>OY992884.1:60143518-60311128 GCA_963921405.1 Cepaea hortensis
TCTCTCTCTCTCTCTCTCTCTTCCTCTCGCTTTCTCTCTCTCTCTCTCTCTCTGTCTCTCTCTCTCTCTCTCTTCCTCTCTCTCTCTCTCTCTCTCTCTCTCTGTCTCTCTCTCTCTCTCTCTTCCTCTCGCTTTCTCTCTCTCTCTCTCTCTCTCTCTTCCTCTCGCTTTCTCTCTCTCTCTCTCTCTCTCTCTCTCTCTCTCTCTCTCTCTCTCTCTCTCTCTCTCCGCTTTCTGTCTTCTCACTGAGTGTAAATGAAGTTAGTTTTGTTCTGGAGCCGAAATGTGTCTACTTGATTGCCTGAGTATATATTTGTGTAGTATATACATGAGGCGCATATAGTAATCTATCAGGAAGTTGTACATCCATAAGGATGAAAATACCACTGTAGCACTGAGCAAGTAGCTCTCATGGAAACAGCGGATAGCAATCAGTTGATAGCATTCCCAGTCCCCCAAAAAAGAGACTAATTTATTTTGGTTTTAAAATTGACCCTACTTTTGTATATGAACATCCACTCTAACGCCATCTCACCTTTCGTATCTCGCGAAACTCCCTTCACAAAATCAATAGTTTGATGAGTGTTTGTCAAAAACACAATCATCCAACTTTTTTCGCCCCGCCGACAACGCCAACCTGTCTTCAGACCAACCCATTATTTTCTGAATAAACAAAGGCCGTTCTGGCAGCTTCTAACAATGTCTCTACACCCGGCTTGTTCCTACGTGATTCGATTGATGCCAGGACCATTTAGGTATCATGAGCACTACAGAGCAGAATCAGCCGGGCTCAGATAGAACTCTGATGTAATCATTAGCCGACAGATTGACCAGGATATCTTATGTACACATTCCTCCAGCAGTGACATGCTAGGTTACTGTGACACTGGCATCGACAGGAATGAAGTAGGTTTTAGATATAAGCGTCTGTCAGTCTGTCGCCTCTATCTGACTGTCGCTTCTATCTGTCGCCTCTGTCTGACTGTCCCTTTTGTCTGTCTGTCTTGTCTCTGCTTGCCTGCTTGCATGCCTGCCTATCTGTTATTTGACTTCCTACCTGCCTAACTTCCTGCCTGTCTGCCCTTCTTGCTTTTCTGTCTGTATTTTCCCTCTGTCTGTCTTTTTGCCTATGTCTTTCTTTGTCTGTCTGTGTATTATGCTTATATTTGTCTGTCGCTGTTTTGTTTAAATGTCTGTCTTTTGTTGTCTATGTCTGTCTTGTTCTGTTTATTCCCCTGTCTTGTGCCCATGTCTGTCTGTTGTTCTGTGTCGATGATCTGTCTTTTGCCCGTGTATTTCTTTTGCCTCTGGCTTGTAAAGAACAGCAACGGCGGGGCACGGCTCTTAGAAGAACAGGCATGAGCCATTCAGCTTCAAGATGGACCCATCTTTGAAGTGAACATGCCTGAGGCAGGGAAATTGGCGAAAGACCGAGAACCCTGTCGAGGGGCCGTGATGAGAGAGGCCATCTGCCAAGGACCTGAAAAATGATGATAATGTAGATTCACGTCATAAAATCTGTATATCTTACATCATTGTAAATTATGTTGCTACTAGTGAAACCAACAGTTTTTTCCACAATCACCTCATCTCGCAAGTGATGACATTTCCCCTTGAGATATTGCTGGAATCAGTGCGTGACACTTGTAGCAAGATTGTTGATAGAAACAGTTTATTGCTTTCCGTTTGAGTTCTGCACTTTAGATATGAAAGTTAGTCGTTAGGAACCATTTCTCCCATTGACATAGAACGGGAAATATAAATTCGTCGGTAATAAGCAACACTAATAGAAATAGAGAAAAGAAGCACAGATTACAGGAGACATTAGACAGTTTAAGCATTGGAAGCTATAATTGCCACAGTAGATTCGAGCCCGCGACCTTCAGATTATCACAGCGTCTGGCTGAAAGAATAAATGCACTAATAATTTCTACTTCTTTCCTATATTACTATGACTGCTAGTGAATACCTCTTGTATATTTCTCATGTTATATTTAGGAATCTATATTGTCAAATGCCGGTCTCCCTGGTCGAGGGTTTAGCAGCATTCTCCATAACCCCGAATACTCTCGTGGTTGACGTGAGCGCACGAGAATTGGAAGCGGTTCGAGTCGCGCCAGTGACTTATGAGAGTATGGAGCCGGTCGCTCAGAAAGCAATGGCAAACTACTGAGCGTAATCTTGCCAAGAAATCAATAATCAGCTGAAAGATGCTGATGTTGACAGCGATGTCCTGTAAAGGATGTGCAAAACGTATTGTCAAATAGTGTACTATTCTGTCGCAGCCATATTTACTTCTTTGGTTTGATTCTTTCCTTCGATATAGTCTATATCTGCTAGCTTGTCTTTTGCTTAAATGTCACTGTCTTTAGTTCACGCAGTGGTCTGAAAGTTTTTCTTCCGTTGTTGTTTGTCTGGGCCAGAAGGTTTGCCTAGATACGCTGTATTCAGGGCAGTCTGGGAGTATATGATCTGCTGTTTGCAGCTCCAGTCCACGTATGCACATGGCTTATGTGTCAATCTGACAGGCTGTGAAGCTGTATACTGGTAGTTGTGGAGTAGACAGTATCCTGTTCTGAACAGTTAAGTTAGTTGCATATCCTTTACAGGGCGTTGCAGTCAACACCAGCATTTTTGACTGTTGTGATCTCTTGGCAAGTTTACGTTGAATAGTTTGCCATTGCTTTCTGAACGATCGGAACACATAACAAAAATAACCAACGCAAGGCGGTCTGCTGCCAAATCGCGCGCAGCTGTGTTTCGATATGCGGGATTACGAGCTGCGTCCGTAGTTCTGAGGAGTAGAATAATGATTTGTTCTGGTCTGTCCATGTGGTAACTGTTTTGTGCTGATATTGTCGGCTTTTGGATTGTCTTTCTTCTGTCTTGTTGGTAGTCTCTGTTGAATCATCCTTGGCTAGTTGATCAGCTCTCTAGTTTCGGGGCATTCAACATTAAGACGATATCCACTGTGTGGTTACCTATCGCTGGCTGCTTGGTTTACTTAGTAGTGTCTCTAATATTGGAAATATCTTACTTGAGTGCCTGCAGTACTGATTTTTGGGACTGTCGCTAACATGACAAGGGTGTGAGCCATTGTATTTAGTATTTTATTCTGTAGCTATCTTGATTGCTTATATTTCTGCATCAGTACCTAAAATACTTTAATCTGGATACTCTGGAGGGTCTCCCTGCCATTGTTTGGGGATTTCTGTACACGTCATCTCCCCCATTTCTAGCTTCAGCGTATGCTGACCAAGCTTGCGCATTGGTTTAACGGATAAGACGTTGCGCTGACTATGATACGAGGGCTGTCGGACGAGAGTTCAGTGTTAGCTCTCAACGTTCGTTATGAGAACGAAAGACTTGGCCACCTATCTCACCTATTTCTCCGTGCTCCCAGGCCTACCATAATGATGATCCCAGTCATACACTGATAGCACGTTCGTGCTGCCGGACTTTTGTTTGTTTTGTTGAACCCGTCTTTGTGGCCTCTGACCCAAAGACCCCGTGAGTTTTCGTTATCAGGAAAACTGAGAGTGACTCTTCTGTGTTGGCGACTGTTCTGTGTTGGCGACTGTTCTGTGATGGCGACTGTTCTGTGTTAGCGACTGTTCTGTGTTGGCGACTGTTTTGTTTTGGGGAACTGTTCTGTGTTGGCGACTATTCTGTGTTGGCGACTGTTCTGTGTTGGCAACTGTTCTGTTCTTCCTTGTCAAATATTCATTTCGTATTTGTCTGGGTGTGTAGCGGTGGTTTCTTTCTTTCTTCATCGGATTTGTCCTTGGGTAATTTTCAGAACAGATGGTGGGTTGGCTGGCAGAGTGCGGTTTGTGTGTGTGGACAGATGGATGGATGACTGGTTGGTTAGTTGCTTGGATGGATTATTAGTTGGATGGTTGTACAACCTCAGATAGTCCGCACTTTCAACTCTGAAACATTGATGTTCAGGTCGTTTAGACCATGTCACGGCTCGCATCTTTCAGGGTCATGATAATGTTGAGAAGTTTCTTCCTATCCTTGAACGAAGTACATTCCACGGGGCTATATTGCAGAGCTCGACTTCCCCTCTCCAAATCCAGAAAGATGTCTGCAAGGCCAGCACTGGAACTTCACATCTGCGGAGAGGGACATGATTTTATTGGCTTATAACTCAGGACAGCACGCGTGGGCTGCCTGGGATTACACCTACAAAGCTAATGTTTGTCAAGTGCTTTGGTCCGTTTCCGTTGTCTAAGTGCTAGAGCTCTTTGTGAGGCACTGCCTCATGAAAATCTTGTAACATGACCAAACCAACTTATTTGCCGTTTTAATACAGCCGAACACTGGCGTTTGCTCCATTCTAATCAACTTGATCAGCATTTCCTTTTCTTCGTTCACACTGAACTCCACATTGAGGACTTTAATTTAAACAGTAGTTTAAGGTTCACAATGCACCCGCACACATTTCAATAGAAGCAGATGTCAGTGCAGTCCCATCTTGAATGATGTTCAGGCTCCGTTCAACTATCTCCCTGTGGAATCTTTCATGCAATTGTCAGAGCAACACCCTTACCATTCATACAACGCGCCCGCTGAATGCATGATCATGACCATCATGTGCCATGCCGATAAACGTGGGCGGTCATGTTTCGCCGTCTTCCACTATCATCATGTGGCCAAGCCATCCAGATATGTATGTCTCTGCCTTCCCCTTGTTATTTTCTTACTCAGTTTTGCCAGTTGTCACCAAGATCTCTAGTTTGTTTTCTCATAACGTGCACAAAAATGTCGACATCCATGATAGCTTAGTGCAATTCTTTGCTTCCTTTATGGGCAGCTGTAGACACGGCCTCGAAAGTTACGCATAGATTTCACGCCAGGGTGGACTTTTGTCAACATTACTCTGAAAGAAACTTCAATAGGAGCTTTTGCCGTTCGTAAGTTGAAATTATGTACTTGTAGTCACTCACCCAACTCCCATTCACCAACACCCGGGTGTGTGGATCGGTGAGTGGGGGATGTGTGTGTGTGTGTGGGTGGTGGATATGTGAGTGCGAGTGTGTAGGAGTGTGTGTAGGGGTGTGGGGCCCGTCGTTTTGCCGTTCGTAAGTTGAAATTATGTACTTGTAGTCACTCACCCAACTCCCATTCACCAACACCCGGGTGTGTGGATCGGTGAGTGGGGGATGTGTGTGTGTGTGGGTGGTGGATATGTAAGTGCGAGTGTGTAGGAGTGTGTGTAGGGGTGTGGGGGATGTGTGTACGGGTAGGGGTGTGAGTGCGGGTGGGTGTGGGGATGTATATGTGGGTTGTGGAGGTATGTGGGTAGGATATGTTTAAGGGCGGATGGGAGATGTGTGGGTGGATGGCGAGATGTGTGTGGGTTGATGGGGATGTGTGTGCGTGTGGGGATGTGGGTATGTGGGTGGCGAGATGTGTTTGTGGGTGGGTAGATGTGTGTGGTTGGAGGGATATGTGTGTGAGAGGGGGAATGTGTGTGTGCGTGAGGGATGTGTGTGTGGGTGGGTGGGGGAGGTGTGGGTGTGTGTGGGTTGTGGATGTGTGTGTGGGTTGGGGATGTGTGTGTGGGTGGGGGAATGTGTATGTGGGGATGGGTGGGCGGGTGAGGGGATGTATTTGTGCCTGGGGGTTGGTGTTTGGATGTGTGGGTGGGTCGGGGATGTGTCTCATAGCATTGTAATATGCATTGTTTATGTTTACAATATTCATGTGACAATGTTTTTTTCCCTATGTATCATGCACTACTATTGAATGAAAGATGAGTGATTGGAAGGTACTAATGTAAGACGGGCCTGCGTGCCCAATGTGTTACCCTTTTTAAAATAAAGTTAAATCAAATTAAATCAAATCAAATCAAATCACTCACCAACACCCACCCGTTCACCCTCACCCACATCCACTCACCCACACCCACTCTCATATACCTCACTCACACACTCATACCGGACTAAGTTAACAAAGATTGGAACGAAAGCGTCCAGCCGAACGTGCTGCCCTCAGCAATGCATCTTTAATGTCGAAAGTGGCGGTTGTCGCTGACAGTCGGACAATAAAGCCGACGGGCCCTTGTTTATGACATCCATCATTGTTTTTATCACAGCCTGACAGATCAGGCACACACACAGTCAATAAATATTGATTTCCTGTCGGCTTCCGCGCAGGTCAGAACACTTGACACTTCCATCCGCGGAGTGTGTTGCTGTAACTGTTTCTGTATCAAACCAGTTGAACGGATCGCGCGTAAATATACAATTGTCCGCGTTGTTAATCTCGGACTAGTATAGAAATCAACAAGAGTAACATCAAATGGAGGTTGTATCGGAGAGACAAAGAATGTAATAGGACAATTAAAGCACAGAAGCTATAAACAAAATATTGCACTCTTCCTTGCCTGACATAGGGTGTATTTTTAATGACTGTGCAGTGTTTAAAAAAATTGCCGGTCCAAATTTTGTATCCACTCTCTGTAAAGTTCATGCAACATAATAGGTAAATACAAAACTTTGACCGGCAATATTTTAAAACACTGCACGCCATTAAAAATACACCATGCATCTCGCTGCATCTCGTCAGGTACATACTGCAGAGTTATATATCATATGAAGTGCTTTGCCTGAAATATTGAAGTGTTTGAATGTCGGCATCAGTTATTTGATAGGGTAGACAGAAACAAGCTGTGGGAATTCCTTAAACAATATGGACTGAGTACACATCTAACAAACCTATGTAGAAGCTTATACAACAACAGTGAATGCATAGTGAGAGCAAGTGGAGGACACTCAGAACCCTTCACCATAAGATCCGGAGTACAACAAGGTTGTGTCCTGTCCCCTCTCTTGTTCACAACCTATATAGACAACATATGTAAAGAAACCAGCAAAACAGAGACCGCAAAAACACCACATGGCGAGAACACAGAAGAAGAACCATCTGCAAATTACACCATTAGAGAACTCCTCTTTGCGGATGACCAAGCACTAATAGCAACACCAGAAGATGAATTACAAAACCACATGAATAGTCTAAACAAAATGTGTAGGGAATATAATATGAAAATTAGCACAAGTAAAACAGAGATAATGACAATAACTGAAGAGGAAAAAACAACAACAATACACCTAACCGAACATCCCTTGAAACAAGTAAAGAGTTTCAAGTACCTAGGAAGTATAATATCATCAAATGGCAAATCAGAAGATGAGATCGAAAATAGATGCTATAAGGCAAACCAACTCATTGGACAAATGGCACCAATACTATAGAACAAACATGTATCAATAGTTACTAAGAAAGCACTTTACAATACAATTTTCCAACCAACGCTTTGCTACCAATGCCAAATCTGGACAATGACAGAAAAAAGAGAAAAGAAAAATCACAACAGAAATGAGATACCTGAGAAGAATACTCAATGTATCAAGAAGAGATAAGATCAGAAATGAAGAAATCAGGACTAAAGTGGGGGTTGTAGCAGCGCTAGATTTTATTATAAGGCAACTAATAAAAGTGTTTGGCCATGCAAGTAGATTACCAACTAACAGTATACCACAACAAGCAATGATGTACAGACCAAATGGTATCAGAGGAAGAGGCCGACAATGTAAACGATGGACGGAGGGAATAGCAGAGTCCATGGGAATCTCGATACATTAAGCCCATGAGCGGGCACTCTCCCTCTGTTAATACTTCACTTCGACACCTCAAGGTACAAGAGGAACCTTATGAGATGAGATGAGCTGTTCAACCTATGTAAACTGCTTGGCACACACACACTGGAATTGAGTTTTACTTGGTGTACGGAGACAATGGTTCTTTCACAAATGGAGTAGGTATCGGGGTGGTTTTGTATCTGGTCACTGGTTCAGCAACAACGAATGTTTAGTTCACTGCTGTTTTAAGTCATTTTATAATAGTTGAATGCATCATGCATAAATGTGCAATTAATGTCAACGGTATTAACTTTATGCTAACCCAAGACATCCAAGTATCTCCACACAAGGATGATATAAGATGGAAGATTTATCACAGGGATAAAGAACAGAACTGGACAAGTAAAAACCATTCGTTTTATAAAATGAACATCTTATGCAACAAATTATTGTCTGTAAACGATAGAAAAAGAATTCTTTCATGTTACATAAAACCTAGATGTGACACATGGTTCTGAATTCCGGATAATTAGCATTTATAAACAAAACAAAACAAAAAACAAACAAAGCGAGTTGCGTGTCCATTGAGGTCGTTGCCATTAACCCAAATCCCAGGTGGAATGTCTAAATAATTTACGTTCAGTTTGCCATTGCTTATTAAAGAAGGAAATAATCAATAGAGGCCTCAGATATGCGGTTTTACATCAAAATGCTGAAAATTCCCTAGACAGCCAAGATGAATAATCAAACGCTCTGAAAGAGACTAAATCACGAATGCAACTTCTCACCAACAGCATAAAGAGAGCCATTTGTTGGCCAAGTCATGAGAAACACCAAAAAAAAAAACAAAACACTGGGAGTATTAAAAATCTACGGACAGATAAAGGCAGCGACAGAAGATTCTTGAGTGCTGTGTCAGGGCACGGGAAGGTATCAGCACACCAACTGACACATGCGGCTGGAGACAGTCAGATGTGAAGCATGAATACCCAGGCCAGTCGACAAGACACTTGATGATGATGATGACGACGACGAACTTTGGGAATAATACGTTTAGATCTGGCGGAATTATTATAATAGCACATTCGAGCAGCGAAAGTTAAAGAAACGTTTTAGTCTGTTTCATCGGTAGGTACCTTGTCTGGAGCAGATATCGGCGATCATGACACGCACGCACGCACGCACGGACACACACACACACACACACACACACACACACACACACACACACACACACACCCACACATCCTTTATACGACATCTGATGTGTTAATGAATAGTAATGGAAGATCCATACTCTTAGATGGTGTTCCTAGCAGAAAACGAGCAAAGTTACAAAACCTAGTGGGACATCTATACAGGCATAGTGCAGAATGTGGCTTAGATATTTGTTTACACACACACACACACACACACACACACACACACACACACACACACACACACACACACACACACACACACACACACACACACACACACACACACACACACACACACACACACACACACACACACACACACACACACACACACACACACACACACACACACACACACACACACACACACACACACACACACACACACACACACACACACACACACACACACACACACACACACACACACACACACACACACACACACACACACACACACACACACACACACACACACACACACACACACACACACACACACACACACACACACACACACACACACACACACACACACACACACACACACACACACACACACACACACACACACACACAAAACAATAATTAGCAGCGGAAAGGAGAGGTCATCAGCGAACATTACAGTAAACAGGGAAATACTAGAACAAATACATTTCTCCAGTCTTGGTAATGTGATATCAGATGATGGCAGAAATGAAACATAAATCGAAAAGAGAATAGAAATGGCAAACAATATTTTTCCGCAATATAAAATCTTACATACAACAATAAGACAGAGACAAACAGCTTTCCTCGGTCATGTGATGAGAAGAGAGGCATTGGAGAACATCGTAACAACTGGAAAGATCGAAGGGGAAGAGAGACAGAGGTAGACCAAGAGAAGTGATGCTGGATGGATTGAGACGGTGGCATGGAGGAATATCAGCAGCAGAGTTGATCCAGAAAACAAAAGACCGAGATCTATGAAGAGCCATGAACGCCTACGCCAGCCGGCACGGCACTTGATGATGATAATGAATATAAAATCAGTATTATGTACAGATTAAATACACAATCAAAATAATTGTCACAATGTATGTATACTCAACACTACTATATGGCGCAGAAGGTTGGGCAGTGAACAAGCAATTAGAAAGTCGAATAGAGGCCCTGGCGATGTGGATATACAGAAGAATTACGTCGTATTTCATGGAAACAAAATCGATCACATTCAGAGGTTCTATAAAAACTGGGAATAAAAATGATGAAATAAAAAAGAGGCAAGTGAAATATTGGCCACGTTAAAAGACACAACACTCTTCTAAAAACCAAACTGGAGGGTAAGGTCAAGGACAGCGAGCAAAAGGTAGAAAACATTACAAGTGGAAGATAACGACATCAAAAGATGGATGAACAACAGGCCGTATGTACAGATCAAGTCGAGAGTGTTGGAGATCCTATGCTGCCAACCTTCATTGTGGAGACAGCACTTGCATGAGCTATTAATGAACTTGCTGTTGCTTATGTTATGTCACCTGGGTATTTAATCCTTCCACATACATCTTCCTCTGCCTTCGCCTGTCTGTTTTATACAGTTTTTCAGCATACATGTCTCTAGCCGCACTTCTTCTGTCGACACGTATCCATCTCATCATACAATGTTTATATAACTGTGGAAACGTGTCCATCTCATCATACAATGTTTATACAACTGTCGACACGTATTCATCTCATGATACAATGTTTATATAACTGTCGACACGTATTCATCTCATCATACAATGTTTATACAACTGTCGACACGTATTCATCTCATCATACAATGTTTATATAGCTGTCGACACGTATCCATCTCATCATACAATGTTTATACAACTGTCGACACGTATCCATCTCATCATACAATGTTTATATAACTGTCGACACGTATTCATCTCATCATACAATGTTTATATAGCTGTCGACACGTATCCATCTCATCATACAATGTTTATACAACTGTCGACACGTATTCATCTCATGATACAATGTTTATATAGCTGTCGACACGTATCCATCTCATCATACAATGTTTATACAACTGTCGACACGTATTCATCTCATCATACAATGTTTATATAACTGTCGACACGTATTCATCTCATGATACAATGTTTATATAACTGTCGACACGTATTCATCTCATGATACAATGTTTATCAATGTTTATATAACTGTGGAAACGTGTCCATCTCATCATACAATGTTTATACAACTGTCGACACGTATCCATCTCATCATACAATGTTTATACAACTGTCGACACGTATTCATCTCATCATACAATGTTTATACAACTGTCGACACGTATTCATCTCATGATACAATGTTTATATAGCTGTCGACACGTATCCATCTCATCATACAATGTTTATACAACTGTCGACACGTATCCATCTCATCATACAATGTTTATATAACTGTCGACACGTATTCATCTCATAATACAATGTTTATATAGCTGTCGACACGTATCCATCTCATCATACAATGTTTATACAACTGTCGACACGTATTCATCTCATCATACAATGTTTATATAACTGTCGACACGTATTCATCTCATGATACAATGTTTATATAACTGTCGACACGTATTCATCTCATGATACAATGTTTATATAGATGTCGACACGTATCCATCTCATGATACAATGTTTATATAGCTGTCGACACATATTCATCTCATGATACAATGTTTATATAACTGTCGACATGTATCCATCTCATGAAACAATGTTTATATAGCTGTCGACTCATATTCATCTCATGATACAATGTTTATGTAGATGTCGACACGTATTCATCTCATGATACAATGTTTATATAGATGTCGACACGTATCCATCTCTTGATACAATGTTTATATAACTATGTTCTTCTACTTTCACGTTCACATTCAGCACTCCACGATCAGGTCTCCACATAAGCAGTAGTCATGTCTAAAGTTTATGACATTTCCGTAGTTCAGCACGTTTTCCGGGAGTGATTTTGAATGACGAAGAAAAAACAATAGATTGGACGATTTATTGCATCGCATATTTCGCTGCTTCTGATGTGACTCTGTCTGTGTATTGTCTTCTTCTTCTTTTCGTTCATCCGGAGTGTTTTTTTCAGATGTGATTGCGGTGTGTCTGTTATGCGCCCTTGGGCCGAAACCCGTAGGCCAACACATCCGGCTATGGCGTGCTTTTTTGACCAGGTAGCATTCCTGGGAGACTCTCACTTTTGTGGTGCCATCTACAACCCAGCTGGCCAAAGTTGAACGGTCGAAGACAACGGTCATCCCTCAAAGGAAGGCAGGGACAGTCCATAGGATTTTCCGCCATCCAAGGTTGCTTCCATAGTTGCAGGGCCGACACATAGCGCCCTGGTTCTGGGCTCACCGAGGGCTCACGTCCTGCTCATGGCTGCTTTAATTCCCCACTTCAATATATTGGTCATTTCGTTTGCCCCGGGCCATTCCCGCACAAACCAGACAGGGTTGCAGACGGTATCCACTCAGCGAGTTTTCGGACATGTGCTTGTCGTTGCGCCCGTCAGAGCTGTTCCAGACACGACAGACATTCGGAAAACTACCTAGTCAGAGCTGTTCCGAACAAGAGCGGCATTCGGAAACTAGGTAGTCAGAGCTGTTCCTAGCACAAGAGACATTCGGACGAGACATTTCACTCGGACGTAATTGCGTAGTGTCAATTTTTAGTTTGCCACCCGTAGGACGACACTTCCGACTTCCGGCGGGCATTTTTAATGAGGTTAGCCTTCCTCTGGTTTCGAGGCACGTTAGACTGTTGTGATGTCGCCAACATTTCAGCTGGTCAAGATAGAACGATCAATGACATCGCGGTCGGCCCTCAAGTGAAGGCAGAGGCAGACCATGGGCATTCCCTCGCTATCCTAGGAGGCTTCCATAATTGCAGAGCCGGCACATATTGCTCTGAGACTGGGCTCACCCGAGGAGTTGCCACGTCCTGCTCATGGCTGCTTTAGTTCCTCACTTCCATGTGTTGGGAATCTCGCTTGCCACTGATCGCTCAAGCACACACCAGGAGCGGTCAGACTGCGAGCGACATCCACTCAGTAAGCTTTTACTTTTGACTACACTCTCTATGAGTTAGATACAGACAGTTTTCGTAACCATTTCCTTCGACTGGGGCACTTTTCTGACTTTTTGTACTCGCTCACGAGGTAGGCTACATGTGCTGCCGGCTCAGCACCTTACCTTCGTGCAGCAGTGAACGAGAAACGGCCTGGCCCTCTCATCCGGGAATCTCTCATATCCCCCAGCTGAGAGCCTTCGAACATGTATCAGACCTGAGCATGTAGCTTGCTCAGTATCACACCTCTATTTTTCGGTAGGAGGGTATTGGGCCGGCTCTCAGATCCGAGGGTTTGTGTCTTAGGGGCGTTCAGCTACAGCCCTCGACAGGGAGCCTTAAGAGTTTTCTCCGGACCAAGAACTTCTGCCTTCGTGCACCTGATTTACATTTTTGACTGCTATCCTCAGTCTATCTGCAGAGCAGAAGGTTGTGTCTCGCTTAGTCTGGCCCCTATCCCATATGCTGTCCGATATGTAGTTTTCATCCATCGGCAAGCACATGGGGTCGATGGGACACGCAAGCTCCCCACCACGTCAAGATGGAGACACATCGGTGGAGGTCTGTGTATTGTATATCTCTGCTTGAAGGATTTATCTGATTACTTTAGTTTATATTTTTTTTATTTTATTTCTGCAGTATGTACCTGACGAGATATGCCAGGCAATAATACATCGTACAATTTCTGTAGTGTTTGGCGGAATGAAGCAACTTGTTGACATTAAAAAAGCAATGTACAACACAATCTGCAAATCAACTATATATTACGAATGTCAAACCTGGGCAATGACAGAAAAAGGTAAAACGAAAAATTACGACGGAAATGAGATTCTAGAATAATTCAAATGTCTCAAGAAGAAAGAAAATCAGAAATGAAGAAATCAGGACTAAAGTGGGGGTTATAGCAGCGCAAGATTTCATTTGAAAACATTAAGTTAAATGGTTCGGCCATTTAACCAGGCTTCGAATTAACAATATACCACAGCAGGCAATAATGTGCGGACCAAATGGAACCAGAAGAGGCCGACTATATAAACGTTGGACAGAGGGAAAAAGAGAATCCTTAGGAATTTTCATAAATGAAGACAATAACCGGGTACTCTCCTCCCATCCTCCCTCTTGTAAGGATTCTATTCCTTTCTCACAACTGTTACGTCTCCGATGGCTTTGTCATGATAATAACGACTTCCACCAAAAATCCTATGAAATGTTGGATTTCTTCCGCCTTCGAGGCTATCCTGAGAATGTTCCGTCTACAGCTCTTCACCGCTGCCAGTC
Organism: Cepaea hortensis; assembly: GCA_963921405.1. Lineage (NCBI taxonomy): Eukaryota > Metazoa > Mollusca > Gastropoda > Stylommatophora > Helicidae > Cepaea > Cepaea hortensis. The sequence continues at coordinate 60,157,769 of OY992884.1, forward strand.
TATTAGTCGTGCCGAGGCTCTCTCTTCCAGGCCGAAACCACGTAACAATAGACCTATTCTCTCACTTACCTACCATACTCTTAATATTGCTGCCAAGAACATTCTCATGAGACGTCTATCCATTCTCCAGGCAGACCCGGTCACTCGCGATGTCTTTTCAGATCCCCCACTGGTGGCATACAGGCGGGATCGTAACCTGAGGGATGTGCTTTTCCATAGCACTCTACCCCAACCCCACAAGTTTCTTCCTGGCACGGCGCCATGTCTTCGACCTCTTTGTTAGACCTGTCCACATGTCCTTCAAACCCAGAGTCTGGCTTTCCCGAAGACTACTTTCCACATCCGGGGGAGTTTCTCATGTACGAGTCGCAACGTTATCTATGCGATCATCTGCACACGTTGTGACATGAGATATGTTGGGGCGACAGATCTTCGTCTGGCGGACAGATGTAGGCAACACCTCTCTGATATCAACAGTGGTGCCCAGAAACCGGTACCTCTACACTTCAACAGTTCTGACTACTGTGGCGTTGCCGACATACAGGTCACGGCGATCAAATCGTGCGTATCTCACGAACGCGATGGTAAGACATTGGTAAACGCCTCATCTTCCAGTTGGGTTCACTCTCCCCTCTCGGCATCAATGTCCAACACAATTTTATTTAAGTCCTGTACGCCCCCTGCCCCCTTGTCAGAATCTCCAATAAGGCTTTAGAGAGTTAATAAGAGTTAACACAAGTCTAGTAGGGAGACACCAGACAGGAGAGACACCAGCGCTATAAATAGCTTCACAAGGAGACACATTGGTGTCAACCAAGGGGGCAATAAGGACAAGTGAGCGAGGGCTTCCCCAAGCCATTGTGAAGCTTGGCCTTGCGAGTAACCGTGAAGTGCCCGGTTACTCAAGTTCGTGAGCCAGCGTGCTTGGGACTCATGCACGCAAGACTCGCTACTGCACGGAGGGGACAGCGTCCGTGCTTGACCACGCAATGTGTAGCGTGTGGACAGACCCGACTGGAGACGATTAGAGAGTAGACGTGTTCTTGACAAATGCTATAGGTTTCTATGCAATAGTTAAATATTAGGCTGTAGATTTAGAATGTGATTACTACCATCATTTCTCACCACTTCATTGCATTCATGTTGTTTAATGTCAATGAAGCATACCGCTCGCAGAGCTATTAAATTGCCAGCTCTAAATAAATTGCATTCCTTTTGCAAATGACACGAGTTGTTATTTCGTGCGGTGCAAAAGTAGGGGAGACCTGAAAGACCTGTAGCAAGCAAGTTGCTGACAGGCAGGACCCTAATTGGCGTCAGAAGCCACAGAACCAACGCCAACACCTAATTGGTTCAGAAGCCACAGAACCAACGCCAGCAGTTAATTGGTGTCAGAAGTTTCTGAACCAGCGTCAACAAGCACGATTCAACATCATTGCTGTGTTAAAATATTTGAAATTAATGTAAATTTGTTTGCATATATGGCAGAAATAATTTTCTCTTGTGAATTAGTACGATCATACCATTTGGGGAGCTTGAACCACAATGAAGCAAAAGTAAATTATAAATTGTGAAATTCTACGAAAATTAATTTTGAAAGTGTGTTATTCTACGGAAATTAATGAAAATGTATACAATCATCAGTAAATATTATCAAGCTAACCATCGTGTACATTTCATTTTGTGTGATACAGCCATCAATGTCACCATTCTTTATAGTCAGTAAATAGATTAGCTACTGAACTGAAGCCTAGAACTAAGTTATACCAAACTAGTCAGAAAGTGAAGACAAGACGACATCGACTGTCATACGACTAATCATCTTACGAATCATGACAATCATTCAGACAATCATATCATTCATTCATTAACACCATTTATCATTATCTATCACATTTTTTCATTCATCATTCGCATGAAAGATAAATTTGTATTTACAACATATGCGTGTGTCTAATTTTTGATGCTCTACTAAACAGAAGCATCCATTGTGTTATCAAGTCAATCATTTTGTGAGTGTGGAAGACAGCGGTGAAACATCCCAAGAACCGTATTTTCCAAAGAATTAGATGAGTATATTTTCAGAATATTTTGGTATGCTCTAAATTAATCATGCATCTTCTTTTTCAGTAAAGATGTATATTTACTAACACATTATTACAAACCATTGTGTGAATATTATTGTGATATCATTTTGAACTAACATAAAGCCACAAAATGGCGTCATTAAATGATTGTATCCAGGCAGGCAAGGAAATGGGCCATACTGGAGAAAAACTAGAGAAATGGGTAGATCAAAAATACAAAGAAGAAACAGAAAGAAAAGCTGCTCTTGACAGAGATGAAAGAGCATTAGAAAGGCAGCATCAAAAAGAAATGAAAGAAATCGAAGAGGCTACCAAACAAAAGCAGATACAAGTAGACTCAGAGACTAAATTAAAGATGAAGGAAATGGAGGTAGATTCTAACATACAGATAGCCTCTAGCAAACAGAAGAGCCAAGAAGAACAGAACAAGTTTAGTAAGTATAAAGGCCTTATAAAACCATACAGTGTAGGGGATTCAATTAGCGCATGGACTGAGAACATAGAATTCCAACTAAAGACGCAGAAAATACCTTTGGATGACTGGGCAATGATCTACATGAGAAACCTCAGTGGGGAGCCGTTAAAAGTAATAGAATCCATACCTACAGAGCTAAGGAACAATTATCAGTACATTCACGATAGGATAATGCAACACTTTCTTTTAGACGCCACTGGGTACCAAATTCAGTTCTCCCAAATTAAGCCAAAAGCAACTGAAACCTTCTTAGACTACATCTCTAACGTGCAGAGCACATTTAAAAAGTGGACTAGAGCGGCGAAAGTGGGTAACAACTATGAAAAATTAGAAGACCTTATGGTAATGGACAAGGTGATATCTACCGTTCCTACCCCTTTTGCGAAGTTTCTCCAACAGTCGGATATTGAATCCATTCAGCAATTAGAAAAACGGGGGTCAGCATATTTTTCATCTAATCGGGACATATTTAAATCTACAACACATGATACAGAAATCACTGCTTTTGCAAACAAAGTACCTGATAGATCTTACAATCAGAAAGATTACCGTAAGAAGGACAAACCATATCAGAAGCCACCTCGATGTGGATATTGTAGTCTTTTTCATCCTAGCTACTCTATGTGTGATAAAAAAACCCGCATATCCGTCACACTTAGAAGCAGTGTTAAAGAAGCAAGAAAGCAGAAGATCATTATTTAAACGTGCTGTTAAATGTTACTTTTGTTCCAGTTATGGCCATTATAGCAATAAATGTATTGGTAGACAACGAATGAAAGCAAATAATGCAGCACTCATCGATACGTCAACAGACGATGCGAGTGACATTGATCCGGAACTCCCTTTAAACTATAGGTCGAACCTCGACAAAGAAATACTATTTCTTGAGTCGAGCGGAATTATTCAGAAATCTCAGTCAGAGTATTCTTTTCCTATTGTCCTTGTCGTCAAAAAGGACTCAACTATTCGACTCTGCGTCGATTATCGCCGTTTAAACAAAATAACCAAAATTGATGCTGAACCAATCCCAGCATGCGAGGATTTGATCTTGGACATGTCTACATCTCGCATATTTAGTAAGCTTGACCTCACGAAAGGTTATTGGCAAGTCCCGATGGAAATAAATTCGATTCATTTAACAGCTTTCTCCACTCCTTTAGGTCTATATGAGTGGCGCTTTCTTCCTTTTGGCCTTCGTAACGCTCCAGCAACTTTCGTCCGTCTAACTAGGGATCTTCTCCATGGGATGACCAATATTTCTACATATATAGACGACATATGTATCCATACGGAAAACTGGACAACACACCTACTGAACCTACGACAAGTCTTCGACAGGTTGCGAGTATTTGGGCTGACAGTCAAGCCGACCAAAGTAGAGTTGGGCATGGAACAAATTGACTTCCTAGGTCATACCATCTGCAGGGGCCAATTAAGAACAGATTACAGAATCGTCACCAAGATTCTGAATTTGACAATGCCAACGACAAAGAAACAGGTCCGGAGTTTACTGGGTCTGGTAAACTACTATAGTAAATTTATTCCAAATCTGGCGGAAATCACCAGTGTTTTTTTCTAACATCTTAAAAGCTTCGGCTAAATTATCTGTACAAGATGCAGGATTAATTAGCGCGTTATCAAAACTGAAATACCTTTTTAGCGTTCCACCTATCCTTCGTATGCGTAATCCAAAACTTACCTATTTTTTACGTACAGATGCGAGTGCCATCCCCATATCTGGGATACTAGGACAGTTCTACGAAGGGAAGTTTCACCCAGTAATGTACGTAAGTCGGAAAATTAGCCCTGCTGAATCTAGATACTCAGCATCAGAATTGGAGGGCCTCAGTTTGATCTATTGTGTTAAGAAATTTCATAGATTTTTGGCAGGAGCACAGTTTGTGATCGAAACCGATAATTCTCCGTTGTCTGTGATGCAGTCTGGAATTCCCCACAATAACAGAGTCTACAGGTGGGCTTTGATTCTCCAAAATTACACATTTACCATCCAGCACTTAAAGGGAAGATTGAACACAGTTGCAGACATTTTGAGTCGACCGTCAACCATTGAAATACCTGATTTACAGGAAGGGATCGACCACAGATCACCAGAAACAGTGACACTGTAAATGTTAGGTAACTCAGTGCCGTATGTGGTGATTAAGATACACTGTAAGTGAGTTATCATCGCCAAACATGTAAACTGTGTGAAAGTAACAGTGCTATGAAAAGTGTAACGAACAGACGCAGAAGTAACATGCGCTGACACACACATAAGCTATATTAACATTGAAGTGTTAGCTATGAACCTACATAAGTTAGTAGGCAACTATATTTATACACTACCCATGAAGGAGAGCATAGAAGACTTTGCCGAAATGAACTATGTTATAAAGAACATTGCTCCATCTTCACACCGGAAAGGAGGACTTCATTTAGTGTAATTAAATATAGAAATGTAACTGTGATATATATATATATTATTATTTTATTAACAGTACACATAACTTCATTTTTCTATGAATAATTGAATTGCAAAATGTTCAAATGCATATATAACTTTATTTATGTCATGTGGTAGATAGAAATCACCATCATTTAGTTAATAACCCATTTAAGGTAACACCAATAATAGAAATACAATCGTTAGATAGTACATTAGTTTATCACCGCATAATCATAATCATTTATAAATTCATTTATCTAAAATATCATTTCGAAACTAACCCAACCATTTAGGAATTAACATCATCTTATTTACAAATAACACTTTAAGGTAGTTAACTCAATTCTCTTAAATAAATTAATTAGTTAGATTATTTCCCTTGGGATAATTTAGGACAGCACACCAAATCATATGAGTCACTATTACAGGATCGGTGACAAACCATCCTCACAACCGTGTATATTTTGTATAGACATGACACGTGCAAACAAAACGCACAGTAATTTGGCGTGAATACTGTTATAATTCAGCCAATCATTTATTGTAAATATGTAATGTTCATTTATTTGATGCTATGAAACATATTTTAATGACGAGTGAATGTTTTAGCAAAAGGAGAGTATGAAAACGAGTGAAAGATGTATGCAAGAGGAATAAATGAGAGGAGAGAATGTGAAAATGGGTAAACATGGAAAGAAAGTGAGAGAGAAAGGTAGCGGCAAATTTTTTCACCGCTGAAAACGTCTTATTTTGACTTGTCTGTGTCATCTGTGTAACCAATGTGTTGTCAAGTTTTTATGTGTGTTACTGTCATACTTTAATAGATTAGATAGGGAATATATTTTGAGCTTCTTAAAGCGGAGTTGTGGTCATAAATAACAATAACAAACATTTGTAACCACAATAAACCGATTTACGGCGCTCGAAGGAACACACACATTTAATACACAAACGCATACACAGGACTGCAAGTTAAGTACACTGTAGTTTATTAGTAAACACGCAAACAAACAGGAAAACAAACACATAAAAGTTGCACACAATATTTGTTTCAAAGAACAACAACTTAAATTCAGGGGACACAATAACTTCTTAAAAACCTTAATGTAACATTGAAAATAGCTTTTCACAAGCGGAAGCGAGAAGGTGAAAAGTAGAACTGTATGTATATGAGTTGGAGGGGATATTAATGGGAACATGAACATCTTATGCTCATGGGTTGTACTCAGAACAGAGTCAGCTTGTATTTGGGTTGTCATTTTGGGCAATATGAGGACAGGTCGAGACAGAAGTCAACGGGTGAAAGTCAAAAGACATAGGGTCAAACGACGGAAGCCAGGACATAAGTCATAAGACAACGGATCCGGTTCAAAACAATTCCCAAAGATATCTATAGAACCAACTATACTGATACATACGCTACTCATTTAGCCGAGTGAAAAGATAGAACAGTGTGAGTAAAGGAAGAAGAGAGTTGTTCTATCCCCAAATGAGAGATTTATAACTTATTGGATATCTGACAAAATTGAACATCCAATTTTTCTTTGTGACCATACGTGTTACAAACTTGAGTTAAAGGGGAGTAACACTTCACAGAGAGGAGGGGAGCCTGTCAGAATCTCCAATAAGGCTTTAGAGAGTTAATAAGAGTTAACACAAGTCTAGTAGGGAGACACCAGACAGGAGAGACACCAGCGCTATAAATAGCTTCATAAGGAGACACATTGGTGTCAACCAAGGGGGCAATAAGGACAAGTGAGCGAGGGCTTCCCCAAGCCATTGGGAAGCTTGGTCTTGCGAGTAACCGTGAAGTGCCCGGTTACTCAAGTTCGCGAGCCAGCGTGCTTGGGACTCATGCACGCAAGACTCGCTACTGCACGGAGGGGACAGCGTCCGTGCTTGACCACGCAATGTGTAGCGTGTGGACAGACCCGACTGGAGACGATTAGAGAGTAGACGTGTTCTTGACAAATGCTATAGGTTTCTAGGCAATAGTTAAATATTAGGCTGTAGATTTAGATTGTGATTACTAGCATCATTTCTCACCACTTCATTGCATTCATGTTGTTTAATGTCAATGAAGCATACCGCTCGCAGAGCTATTAAATTGCCAGCTCTAAATAAATTGCATTTCTTTTGCAAATGACACGAGTTGTTATTTCGTGCGGTGCAAAAGTAGGGGAGTCCTGAAAGACCTGTAGCAAGCAAGTTGCTGACACCCCTCCCATCCCCGTAGTCATATAGTCCACTAATAAGCCAGTTGCATGTCCTTCACAGGGCAGCGTAGTCAACGCCAGCATTATTTTTGCCATCTGTGACTTACCGGTTAGTTTGCGTTCAGTCACTTCTCATTGCTTTCTGAACAACCGGCACTTGTGCTATTCTATGATGACAAGCGCCGGGTGATCTACATCCTATCGCCCGTAGCAGTGTTTCGAGCTTGGAGTGTGGAATTGTGAACTACATCCGTTACACAGCCACAGAGTCTGCTACAGTGCTCTACCTATCCATGTTTTTCCGTTTCGCTCTCATGGGCGCACCCCCATCCCCCCCCCCCCCCAGCTAGCGGTTCCCTCACCGGACGTCTTAGCCAATCCCCGAGCTTCTCCCTTTAGTGACCTTTAGTCAGTTGACCCTTTAACCCTACATCCGGTGTATTCCATCCACGGATAGCCGCTCAAGCTAGGATACAGATGAGTACCCTTAATACTTTCATGTAGCGTCTTTCGTGTATTTGTTTGTCTAGTTTTATTGGTTTGTTCTGTTGCTGACGAAAGCTTTGGTCGCAACGTCCATTATGTCTCTTGTAATCGTGCTCTAGTAAAGCTCACAATACCTACTTCTCGTTTTTCGGTGATTCATCCATTGCTGAGTATGTTGCACCTGGACACCGCAAGGCACAAGAGGAACAAGATGAGATAAGGTGATGGAGTTTGTCGATATATTTGTTTATGTGAATGCCGGCGCTAATTCTCCGACGTACCAAATCAACTGCAGGCGATCTAGAAGCAGACCGATTTGTGTTGAGTTAGATGGTATGAGGTGTCAGTCGTTCAGAAATGAATGGCAAACTACGTACATATTGCACAGTAAATATTGCTTCATCATCAAGTGCCCTGCTAGCTGGTGTAGGCGTTCATGGCTCTCCACAGATCTCGATCTTTCGTGTTCTGCATCAACTCTGCTGCTGATATTCCTCCATGCCACCGTCTCAATCCGTCCAGCATCATTTCTCTTGGCCTGCCTCTGCCCCTCTTCCCCTCGATCTTTCCAGTTGTCACGATTTCTCCATTGTCTCTCTTCTCATCACATGACCAAAGAATGTTGCTTAGTAAATCAAACACAACCTACAAAATGCTGCTTGATTGTCTGGTACGAGGGCGTGGAAAGTATCATCAGCTGAATTGATCCAAAAACACCAGTTTGCACTGCACATGGTAATGAAACCAGACATCGCAACATACGTTACTTGGTTACCCCATACATCTCATTCTTGTCTTACTCTCCCTGTCTGAGGCAGTGTTACTTTAGTTAAATGGCTGGGTAAGAGGGATTTGTAATTGTTGGAGACGTGGCAGATCTATCTTGTCGAAATCTTGCTTCGAGGGGTCATGTCAAGCACAAATCTAGGCAGCAATGTAGACAAAGATGCAGGAATAGAAAACGATACCAACATAAAAAATATAGAAAAGTGCATATTATAGCGCTGGAAAATTTGTGAAAGCTAAAAGAAATACAACTTAGCAATATAGGTCAGCCGTCTCCGCCGCGAAAGGCTTAAGGGCACGGTTCGAAATCCCGTATACCCACATTCTAAACACAGCTCACCGCGATTTGGCAGCAGACCGCGTTGCGTTTGTTTTGCGTTGGTATCGGTGCCGGTCGTTCAGAAATGAATGGCAAACTACTGAACGTAAACTTGCCAAGAGATCACAGCTGACATGCTGGTATTGACTGCGATGTCCTGTAAAAAAGGATATGCAAAAACAAATGTAGGTTAGCATGGCCAAATGGATTAGAACGCGTGTTCTTATACATCCGGTGTGCTGATGCCTAGATAAGGGGTTCAACCCCCTACACCGGACAGTTGGACTAAAATGTTGACCTGTCGCCCTTGACTTTGGGACGTAAATTACAAGTACCTCTGAAGTTGGAGTGGGTTCGCCTGATGGAGAGGGACACTATTAATAGGTAAAAGCTAACTGACACAAAAAATTCAGCCCAGCACTACTGAAAGTAGTGTGTATGGACTACGCTTGAGTTCAAAGCGAGCGAGCGCCCAAAAAAAAATAAAAATAAAAATAAAAATAAAAAAAAACTACTGTCCCTGGCCGATAGGGTTAAGTATTTTGATTATCTCTCATGACATGAACATGAATTTCTGTCGTAAAAGGAAAACGATAAGTGAATTTTAAGACACACACGTCGTCAGCAAATAGTGTGTCGTTTCCAGAACGTCGCTCTCATTAGACCGGCTAAAAGATACTCGACCCTGTGTCAGTTCTCCTGCACCATGCATCTTCATTCTCCAGGGGTTATGATATATCATCATCATCATCATCATCATCATCATCATCATCATCATCATCATCATCATCATCATCATCATCATCATCATCACCGAGTTAGTTGCAATGTTTCATCAAGACTCTGGTTAAGTCCGGCTTCGACAAGCAGTTTTTAGGGTCTACTTTCCCTAGCCTTTGACCTTAGCCATCTGACATGGGAGAACCTACCAGTAGCTACCCATCCGACAAGGGAGACCCTACCATTAGCTGCGCTACCGTCAGCATAGACCTTATGGTCATTGGAACACGAAAGTCCCGCTATCAATTCAGCGTAGATACATAACAGAGGGGCATCGTGCTGGTGGGGCCCCAGTCTCCTTCCAGGCACCACGCCTCCCACCCCTGCTCTTCCAAAGACTTTTAAAATGACCAAAACATTTCAGTTGACCGGCTTCTCTGGCGACTGGGTTACGGATGCAGTTCGTAATACCGCGTTCGCAACACAGCTGCGGGCGATTTGGTAGCAAACTGCCTTGCGTTGGGTTTCATGCAATGGTAAAAGTGTCGGTCGTTCAGAAAGCAATGCAAACTACTAAACGTAAAATCACAAACAGCCAACAAATGCAGTGTTGGCTTCGACGTCCTATAATAGACTGATAGAGAGATTTGAGTGTTCTTCGATGTTCAGATCTTGTGTCTGTACATTTCTTCTCCTTGCTTCAGGATATTCTGAGTTTGTCTGTAACATCTGATTTAAAACGCCGCGATTTTCTTCTTTAGTGATTGTCAAATGATCTACGACGTGCATCCGGCTGTTGCCACAGGAAACATGCATGCTCTCAAACATTTTACATGGATTCGCTTGCTGATGTTGTGCCTTAGGTTCTTAATAGTGTCTCACCGCTGCATTGCTTTAACCAGTCTGTCTGACTTTGATAATGGAACAAAGATATTCAAAATTTGACACTTTCAATTTCTTTATAGCTAATTGTGATGTAAAATAAGAAATATAACTGGCAAAAGGCACCCATCTGGCGCTAATGTTCGTTTTTCAAATGCATCTGTTTTTCCTCATGAGGAACTGCATGTCATATCTTTAAGTTGCCTTGATTTCTTGCTTGCTTGCGTTCGCTAGCTGTGAACTCCAGCGTGAAGTCCTGTATGTCGGATGAAGATATCCTGTTGTCCAACATCAGTGTGATGTCATACAGGACCTGAGGTTTGCGTGAGTATCCGTTGTTCCATGTCTGGCTTATTGGCGTGCAGACTGGTGGTTCCTCGCCGTGCAGGCAGATACTCTCCGACTTCGTTAGCCAGGACCCCGAAGGGACCTGTTGCCCAGGACGCACGACTAGGACGTGTTAGTAGGCCTTGGCCAGTATAAAAACTGGCCCTGGTGCCTTGGAAACACCTCTGCGTCCCGTTATCTTGATTAAGTTAATGGTTTTTCTGTTGAATACCAAACTGCCTCAATTTCCAAAGGGATTCCCTATTAGTGCTGTCAGAAACCGTTTGAACCAATAATCACGTTTAGAAATACACAGATAAATTAGAAAACAAACACAATGAAGTCATATGGATAATTCTGGCATGTATCAAAAACACACTTACAAGGCAACGGCCTACTTTCTTGATCAAAGCATATCACTCGTTTACCGCCCAGGGCATGCAGTTGCTTTGGGCAATGGACCGATTAATAGATTAGCTGCTGCTGCCCTTTGGGCGGAGCGCTATTTCATGATAAAGATGACGTGGAGAAGGCTCTCTCGAATCTGGTAGAGCGTGCGGCTGAACAGAGTATCTATATATTGAAAGACTGGTTAACAAAGGGGTGAGCAGACGGTCTAAACGATATTAGAGTAGTGGGTAAAGCCAGACGGACGTGTAGTCAAGATACCACTGGAACAACCAGCACGGGGACTCTTCGCTGGCTGTTGAAATGGGAGTCGGAGCACGAGTGGGAATGTGCCGAGCGCAGAGACGTAGATTCAGTGTTCCTGTGATTGGGCTACTGCGTCTATAGGCACATCAATTATTCATTACGGGCGGTCCCTATGGATTTGTTTTGCCAGGCAATGATAGTCCAATTTGATATTTGATCACCTTGATATTTAATGATCTAATGTGGAAGCGCACACTGTCTCATCAATATTGAATATCTCATTACGAAATGAGATAAATGTCAGACAACTAAAGTACTTCGGCCATATAAGGAAAGGCGTGTCCTTGTTAAAGGGTGTGACGACAGGTGTGTGACAATGTGGGGTGGACGACAGGTGTGTGGCATGTGGGTGGACGACGTGTGTGACATGTGGGTGGACAATAGGTTTGTGGCATGTGGGTGGACGACGTGTGTGACATGTGGGTGGACAATAGGTTTGTGACAATGTGGGTGGACGACAGGTGTGTGACATGTGGGTGGACGACAGGTGTGTGACATGTGGGTGGACGACGTGTGTGACATGTGGGTGGACGACAAGTGTGTGACATGTGGGTGGACGACAGGTGTGTGACATGTGGGTGGACGACGTGTGTGACATGTGGGTGGACGACAGCTGTGTGACATGTGGGTGGACGACATGTGTGTGACATGTGGGTGGACGGCAGGTGTGTGTCATGTGGGTGGACGACGTGTGTGACATGTGGGTGGACGACAGGTCTGTGACATGTGGGTGGACGACAGGTGTGTGACATGTGGGTGGAAAACAGCTATGTGACATGTGGGTGGACGACAAGTGTGTGACATGTGGGTGGACGACAAGTGTGTGACATGTGGGTGGACGACAGGTGTGTGACATGTGGGTGGACGACGTGTGTGACATGTGGGTGGACGACAAGTGTGTGACATGTGGGTGGACGACAGGTGTGTGACATGTGGGTGGACGACGTGTGTGACATGTGGGTGGACGACAGCTGTGTGACATGTGGGTGGACGACAGGTGTGTGACATGTGGGTGGAAGGCAGGTGTGTGACATGTGGGTGGACGAAGTGTGTGACATGTGGGTGGACGACAGGTCTATGACATGTGGGTGGACGACAGGTGTGTGACATGTGGGTGGACGACGTGTGTGACATGTGGGTGGACAACAGGTTTGTGACAATGTGGGTGGACGATAGGTGTGTGACATGTGGGTGGACGACGTGTGTGACATGTGGGTGGGCAACAGGTTTGTGACAATGTGGGTGGACGATAGGTGTGTGACATGTGGGTGGACGACGTGTGTGACATGTGGGTGGACAACAGGTTTGTGACAATGTGGGTGGACGACAGGTGTGTGACATGTGGGTGGACGACGTGTGTGACATGTGGGTGGACAACAGGTTTGTGACAATGTGGATGGACGATAGGTGTGTGACATGTGGGTGGACAACAGGTTTATGACAATGTGGGTGGACGATAGGTGTGTGACATGTGGGTGGACAACAGGTTTGTGACAATGTGGGTGGACGATAGGTGTATGACATGTGGGTGGACACATAGTGTCTGACATGTGGGTGGACGACGTGTGTGACATGTTGGTGGACAACAGGAGTGCGACATGTGGGTGGACGATAGGTGTGTGACATGTGGGTGGACAACAGGTTTGTGACAATGTGGGTGGGCGATATATATGTGAAACTTGGGTGGGCGACAGGTGTGTGACATGTGGGTGGGCAACAGGTGTGTGACATGTCGGGTGGACAGCAAGTGTGTGACATGTGGGTGGGGGACATATGTGTGACATGTGAGTGGACGACAGATGTGTAACAATGTGGGTGGGCGACAGATGTGTGACATGTGGGTGGGCAACAGATGTGTGACATGTGGGTGGACAGCAAGTGTGTGACATGTGGGTGGGCGACAGATGTGTGACATGTGGGTGGGCAACAGATGTGTAACAATGTGGGTGGGCGACAGGTATGTGATAATGTGGGTGGACAACAGGTGTGAGATAATGTGGGTCGACAACAGGTGTGTGATAATGTGGGTCGACAACAGGTGTGTGATAATGTGGGTGGACAACAGGTGTGTGATAATGTGGGTGGACAACAGGTGTGTGATAATGTTGGTGGACTCGAAGAAGCCTGTGTGAGTTTATGGTGTAAGATCAAGACAGAGAGTCCTCTTCTTCTACTTCTATGGCTGCTCTTGTGACCCCTAGTCGAGTATCGCCACACAGCCCCGCCTGCCAAACCCCTTGTAGGCCACTTCATGGCTGGGTGGATGTTGATGGATATTTACTGCTATGGTGTGAGATAGCCAGTCTCGGACCAACCTTCTTTAGTCGCCTTTTAGGGCATAATCAGGACGTTTAATGTTGTTCTTCTTTGCTTCTTTTGGTAATCCCGTAACACATTGAAAGCAATGACAGAAAGCAATGGCAAACTACGAACGTATACTTGTAAAAACATGCCGAGATGACCGCTGTGTCCTGTAAAACACACGCAGAAAATTTAAAAACAAGACACACATTGGATGGTATAAAGGTTTGTGGTTGAGACGATGTAGACAGAGCCCTTGCTGTTGCTGCTATTGATGATAATCGCGATGAAAACGTACACGGCATAAATCACATAAATTATACTACCGCTGGATGCTAAACACAATCAGCAATAAATTGTTTCATGTTTTATGTGCACTCTTTTTCGTATCCTGTCCCTGCCCCCCCCCCCCCCAGCCCCATATATCTCTGTTCCATTGCTTACCTCCATCCATCCAATTTAGCGCAGGCCATCTATCCATCTCCCAGCATGCTACCTCAATGCAAGCCCATTATTAGTTTAGGAACCTTTCAATGCCAAAGTGCCTCATTTCTGCTTGTTTTGCCTGCCCCTCACTCCCTTCTCTTCTACTCAGGAACAACGGGGACATCCATTTCGCAGCTTGATACCGTTGTGCAGGCTTGTTATTAGTTTAGGAACCCTTTGAGTTGTAGAATACTTTTGCTCTGTGGGAGCGGCAAACCTCGTTTGGCTGAGCTAAATGCTCGCTAACCCAGGTTCTGATGGGCAGCTGATGGTCATTACTTAATGCTGTATGACGCAGCTGCACAGTTATGGCGAGAACTTTGTGACTGCTTTATTATCCGCTTCCCTATTTTCTTTACACAAATTCCAGCAATTAGATCTTTATTGATTGGAACAGAATGATTGAGACTGACGCGCTACCTACTCCGGACAACAGTCAGACTACTTAGTATAGAGGTCTGCGTGACGGCGGGGTAGTGGGTTCGTATAAACACCGGTCAACTGGGCCTCAGAAAGCAAGGAATAACTAAAAGTTAGTTACATATCCTATACATGAAGTTACAGTCAACATTTGCATTTTTTGCTGTTGTGATCTCTTGGCAAGTTTACATTCAGTAGTTTGGACGCCCATCTTCTTGGACGCCCATCTTCTTGTACGCCCATCTTCTTGGACGCCCATCTTCTTGGACGCCCATCTTCTTGGAAGTCCATCTTCTTGGACGCCCATCTTCTTGGACGTCGTCTTCTTGGCCGTCCAGCTTCTTGTATGTCCATCTTCTTGTATGTCGATCTTCTTGGACGTTGTCGTCTTGGACGCCCATCTTCTTGGACGTTGTCGTCTTGGACGCCCATCTTCTTGGACGCCCATATTCTTGGACGTTGTCTTCTTGGACGCCCATCTTCTTGGACGCCCATCTTCTTGGACGCCCATCTTCTTGGACGCCCATCTTCTTGGACACCCGTCTTCTTGGACGCCCGTCTTCTTTGACGTCGTCTTTATGGACGTCCGACTTTTTGGAAGTCCATCTTCTTGGACGCCCATCTTCTTGGACGCCCATCTTCTTGGACGCCCATCTTCTTGGACGCCCATCTTCTTGGACGTCTTCTTCTTGGCCGTCCAGCTTCTTGGACGCCCATCTTCTTGGACGCCCATCTTCTTGGACGCCCATCTTCTTTGACGTCGTCTTTATGGACGTCCGACTTTTTGGAAGTCCATCTTCTTGGACGTCCATCTTCTTGGACGCCCATCTTCTTGGACGCCCATCTTCTTGGACGCCCATCTTCTTGGACGCCCATCTTCTTGGACACCCGTCTTCTTGGACGCCCGTCTTCTTTGACGTCGTCTTTATGGACGTCCGACTTTTTGGAAGTCCATCTTCTTGGACGCCCATCTTCTTGGACGCCCATCTTCTTGGACGCCCATCTTCTTGGACGCACATCTTCTTGGACGCCCATCTTATTGGACGCCCATCTTCTTGGACGCCCGTCTTTTTTGACGTCGTCTTTATGGACGTCCAACTTTTTGGAAGTCCATCTTCTTGGACGCCCATCTTCTTGGACGCCCATCTTCTTGGACGCCCATCTTCTTGGACGCCCATCTTCTTGGACGCCCATCTTCTTGGACGCCCATCTTCTTGGACGCCCATCTTCTTGGACGCCCATCTTCTTGGAAGTCCATCTTCTTGGACGCCCATCTTCTTGGACGCCCATCTTCTTGGACGCCCATCTTCTTGGACGCCCATCTTCTTGGACGCCCATCTTCTTGGACGCCCATCTTCTTGGAAGTCCATCTTCTTGGACGCCCATCTTCTTGGACGCCCATCTTCTTGGACGCCCATCTTCTTGGCCGTCGTCTTCTTGGCCGTCCAGCTTCTTGGGTGTCCATCTTTCTGAGGCGTACTCTTCTTGGGGCCTACTCTTCGTCTTTCTTTTTCGTATGCTTTCTTTTGGACTTTTTTTTTTTTGGACGTCACTTGTGGTCATCACACACCAGAGAGGCGCTGTCATCTACATGTAACAGGTTGTTATATATATATATATATATATATATATATATATATATATATATATATATATATATATATATATATATATTTCGATATCCCCTGGCAGATTTGCTGCTGGAGTGTGCATTGTTAAGTCTTATATATTCCTAACCACGGGAGAACGAGATACGGCGGCCATTTCCCTTCCTCGCCGACTTTCCTTCCCAGACAATTCTCCTTCCCAGACAGTTCTCTTATCCAGACAATTCTTTAAACAGTAAAGTTTCACGTATTTGTTTCATGAGGCTGGGAGAAAAACTTGCACCACTTTTGCAGACTGGACACCTCTTCTGGAGACTGGGCCGCTGCCATTGTCTCAGAAAGTAAACCCACCAATCGCTGTAGCACGCTCAGACCCGTTTTCTGGTAACAAGTAATAGAGCCTTTTATACGCCTTTGAGGTGTGCCATCCCCATATTTTTATAGGCCATTCGGCATTCGATGGGTCGTGTGGTCAATATCACGCCAGCCGCTTTTCCATTTGAATTTATTGAAGACCCATACCACAATGGGACATACAGAACAAAAGCAGAATTAAGATATCACAAGAGACAAAATTTCAGATATTGCAATGGTTCTCTTAGTTAATTTTTATTTTATCTCTCGCCAGAAATTCTTGTCCTGCTAGAGCTCTCCGTGATCAATTCTAGTTACCTCTTGCCAAAACTTTAGTTATCTTGTCAGAAATTCAGTACCTGAAAGGAACCTTAATTTCTGAACAGTATAATTCTTAGATAGCTGGCGCGTTTGTGTAATAGTTACGAGGTTAAACTAATAATGACTTGAATGTGGTTGGACGTAGATTCAATGGCAGCTCTCGACGGTCGCTACAGGAGGGAAAGACTCTCTCCCCCACCCACCCCTTATTCCTTCGTGTACTCAGGCCTCCAAAAATGTGACGGTCCCAACACTTCATAAACAAATCGGGTTCCTGGCCGAGAGTTCAGGAGCTTGCGTGTCCCAACAGCTACTCGGACGTTATCGGAGCTAATAGCAGGGTCTCACTTGTTGCAATTTCTTGCTATGGGTCAGTGATATTATATCACCATAACATTTTGTAGGCTGTCGTATGACGTCCACAGGACTATACGAGAGGTAAGGGTCTTCCTTTCCAAAAGATCTTCTTGGAAAGATGCCTTCCTTAATACGGCCGAAGTATTCTGTCGGCAAACGAGTCTCCGACCACAATACTAGAGTTATAGACATACAACTAGTACCATAATCAGACACACCTCTTCACAATATACAGACAGAGAGTAACATTATACATTGTTCAAACAAGGTGTAAATAGTACAATAATGAGACATACTCCCACACAAGGTAAAGATATGATTTATAACAGACATGACGGGACAAACTCCAAACTCGCTCAGTGAAGTGATGAAATCTTATTCAAAATATAACAGACTCATTAAGAACTGTAAGCCGAAAGTTTGAAAGAGAAGATGTGAGAGCCCTTGAAAAGAACACAGAGAATGTCACTGCAGATAATCTGTTCTACTCCTGAGGATAGTCTAGTTGTGGATACTATTAGGGATATTTCAGAGTGAATGTTAGTGTGGACACCTGTAAGTGTAAAGAACGCTGAACATAAATGGGTACGATTCACTTTGTAATTCTTTCTTTTCTGGTACATTGAAGTCCACACGACAGATACAGCTGACTTTCTTTCTGTCCCAAAACCACTGTTTTACGTGGCAACTGGAATGACAGTAATCACATAGTATATTGAAACACAGGATGATCTACTTGCGTGCCCATATCAAACATTCAGTGGACAAGGTCAACGTTCTCGTTGTTATTAAGTCTACTAAATCATTCCAAAATGTATCAATCAACCAGGGGGATGTATCTGAAAGAAAAAGAAACATGGGTGAATGTCTCCAACCGTACCCAAACTCTCCTCCCCACCAACATTATCCACTATCAACACACTTCGAACTTCTTCAGATCTGTAATCAGGTGAAAAGGTGATCTGCCACAACAAGACATTATTCTCATAGATAATAGATCGTTTGCATATACAGATCTAAAATTCATAACACCGTCTTCCTACAGAATTCATAAAATAGACTCGAATTAATGATAAGAATTATTCTTCTCAAAACCAGTCCTCATAGTAGATTATACAAGAAATAAGGACAGAAGAAACCAGTGCAACCCAAAGAAGCAAAACATAGTGAAAGCTTCGGGTTGTGGCACTCCACATGATGATTCAGATGAATTTCATTAAACTCCCATAGAAAAGAGTCAATCGATTTCTATTAGGAGTTAGATTCTGGATGAGTTCCTAAGATATTCTACCTAATCTACAGGATCCGAAGTGGCCCAGGAAAACTAACGGAAGAGAATACTGATAGATATCTAGCTATTTTCTAGCTGGCCTAACTGTTGTCCTATGAAGACAGAAATGACATAGCTATTTCATTTCTTCTTTCGTTCAAGAGTACCGGAATTTCTGTCGGTTCGACTGCCTACTATCGTGGACTAGAATCTTACCTCACAAACAAAACAGAACTCTTAGTGAAACAAGTTTATCCTCGAGAGAAATTAATTCTAGGATCTTAGTACAACACAGTTCCTTCTCTCCACTCAAAAGCTGATGGCAAATGATGATGGTTGCCAAATTTCAAAGCGCAATCATGACGTGACGTATAATCAGTGTGGTCTAGTGCAGATAAAAAGTACACTACGGAGATTCCCAATATTTGAAAGATGCTCAAAAGTGAAAAGAGGTACTCACTAGAATAGGTTATTCAAACTTAACCACCCTTTAGCATTCATTCACAATAATAATTATATTGTCGAGCTTGAAAGAGATTCTTTCACTATCGAGCGAAACTCGAGTCTAGTGCTTCCAATCAGACATGGGCAAGGCCCAAAGTTCGTGCCTGAATACGATCGGCGTTGCTAGTAGTGGGTTGTGCTCAATCTTCAAACCTCAAATCCCGAAACAACCAAATAAATAATCATATTAAATATATAATTATAGGCAGATATATGCATTTACATTACTAAGGTAATATAAGGAATGGAATTGTAGCATGTTATGCAGTGGTTCAAGGGATGTGATGCATGCACTTCATTCAGCAGACCAGGAAGTGTCTGGTACAGCCTAAAGCAAGGAGTTGTCGAAGTCGGAAGCACCGATTGCTTCTGTTATTGTAGAAAATTTACTCGGGTGTAAATTGGGTTTACACTGAGGCAAACTGGATTTACACTGAGACAGGCCGGACATTTTGTGTAGACAGGCTGATTGATTGTGGGCGAGATTAAAGCTGAGCAAGTAATTTATTAACACAATGGCCTGCACGCGCACGAGAAAGTAATTATGCCAGTCAGCTCATGTTGCTGTGTTTTAGCGGAATGTTGCAGCCTTGTGTTAGAGACAGGGAAAGTGCATTCTCTCTCTCTCTCTCTCTCTCTCTCTCTCTCTCTCTCTCTCTCTCTCTCTCTCTCTCTCTCTCTATCTCTCTCTCTTTCTCTCTCTCTCTTCTCTCTCTCTCTCTCTCTCACCACACACACACACACACACACACACACACACACACACACACACACACACACACGCACGCCAGCATGTACTCTACATATTGTCTAAATGTTCTTTTGTTGTCAAAAGTTGCTTCATAAGTGATGTTGAATGAAAGAATGTATGAGAGGAAATAGAGAAGAAGGGCAGAATGTCAGACGGGCCTGCGTGCCCAATTCTTAACCCTTTGAAAATAAAGACTTATTATTATCATTATTATTATTATTATTATTCTGTTTCTCCTTCCTTACTTCTCTGTCTCGTCTTTTTTCTTTCCTTTTCACCTTTTTCTTTTTATTTTCTTCTACTCCTGCTCCCGTTTTTCATTCTCCTGCCTACCTCTTTCATGCTCTCCCTCCCATCATCTCTTCTCCTCCTCCTCCTGCTTCTCCCCTTTTCTTAATTCCCTCTTCTTCCTCTTTCTTCATTCTCTCTTCTTCCTCCTTTCTTCCCCCTTCTTCCCCCATTCTTCTCTCTTCTTCCCTCTTTCTTGCCTCTTCTTCCTCCTTTCTTCAATGTTTTCCTCCTTCTTTCTTCCATCTTTTAGCCTCTGTCTTCCTTCTCCTCCTACTTATTCATCCTCTTTCTTCTTCTCCCCCTTTTTCCTCATCCTTCTTCTCTCTCCTCTTCCTTCCTCTTCCCTTTCCTCATTCATACTCCTCTTCCTTCTCCCATCCTTCTTTCTTCTCTTCCTTGTTGTCACCATCTTTCTTTCTTCTCTTCCTTATCTCCCGCCTTCATTTACCTGCACTTTCTTCTTATCACCACTCATTCACCCCCCCCCCCCCCTTTCCTTCTCTTCCGTCTAAGGTATTCGGTTTTTTTTTTCAATGCTATCTTGTAGGTATTCGTTTTTTTGTTTTTTTCAATGCTGTCTTGTTCTTTCCCCCCTTTTCCTCTGGCGTCTGTTTGCTTCTCCTAGCTATTTTTTCTGCTTCTTTCTTCGGGGTAGTTTCACGGAGGAGTCGGGGCGTGGGAGAAGTCTAAAGTGGGTTAGGGAGGGGAGGGACGAGAAGGGCATCCATGGTTGGATGTGGTCTTGTTTCCTATGGAAGCTGCGCTGTCCCAGAGGCCAACTGGTCACTACAGAAGCTGCATGGGAGAGAATTTGAACCCAAATGACCAGCCGGTAACCCAGTGCACTACCCATTTCCCAGCCTTGCATCCTCGCATTACATAGAAATACCGAAATCGGGAGTCTTGGAACCATTGAAATAACTTGAAAAATAAAATCAGCTGTTGACTGGCACTCAAATAAGGTAAAGGAAAGCAGTATAGAGTAGCGGACATTTCTAGACAATGTAAGAATTGTAAGCTGTATGGAATCGAACCTGCCACCTCCTACTATCATTAAAGCAACAAGTGCACTTCGCCGCTCGACCACCCTAATATTGTCTAGCTAGTGGTGAGAGATTCTGGTATACATACAATGGGATCTTTGCAAGTGCCGCAGGGTGATTCCGATATCCTATAGTCCCTTGGTCACTGGATGATAATTAAAATACTGATGTGAAATATATGATGAGTTAAGTTGATTTGAGCTAAGAACCGACATCACTGCACTCAGGACATTCCCATATATGCTCCGTCCCCTCGTTCAACAGCCAGCGAAGAGTCACACTATTAATCGTTCCCACCGCTATCTGATTGAAAGCTTTCCTGGTCTTCCCTCTGTTTTGAGATTCTTCCAGAACCCCTGCCGATCCCCCGCAATCTGATACTTTCCACATTCGGGTTCACAGTCTGGTCCCCCGCTTTCTCCACCTAGTCCCACAAGCGCACGACCACCTCCCCCTTGTCCAAAGGCAATCTACCACCAGAGGTGCATTCCCTGCTAGCCTATAAGCCTGTTCATTCCTCCGCATCCCAGCATGGCCAGGACAAAACATCCAGACATTTCTCATAATCTGTCACCTCTGAAGCGAGGATATTCATTCCACACGAAACATTCCTTTCTCCACCCTACTAAGCCTTCAAATCAAAACAACTATGGACAATAAAAATAATTATCGCCGAAGCAACAGTGTGCGTGCTTTGTGCTCGATACCTTTTACTACAGCCAGCGAAGAGAAAATGAAATGGAGGAGAAGAGGTAGGGGAGAGGAGGGAAGTAAAAGAAAGAAGAGGGCTGGAGCCAGAAGGGATAGGAGGAATACGGATCGATTGGGACTGAAAATGTCATATGATGATATGATGATAATAATGATGATAAAATACCAATGTGCTCGGAATGGTTAACCCGGTTAACAAATGCCAGCAGAAGTCGGATGTGTCGGCTGAAAAGTGCAAATATCACAGCTATGCTGTAAACAGGCACATCTCAGTTACGTCAAAAAAAAATATTCAGTATGAACGCAGAAGAAGTAGAAGAAATACCGATGTGTCAAATAATGTTGGTGATGAAATACCGATGTGTGTCACCTGATGTTAGTTAAAGTTAGTTAGATGAGCAGTCAACACCAGCATATTTTGCTGTTGTGATCTTTTGGCAAGTTTGCGTTCAGTAGTTTGCCATTGCTTTCTGAACGGCTTGCACCCACACAATTTCGCAAAATACCATACGCAAAGCGGTCTGCTGCCAAATAACCAACAGCTGTGTTTCGAACGCGGGTATGTGGGATTACAAACTGCGTCCGTAACCCTTAACCACGAAGCTGGTATAACCTGATAATAATGATAAAATATCGATGTGTGCCACGCGATGAGGATGATGATAAAATACCGATGTGTGCCACGCGATGAGGATGATGATAAAATACCGATGTGTGCCACGCGATGAGGATGATGATAAAATATCGATGTGTGCCACGCGATGAGGGTGATGATAAAATATCGATGTGTGCCACGCGATGAGGATGATGATAAAATATCGATGTGTGCCACGCGATGAGGATGATGATAAAATAACGATGTGTGCCCCGCGATGAGGATGATGATAAAATGCCGATGTGTGCTACGCGATGAGGATGATGATAAAATATCGATGTGTGCCCCGCGATGAGGATGATGATAAAATGCCGATGTGTGCCACGCGATGAGGATGATGATAAAATATCGATGTGTGCCACGCGATGAGGATGATGATAAAGAAATAGTAATTTGTGTTTACATGATTATGATGATAAAATGTCTATATGTGTCCCATGATGATGATGATAAAATGTCTATATGTGTCCCATGATGATGATAATGATAATGATAAAATACCAACGCTGGTCACCTGACGACGATGTTAAAATACTGCATGGAACCGGTGATAATAAAATACCGATGTTGTTCACCTGATGATAATAGTGATGATGATAAAAATAATACCGATGTTGGTCACGTGATGATAATAAAATATCGATTTTGGGGACCTGATGATGATGATGATGATGATCAAATACTGTGTCAGCATCGGATATAAATTGTTGATGTAGCCTCCTGAAGATGATGATGATGATGTAGTTCGGTGGAGGTTCCAACAGAAATGGAACGGGGCTGTGTGTGATAAAATGTCGCCGGACAGAAAATGTCAGGGCACTGTTACTGGGGGAAATCCAGGAAATGAGGGATTTATCCAGCTTTCTCTCTAAACCCATTGTGTACAGCAGCTGAGACGGTAATTAATGAACCTCTGTTAGGCAGCTGAAAGATGGAGAGAGGGTAATTAATAATCGTAATCTTTAGAGTGACTGAAGGATGCAGAGGGATGTTTGTGATGGAGGAATAATGAACTAATTCGCATCGGTAATAGAAAGATGGTGGGTGATACAGTAATCAATAAACACAGGATGTAAATTAATTGAAAGATGGACAGACGTCTATACTTTCTTCATACATGGACACGTTTGTCGGGTAGATAGGGACCTAACCAATTTAGGAATCCAAAATATTTAGGGACCTAACCAATTTAGGGCTTCAACATATATAGGGACGTAACAAATTTAGTAATCACAACATATTTAGGGACGTAACCAATTTAGGGATCCAACATATTTAGGGACGTAACCAATTTAGGGATCCAACATATTTAGAGACGTAACGAATTTAGAGATTCAACATATTTAGGGACCTAACCAATTTAGGGATTCAATATATTTAGGGACCTAACCAATTCGGGGATCCAACATATTTAGGGACCTAACCAATTTAGTAATCACAACATATTTAGGGGCTTAATAAGTTTAAGGGAACTGTGGTTAATACACAGATTTGTAATTTCACTTAATGATAATGATGATGAATTATCAATTCGTCATATGGTGATGATGAAATATCGATACGTCACATGGTGATAATGAAATATCGATGGCACTTGATGATGATGAAATACCGATGTCGGTCAGCAACGGATGTAGTCAGTGAAAGGTTCTAGGGGAGCTGCAAGTGGAGAGAGAGAGAGAGAGAGAGAGAGAGAGAGAGAGAGAGAGAGAGAGAGAGAGAGAGAGAGAGAGAGAGAGAGAGAGAAATGTCGACAGGCAGAAATTGTCAGGGCACTGGGTTACGTCACACTCGAAAAAATCCAGGAAATGAGGGATTTACCAAGCTTTGGCTCTAAAGTCTAAACCCATTTAGTACGGCAACTGGGAGGAGGAGGAGGGTAGGTAATTAATGCACCTTTTTTAGGCAGCCGAAAAAGGGAGAGAGTAATTAATAATCGTTATCTTTAGAGTGACTGAAAGATGGAGGACGTATGCGAAGGATGAACAAAGAACACATTCTTGTCGGTAAGATCGGTGATGCGGTAATCAATAAACACTGTGCGCAAATTAATTGAAAGATGGTGGTGATATGGTAATCTATACACACCGTATGTAAATTAATTGAAAAATGTTTGAATGCCTTATCAGTGACTAAACCCCACCAAGGGTTACAGACACAGCCAATCTGTTCGCCTGCTTGTTTCCAGCACATTCTGGGGAAATTACCCAACAGATGCTCTCTAGTTGTGATTGCTGAATTAAAGCACGCGACTCTGCCCGAAACAAGACTGTCTTCATTATCATACTTGTGAGTCTGTTACATTGCACTATGTACAAGGGTAAGTTTATAAGTAAGCCACACATGGCTGTAGAAAAATAACTAAATATGATAACAACTTGAAACCAGTTTATTTTTATACATACATTGTCCCTGTATTTCTCAGAATAATTTCCACCAACATTGATCATTTATCCCATCGTTTTATCAGTCCTCCCAAACCGGCTGCATAGAATTGCGTGCTTTGTGTTCATTTACCAGCCATCCCACAGAACTGTGTGACTTACTTATTGTCTCGCCCTCGTAACTTTTTCTACCCAGCTATGCACCTCTTTACGGGAAATCGCTAGGGGCTAAGTCCACTGAAAACTCACCTTGGCGGGAGACATTTCGCGAGTGACACCGAAGTTGAATGTGGAGTGAAAACGTGGTTTAGAAAACAGAGCACTCAGTTCTATGCAGCCGGTTTGGGAGGATTGATAAAACGATGGGATAAGTGCATTAATGTTGGTGGAAATTGTGTTGCGAAATAAAGGGAAATATATGTATAAAAATAAACTGGTTTCGAGTTATTATCATATTTAGTTATCTTTCTACAGCCAGTTGTGACTTACTTATTAACTTACCCTCGTATGTCATGTCTTCAAGATATGGTGCCGTGTTCCCCCCCCCCCCCCTTTTCATATTCTTTTACAAGCAATGATGTACAGACCAGAGGGAAGCAGAGGAAGAGGCCGACCACGTAAACGATGAACACAGGGAATAACAGAGTCCATGGGAATATCGATACATGAAGCCCATAAACGGGCACTCTCCCGCTGTTTATACTTCACCTCGACACTGCAAGGTACAAGAGGAACATAATGAGATGAGATTTTACAGGACATCGTTGTCAACACCAGCATTTTACTACTGTTGTTGATTCTTAGAAAGTTTACGTTCAGTAGTTTGCCATTGCTTTCCGAACTTACGCGGGTAAGTGGGATTACGAACTGCGTCCATAACATCTTGGCACGGAGCCCAGCATGGAGCTGTTCATGAACCAGTGTTCTTCCTATTTTAGATTGTATAGACCGTCGGTATTTTCGTCTTCTCTGTCTTCCCCCTTTTCTTTTTCCGGTGATGAACACTACTGCTGCTGCTTTGAATATTTAAAATTGTCCTCAGCCTCCAGGTCAGCCGGCTCCGTGGCTAAGGGGTTACGTACCCAGTTCATCATCCCACTTACCCGCTTTCGAAACACATCTGCGCGCGATTTGGCAGCAGACCGCGTTGCGTTGGTTTTTTACGAAATGGTACGGGCGCCGGTCGTTCAGAAAGAGATTAAGAGCAGAATAGGCCAGGCAAAAGCCGCATTTCAGAAAATGAAGAGTATCTATGCAATAAGACGCTATCAATGAATGTAAGAAAGAGAGTGCTAAAATGCTATATAGAATCAGTTTTGCTGTATGGCAGCGAATCTTGGAATGTAAATGAACAAATTAGGAAGAACTTAGAAGCAACAGAGATGTGGTTTTTAAGACGAATGTTGCGAATTCCTTGGACTGCCAGAGTAACTAACAACGATTGCCCGAAAGAGGCTAATGAAACTAGAACACAATATACAACAATAAGAAAGAGACAAACAGCTTTCTTTGGTCATGTGATGAGAAGAGAGGCATTGGAGAACATTGTAACAACTGGAGAGATCGAGGGGAAGAGAGGCAGAGGCAGACCAAGAGAAATGATGCTGGACGGATTGAGACGGTGGCATGGAGGAATATCATCAGCAGAATTGATCCAGAACACCAAAGACAGATCTGTGGAGAGCCATGAACGCCTACGCCAGTCGGCACGGCACTTGATGATGATGATGATGAGCTTAAAATACCTAATTCAATTTAGCGTATAATCTTCTCTTTTTATTTTTTTAAGAAGCAATTGGTAAGATTAGTTGGTGAACGAATTCCAGAACGACAGACAGCAGATACTATGTAGTCTTGTAGTGTGGGAGGAGATAAGACAGCAGTACTTGAGTTCATAAATAACACTACAAATTGTTTGATTGGCTGGCTGGCTGATTAAATGACTGCTCGTCCGTCTGGCTGATTAATTGACTGCTCATCTGTCTTGCTAACTGACTGCTCGCCCGTCTGACTGATTGACTATTCGTCAGTCTGGCAGGCTGACCTGCAGGCCGCCTATCGATCTGATTGTCCGTAGGTCAAAACGTAGGATAGTCTGGCTTTCCGTCTGTTAATCGGCCTGTCATGGTCTTTCCGTTCTGTTGTCCTTTCACACATACGCCGGTCACTTTAGACATAAGTGGTTACATACCCTAGATTAGGGGTCGACAACCTTGTTGTAGAGATGTGCCGTGATGTGCCGAAGTAATGTTACAAAGTCACTCAGCTTGCCAACCTACATTCACAATGGTCTACTTCAGATACGTTTATCTATGTCTTGACACTAACGTATAATAAGTGCTAACCTGTACTTTTGTATGGATGTGAAACGTGGATAATGAGCAGGCAAGCTGATGAACATCTATCTAATGGCAGTGGAAATGTGGCTTCTGAGGAAAATGCAAAGAATACCACGGACAGTGAGAAAAACCAATGAGCAAGTCCTTAAAGAGGCAAACGAAAGCCGCAAACTGATTTGAGAAATTAGATGTAGACAGTCAAATGTTTTTGGACAAGCTATAAGAAGAAATAAACTAGAGAACTTGGTGACAACTGGCAGGATTGAGGGGAAAAGAACACGGGAAAGGCAGAGAAGTAAATATATGGTTAGTTAGTTAGTTAGTTAGTCGCAGTTCCAACTTCACAGCAACGGGTCGTTCCCATTATGCTCCATTCCTGTGCCAGTGAATATCACACAAAACCATATGGCATGGTCTGGACAATAACACAGAACTGATCCAACACTAGTGATCGTGTAAGATGGCAAAACATGACCGCCCACGCTAACCGGCATGTCACATAACGAATGAATGAATAATAAGGTTTTGCACTTGGGATCAATGTACTGGCATAGTATTACTTAACATAAAATGCTGTGCTACGATTTATGGACTGTACTGGCATGCGTATGTGACAGCCGAGACAGCTATAGAATTGGACGGAAATTAAAATTCAAGGTCAGCCAGTGTGCATCAGATCGCATATTATTTACTCAACTTTTGTTTTGAAGGAATGTAATTTTAACTTTGAAAATGAAAATTATGCTTCTTTTTAACATATTCTGTTCCAAACAAAAAGTGGGTTTGGATCAATCAAAAACGGATGGCGTAAAAATGGAAGTGTCGGTGTGTCCAGTGATGTCTTAAAAGGTGTCAGTATGGTTAACAGACAGTTGCATTATAATGCTGTGACAACATTATGGTGATATAGAAGCTCATGGCAGATACGGGAAGTCGTTTAAGACGATTATCAGTTAATTAAAAGTTAAATCTTTACAAATATAATATATTCTGTAATTATGTCTGCGTGCCATTGAAAATAGTTCCACATGCTGCGCTTGTCACGCGTATGGTACGTTGCCGATCCTTCCCTAGATCGTCCCGGGCAGTGGTGAACAATGTTCTGATCATCGAGATAAACAGACATCTATCATTACAGTGTCCACGTACTCCAACTACTGGTCTTAAACGATGCTTCTCTAACCGTCTTCCCTGTCAGCATCACACGTGCAACATCTATCTCAACTTCAAAACCTTTTCACACACACACACCGCTAACTCCTTTCACAATGCCCTCATCACTGCCACGGCGCAAATAAAAGTCGTTTTTTTTTTCTTACTGTGTGGACGGACTTCTGCTTGCTTCGTTTTTATCTAGAGATGGCGGTGATCTTCTCACTGTAGTTAGCTGAACGCCTCTAAGCCGGGTCCCTTGGGTTCCAGGGTCTGGCCATCACTCGCCACCTGTTCGTGGTGGCGAGGTCTCGGAGGTTTGACACTGTACCGCCAGCGTCTGCAGCCTACCTTGTGCAGACGTATTGGTTACCCATTACTCTGGAATACCCAAGACTAGGCCGAGAGAGGGAACATGTCGTTTGGGCACCACATGTTTCTCTGAAGCTCTGCCCAGGCATTGTGATGGAATATTGGCCACATTCCAACTCACATACTTTGGTCTGTCAAGACTGCAAGGTGCCACTCACTCAGTTAGGCTCTTTCACTCTATACAATCCATAACGGCTAACTATTAGAACACAACTCATTTCCTTAAGAACACAACACTGGCGCCGTGTTTGAATATTCTATTGTCCTCTACATATTGCACAAGTCACATCATCATTTATACGAACATATGTGTCAGTCTTACACAATACATAGTCTCGACAAGTATTATTATCTACTAATACTGTAGTGGCACAATCTGTGGCCATCGCTACTTGAAATCGGAACCAGGTCCACACTTGACCGTGGCCAAACCTCACTGATTTTGAAGGTGGCGCTTCGTCCTTTCACGGAGCGCCCCGAATGCTTTTCACGCCCTTGTGACCAGCGCTCATGGCGGGTCACTTTGCAAGGTCTCATCGTACAGACCGCACTTTTCCTTCTGAACACTGCCATAACCTATGACTCATCTAAGTCAGGCTATGGCAATCACATCTGACACCATCTCTACCTATTTCACTCTAACCATCTTCACTCACCATTCTTTATCACCTGAGCACAATCTCTCCATACTTCTATCCATTTCACATCTTCATTACCCTACCACCATCTCTCCATACTTCTTCACCATTCCACATGTCCATCTTCATCACCCTACCACCATCTCTCCATACTTCTAACCATTCCACATGTCCATCTTCATCACCCAACCACCATCTCTCCATACCTCTAACCATTTATCTTGTCCTTCATCACCCAACCACCATCTCTCCATACCTCTAACCATTTCACATGTCCTTCATCACCCAACCACCATCTCTCCATACCTCTAACCATTTCTCTTGTCCTTCATCACCCAACCACCATCTCTCCATACTTCTAACCATTTCACATGTCCATCTTCATCACCCAACCATCATGTGTTCATACTTCTAACTCTTTCACAGTCCATCTTCACCACCCAACAACCATCTCTACATACTTTTACACCGTTCGCATTCACCACTGGATCACTATCCCTCCCCAACATCCCTCTAGTTCTCTCTAGCCCTCTTCACACGCCCCTGACCACCACCCGACCACCCCAACACCGTACACACCCTGCCAGCACGCAAGATCATAAACACACTTATCAGAGAAGTAAACAAACCTAGACTGAAATTCTCCGTAAATCCAAGTCCGGATAGTTCTTGCATGTCACGGGAACCTTCTCGGAAACAAAGAATTATTCAGAAAGTCGCTAATAACATCTGCTGTTTCCAATTAAATTATCATTACACCAGGGCCTCTGACTCCATGTATTAGTTTGTAATAATATTTAGTCACGTCAGTTGTGAGATGTTGAAATTCTACCTCAGTAAGGCGTACACATCTTTTGTGTGTAGTGTGCCAAACAAGTAACGCATAGATGAACAAGGTCAGATTATGATAGAAGGAAGACGAACTTGCCAAGAAACGTGACGGATGTGAACAGCAAGAGAACCAGTTTATATACTAGAACAAAGTTATCTGGACTAGCAGAACTAGAACAACGACGGCTGTCATTCTCTTGACCAGCAGGGACAGGTCGATGTTTTAAGGCTTCTTTCTGATAAGTCATAATAAACTGAACACTTATGAGTACAGTGTTGGTCTGACTCACCACTGTGTTCATGCGGCAGGCTCATGGGTGGCACAGAATAGTGTCATTCCGTCTGATTGTACAATGTCAATTCATTTTCTTCTCGGGTGTTTTCTCGCTCTCGTATCGTATATTCTTTGCGGTAGCGCCAGTGCTAGTAGTTGGTGTTGTATTCTAACGAGGTGGCAGAACCATTTGATCTTGTGGCTTTTATTATATGTGCCACAAGGTGTTGACCCTGCTTCACGTCTGATAAAACATTTATTATATGTGCCACAAGGTGTTGACCCTGCTTCACGTCTGATAAAACATTTATTATATGTGCCACAAGGTGTTGACCCTGCTTCACGTCTGATAAAACATTTCTTACTCGATCTCGGATAGTTCAGTTGGCAGCTCTTCTCAGGCACCTTATCTTGCAGGTGTTGAAAATACCATTGCTGCATGAGTAATTGTGACTGACTGAATGTCGCCTTGTCGTTTTGACAGACGAGAATTTGTAAAATGGAGTTACACCTCTCCATAGCACTAAAACTGGGCTGAATTTAGAGACCATGTATTGCCCATGCAGCATGATGGATTGCCAGCGCAACGTCCGTCGTTAGTAGTGATTGTGACTTTGTGAAAGCCTCTCTTCATGTTTTGTTAATTTCATACGGCGATTGCAACATCTTTTCCATAACAAATGTTAGTCGCATGTCCATTACAGGACGTCACAATAATTCCCATAGTTATGTTTAGATGTTTGTGACTTAATAGGTAAATTTTACGTTCAGTAGTTTGCGATTTCTGAACGCCCTACGCCCATACCATCGAAATCAACGCATGGCGGTCTTCATCCAGTTCGCCAGCAGCTGATTTCCAGCCCTAGACTCGGTAATTCGGAGAATTTTGAAACGCGATCACTGCCCCTAGGCCACAACGTCGGTGCATATTTAACATAGTTAACCTCATTGTATGAGTGTACTTCCGATAGACCGCAGTAAAACTGTTATGTTCTATTCAAACCATCATTGACGCTGTCATATCCGGTAATACCATAGTGTTACCAACAACGAACCGAGCGGTTTCCTGGGGGAGGGTGTGACAGTTTCAGCATTTATTGCCATTCATGTTTGCTGTTTGTGTTCAACGGCCTATGTTTGACCCTGAGCTTCATATTTAAGTAAACGAGAACAGACTCTTATGCTAAACTGTAGAGCCATTTTTGCTTGAAGTTCAAAAGACCCGAACTCCAAATTTAGAAATAAAGTGCGGGAAGCTAAACATTTGCTTTTCTAAATGATCAGCTTCACTGCATTAGAATACCACCGTGTCTTGTCTCTTCTGAGATATCACACGATGAGGTTCACTGCACGAACTCATCTCATCTGGTTCGTCTTGTACCTTGCGGTGTCGAGGTAAAGTATACACAGAGTGCACGTTTATGGGCTTCATCTATCGAGGTTCCCATGGACTCTGCTATTCCCTCTGTCTATCGTTTACGTTGTTGACCCCTTCTTCTGTTTCCATTTGGTTTGTATATGATTGCTTGTTGTGGTATATACGGTGTCAGCAAGATGTGGACTGCTCCTGGCCCTGCAGCCAGCAGGTTTAGGATCGGTTAGCATCTCCTGGGAGGGGTGAACAGCGAAAATTAGTAGCTTGCCGGTGACCCGCAGACTACACAAATCAATCCAACTTCCCTGTGGTGTAGACCGGGAAACCATGACCGCGAGGTCATGGGCCAATAGGACTCTGGAGGGACGGACTCCCCTTGGTCAAATTTGTGTCTTAAACCTGCGACTGGCCTAACAAGCCGGCCGGGAATTTTCATATTGCTCGCAGAAAAACCAAAACTAAGAAGTACGAACTCGATGCACTTATTACAAAAATAGTGTTCCGGGGCGATTTCTGTTTTGGGTGTGTGAAGTGATTGAGTGTGTGAAGTGATTGGGTGTGTGAAATGATTGGGTGTGTGAAGTGACTGGGTCTGTGAAGTGACTGGATCTGTGAAGTGACTGGATCTGTAAAGGGACTGGGTCTGTGAAGTGACTGGATCGGTGAAGTGATTGGGTGTGTGAAGTGATTGGGTCTGTGAAGTGACTGGATCTGTGAAGTGACTGGATCTGTAAAGGGACGGCCTGTGAATGGACTGGGTCTGTGAAGGGACTGGGTCTGTGAAGTGACTGGATCTGTAAAGGGACTGGGTCTGTGAAGTGACTGGATCGGTGAAGTGATTGGGTGTGTGAAGTGATTGGGTCTGTGAAGTGACTGGATCTGTGAAGTGACTGGATCTGTAAAGGGACGGCCTGTGAATGGACTGGGTCTGTGAAGGGACTGGGTCTGTGAAGTGACTGGATCTGTAAAGGGACGGCCTGTGAATGGACTGGGTCCGTGAAGGGATTTGACCCGTGAAGGGATTGGGCCTGTCGGGGATTATCAGCACAGCTTCCTGTCAACTAGGCTAACAGTTATTTTTCTCTTTCTTAAGCCAGACGTCCTGCCTCTGTTGCTGTCACGTGTAAATTATCTATAATCTATATCATCTTGAATCCTTCTACATTTTGGCCATCCTCTTCTTTGCTTCCTCAATACACTTCCCTCCAAAGTTGTTTCCACACATTCGTTTTGTTTTTACATGCTGAAAATATTTAAATTTATTTAATTTTATTTGTCTTTATTACCAAACAACTTCAATGTTTAATACTTTTTAATACGAAAGAACACTGGGGTTTGGAGCTCGGACCATGCTGTTCTGGAACAAGTCTATAAATATTACTTACTCCAACATGCCAATATCTGAGGCTGTCCAACATCTCTCTGTTGCCTCTGCATCTTCTACAGCTTGATCTTCCCAGCCGTCACGATACTTGCTAGTGCCCATCTTCTCATGGCACGACCACAGCGCATTGTCTCTTGCTTATACCGGCTGTTGTAAAGTCTCACTACACTTTTTATGTAGAACACATGTCAAAAATGAAGTACATGACGTCATCAAAAAGTGTGCTCCACAGTCCATCGTGAAGCAATGTGCAGCAAATGGATGTCTGCTGGAGCAATTCTTTGCACTCAAAAAAAAAGATTGGTGTTTTCAAATGAAGAAAGAATTTTTCAAATTTGTTTACATACGAAGTGTAGTGAGACTTTACAACCACACTATAGTTATATAAAGTTCTACTTTTATTAGCCTATTCAGGCATTCGCTTTTAATTACCATGGCAGTCCAGGATATTCCCAAATGATGTCCCAGAAACACCCCCGTTATCCCCAAGCGCTTTCTAATTTGTTTGTTCTCTTTCCATGATTCACCAGCATAGGGCGAGCAATTGTTACCAGAAGCATTGGTACCTAATATTAAAACGTTCCTCCGATCCCTGGGATATGAGATCTGCTTCCTAGCCTTCTCGGATTACGGGCGGGGGGGGGGGGGGGGGAGAGACATGATGTACCGTGTGCAAGTTGTGCATGTGCAATAATCCCACGGCCCTGAGAAATCGCAAACAGCAGGCCGCACAGCCACTGCCTTGGTAAATTTATTAGGTACGAATGAACCAACATTCTTTTTTCAAATGATTAAGAATTAGATTCGCAGACCCGCCTAACATTCTGCCTAACCTATGCCTGGCTCGTGATAGACACGTCGCCAGACCCTTATTACGGCGACATTTTTTGGCACAGAACTGGCCAATAGATGAATGAAGGATGATTCTCTGATTTATACTTACTTCTTGTCTTCCAAGGGTGTCGACTCTTATCTTCTTTCGTCCTTTATCCCACAGAGGAAGATAGACCCCCAGACAACTGACTCCGTTACTCCCTCTCCTCATCTATCCCACGCAGCTCAGTCCATGTCCCCCTGTATTATTTACTTCTGTTCGTGCGTCTCTTCTCAGCGTATGTTTTCAAAACTCTTTTAGGTCTTCCTCTATTCCCTTTGCCCTGTGAATTTCAAAGGCCTATTTAGTTACTCTTCCTCAGATTTGCTCGGTGTGTGTCCCATCCAGTGCCAAGGTCTTTTCTTTTTCTTTTTTTTTCGCCTCTTGGTTCACCAGAATGTGTTTAGTTCTCTCAACGAGCTCCACATTGGTGATTCAAGCAAACCCTTCTATTCTACGCAGGCATCATTTAGTGCAGTGGTTCTCAACCGGTGGGGAATTTCCCCCAATTGGGGGGGGGGGGGGTTTAAGTGTCCAAAAAGGGAGGGGGGGGGGAAATTAAGATTATTTCAAGATTGCGTTAATACAAAACCCGATTACTTGATATTGTTTTTCGCTACATACTTTACGATTATGTACTTCCCGCCCTTCTGAAATTCGTTTTATAACGTCAGTAGATCCGTAAATCACATTTTAAGTAGACCTCTAGGCTTGTTCTAGTACGTGCTATTAAATTTAGCTTCCATTTTTAAAGACACTGAGTAGGGGCAGAGGGGGGGGGGGGTTACAGGGAGGAAATACGAAAAAAGGGGGCGGGGGAATGACATTCTGAACATATGTTGAAGGGGTGCATGTGCCAAAAAAGGCTGAAAACCACTGATTGAGTAAGTATTTATAATTTTACTTTCAATCGTGTCAGTCGTTCTCCGTGTTTCTGATGCATACAGTATTACTGATTTGAGTGTGGATTGGTTCTTGTGAATGAAATTCTGCAAAGAAAGAACAATTCGTTGCTGCGTGTCAGCTAAAGTGTCTCAGGGCAGACACGGTTGTGATAGAGTAGAGGAGGGCAATGAATTTGGCCAGATTTCATGAACGCCATAAGAGACGCAGAACAAATAGATGCCTTTTAGGACACTTGGGAATCTGCTTTTCTAGTCGAGTTTGAGAGAAGGGAGGCGCCTCCCCTCTCTCCTCCCCCTCTTCCCCCCCCACCCCACCCCAGACATAAACATTTTGTCAAGAGCACGAGACATTTGATTGATCAACACAGAACTGGTGCGATCAGCCAGTGTACGCTGGCTGGGACGTTAAATGATTCAGTGCGGAACAAACAGAATAGGTTTGGACAAAACATGGGTTCACAATCAGATAAAGTATTATTATGTAAATTTCTATTCAATGAGTATCTTCTTCTTCTTTGCGTTCATCCGGAGTGTTTTTTCAGATGTGATTGCGGCGTGTCTCGTTAGGCACCCATGGGTCGAACCCTTAGGCCAACACATCTGACTTTTAGTGTGCATTTTTGACCAGGTTAGTATTCCTGGGAGACTCTCACTTTTGTGGTACCGTCCACCTCCCAGCTGGTCAAGTTGGAACAGTCGAAGACTGCACGTTCATCCCTCAAATGAAGGCAGGGACAGTCCATAGCATTTTCCGCCATCCTGGGTGGCTTCCATAATTGCAGAGCCGACACATAACGCTCTGGTGCATTCAATGAGTATTGCTTGCTTGCTTGCTTGCTTGTGTTCGTTGGCTTGAGCTCCAACGCGAAGTCCTGTATGTCGGATGAAGGCATCCTGTTGTCCAACATCAGTGTGATGTCATACAGGACCTGAGTTTTGCGTGAGTATCCCTTGTCCCATGTCTGGCTTATTGGTGTGCAGACTGGTGGTTCCTCGCCGTACAGGCAGACACTCTCCGACTTCGGAGGAATCGGCGATCCTACTGACTTTAGCCAGGACCCCGAAGGGACCTGTTGCCCAGGACGCTCGACGAGGACGCGTCAATAGGTCTTGGCCAGTATATAACCCGGCCCTGGTGCCTTGGAAACACCTCTGCGACCCAATGAGTTTTAAAATCGCGAAAGATACCGCGAAACGAAATAAATGGTCCAATGGGAGGTCACATTTAGCGATATGCAGGGTGTTTGTAAAGTCTCACTACACTTTCTGTGTACAACACATTTAAGAAATGACGTACATGACGTCATCAAATGTGCTTAAAAAATTATTAAATTAGTTGCAATAGTTACTGATATGGTCTAATGCTGTTTTTTTTTTTTTGTTTGTTTTTTTTTTTTTTTTGGGGGGGGGGGGGGGGAAGCTGGAAAGTACCAATGAGGTATTCATAATTTATTCAATAAATTTCTAACCGTAATGCGATAATGAGGTTGTTTATCAAGAAACTTGCTATAAATTTTTGAACAACCATCCGCGTGTATAGACCGCCGTTTCGAAACAGTCGTTCAACCAAAAGAATCTTTTTTTTTTCTTTTGATAACACCATTCTGGTTGGAGTGCAAAAAAAAAAAAAAAATACTCTAGCAGATGACAGTTATTCGCTGCATATTGCTTCACGATGGACTGTGGAGCACATTTTTTAATGACTTCATGTACTTCATTTTTTCAAATTGTTCTACATAATGTAGTGAGGCTTTACCCGGTGTTATCCTCGGGATCTGAATGAGTTAAGGAGCTCGGAGCACATGTGCACATGTCATGAGGATTTTATTTTTAATTATTAAAGGCTAAAACTGTGCCCAGGTAGAGAACGCGAGAACCGCTGCTCACAGCGTGCATGTTCGTGTGGTTGTTTTTGGACAGTTTGATTACCTCAGTTTGCACTCTTGCCTTGAACCGAGTTGTTGTTATCTCACCACGACTGCACACCGTGCGATGCATTCGCCGTTGCACGCTTTAGGAATGGTGCGGGGATTACACAGACAGATAGATGGCAGTGGCGTAACTTCAAGGGAGGTTTTGTACCTTCTGTAACCTTGCAGTGGTTGTTTGGCCGTTATTTATACACACACACACACACACACACACACACACACACACACACACACACACACACACACACACACACAGAGAGAGAGAGAGAGAGAGAGAGAGAGAGAGAGAGAGAGAGAGAGAGAGAGAGAGAGAGAGAGAGAGATACAAAAATTCATGAGTGTCATCGACCTGTTGCTTATGTTTCTATGTCACTTGGTAACTTTTTCCTCCGGTTTTTTTTTCTGTGTGGTTGTTCAGATTCCTTTCTCATATTCGTAAGTGATGGAACTGTGGCTCCTTAAACACTTCGTGTAGACTATTTACGAGCACTCGTAATTCTGCTTCTGATTTTGCTGTTATTGCTTGATCGTCCGCAAATAGGAATTTGTTAATGGTGCAATTCGCTGTTGGTTCTTCTTCTGTGTTATGTTCGTCATGCGGTGTTGTTACGATCTCTCTTTGGCTGGTTTCTTAACACATTCTGTCTATATAGGTTATGAACAAGAGGGGAGACAGGACACAACCTTGTCGAACTCCGGATCTTATGGTGAAGAGTTCTGAGTGTCCTCCGTTTGTTCTAGCAGAACATTTACTCTTGTTGTATCAGCTTCTACATACGTTTGTTTGATGTGTACTCACTCTATATCGTTTAAGGATTTCCCACAGCTTTTTTTTCAATCAGTCAATTCACCCATCAGTCAGCATATCGATAAAAAAAAGTATTCAATTCTCCTACCCATGTACCCATTAATGATTCAACCTATTAATCAATCAATTCATTAACCCATTAACCAGGCTTTCAACCAACCCGTCAATCCACCTATCATTCAATACATTAAACTCAATCATTCCGCCCATCATTCATTCCCACCAACTAACCAACCAATCCAACCATATACTGCATATCAATTAATCCATCATACAACCTATCTCTGTGGGGAGTCTCTGTGGCGAAGTGGTCAAGCCGTTTGACTCGTGCTCCGAAGGTTGTGGGTTCGATTCCGGGCCGCACCCTTCGGTTTACGAGTTAAATGTTTCGGAGACTCCTGTGGGTCGTCGCTAAAAGCTACGGAGTTCGTGCTTTGTGCGACGCCTTCCGCGCTGCGGAAAGAGACCGAGCCATATGGGATAAACACCCGGTGCGATGAAGTCGACCCTGTCGACTTTTAAGCGACTTTTTTTTAAAGCGACAACCTATCTCACATTATATCATTTAACCCATTTCTCAACGCATCAGCAAACCCATCAACTCAAAACAACCCGTTTATCAAAAGAATTTGGTATCCATCAAGCAAATCATCTAAAGGGTTTGATATCCATCAAGCAACCCATCTCTGAACATGATTTGATATCCACCAAGCAACCGATCAGTTAACCCACCTCGCAACCCATCAATTAACCCATCACCCAACCCATTAGCTCATATTCCAATCCATCACCCACAACATCAAACCTATCAACTAAAACATCAAACATATCAACTAAATCATCAAACCTATCAACTAAAATATCATCACATCTATCAACTAAAACATCATCAAACCTATCAACTAAAATATCATCAATCATCACATCTATCAACTAAAACATCATCACATCTATCAACTAAGACATCATCACATCTATCAACTAACCCATCATCAAACCTATCAACTAAAACATCATCAAACCTATCACCTAAAATATCACCACATCTATCAACTAAAACATCATCACACCTATCACCTAAAACATCATCAAACCTATCAACTAAAACATCATGAAAACTATCAACTAAAACATCATCAAACCTATCACCTAAAATATCACCACATCTATCAACTAAAACATCATGAAAACTATCAACTAAACCATCATCAAACCTATCAACTAAAACATCATGAAACCTATCAACTAAAACATCATCAAACCTATCAACTAAAACATCATCAAACCTATCAACTAAAACATCATCAACATATCAACTAAAACATCATCAAACCTATCAACTGACGCAACCAGATCTATCAGCCAATCTATCATCAAATCTATCAACTAACCAATCATCAAACCTATCAACTGACGCAACACCAAACATATCAACTAACATATCATCAAACCTGTCAACTAAAACATCATTATCAACTAACCCATTATCCAACTCATTTTCCCCAAACATCATCCAACCCATTTTCCCCAAACATCATCCAACCCATTTTCCCCAAACATCATCCAACCCATTTTCCCCAAACATCATCCAACCCATTTTCCCCAAACATCATCCAACCCATTTTCCCCAAACATCATCCAACCCATTTTCCCCAAACATCATCAAACCCATTTTCCCCAAACATCATCCAACCCATCATCCCAATATTTTACACAACAAGGACTGACTGCAACACTGTATCAGACATTACATTGCTGTTTACTTGGCCTCCCTCATACACCCAACCCCAACTTCTTTCATCCACGCCTTAAAACGTTTTTGTTGTTGTTGAGATTTTGTTTTGAGATTTCATTGCCCTCTGATCGTCACGCGCAACAGACACCAGGGGAGAGGACTCAGGTGGGAGGAGGGGGGAGAGGACTCGGGTGGGAGGGGGGAGGAGTAATGTGGTTGAGAGGTAGTGTTTCCGTACTGTTACTTTATTCAACCCGAGGCTCACCGAATTCCATTGGAGCCGTGAACACTATATAGCAGCATTACTGAGTGTTTGGTGTCACATTTCCCCACTAAAGCCATCTCTGGGGTGGAAGATGCCAATGGCTTCAGGTTAGGGAGCGGCTGTTTGAAAATAATATTACACAATAGAGCTGGATTTCTAAATATCCGGCGATAATTGAATGCATACATTGCATTTGTGCTGCTGCTGCTACTACCACCACCACTACTACTACCACCACCACTACTACTACCACAACTACTACCACCACCACTACTACCACCACTACTACCACCGCTACTACCACCGCCACTACTACTACTACCACCACTACTACTACCACCACTACTACCACCACCAGTACTACCACCACTACTACTACCACCACTACTACCACCACCACTACTACCACCACTACTACTACCACCACCACTACTACCGCCACTACTACTACCACCACTACTACCACCACCAACACTATTACCACTACAGCTACCACGACAACTACAACTACCACTATAATTACAACTAGCACTACAACTACCACTACTGCTATCACTACTGCTATCACTACTGTTAGCAACACTATTACCACTACTACCACCACCACCACTACTACTACTACTACTACTACTACTACTACTACTACTACTACTACTACTACTACTACTACTACTACTACTACTACTACCACCACCACTACTACCACCACTACTACTACTACTACTACTACTACTACTACTACTACTACTACTACTACTACTACTACTACTACTACTACTAGTACTACTACTACTGTAGTCGAGGGAAAAGACAAAGGGAGGCAATCATAAAGACTAATGCTTCCTTCACTACGGTGCTAAGAGGTAAAGAGTAGTTCTGACTCCGTTACGGCCAAAGAAGAAAAATAGTGAAAAGAGAGAGAACCTCACACCGCCTCAACCGACAAAAAAAGATGATAGTAATTAGATAAGAAGACGTACGAGATCTCGAGCAGAGGCAGAAACTATTTTATAGATGTTCACACAGGAAACACCATGTTAGAGCCCAAGCAATGAATTAAGGTGTTAGATTGTGGTAGAAATAGTGGTTGTAAAAACTAAAAGAGACAAACAAACAAATCATAAACAGTACAAAAATAGCTCTTTATTTATCAATTGCTACAAATTTTGGTGACAATTTGTGTTCAAACACATTGAATAAAGCATTCAATAAGGGATGTTCAATTACAGATACAACAGACAACTGTATATATCAAACAACAGTGGGTAACCCCCAACCAATCAACATCACTTAAGACAACAGGGTACACCAAGTACCACAACACAGGTGCTCCAAGCAATAGCTGGTTAGATTGACACAATAAAGAACCTTGACACAAGCAACACTGCACAGACCATAAGGCACTACAAAAACATAGGTTACACAACATAAACCCCAAGACACGACATAAACAAAGAGTTGTGACACAATTTACTATCCCACCAAGAACCCAGGCCTGCTGACACTAACTAGTCAGCCACTCCTGTAACAATGGAAAACACAATCTATGATTATCACGGTAAAGACAACATATTAAACACATGAAGCGATGAGCACATGCAATATAACATTTGAATTAACCTACATATAATAAATGTCTTCCATCAAATTATCCACCTTGCTATTCCCTCTAGTTGTACTACTGCTATTCTGAGGTAACCCTCCTTGATGTCTGGCATGATCATTCTTGTGTTGCCTCATTCTTCTTAAAGGTGACTACATATCTAATTGTTAAATACAACAATCAATGTTGCATCATCAGATCACCCACTGTATTATCTTCCCCAGTTGTGCCACTGCTATCATGAGATTACACTTGATATTGCTAAAATGGACCACCTAATGCAACAATGTCAATCTGCTCCACCTTCTCAGTTCAATGTAACTACACCACACAGCTCCTACATACACATAACACAAGCAGTGGAAGATTGATCTAATTTGTCCAGCTGTAAACACATAGCTATAAATAACAGAGTACATACTTCAACCGTTGCAAACAGCCACAACATCTCAACACATTTGGTTAACACACATCTGACACTGCAAACAAACACAACATCTCAGCATAGATTCAGTTAACAGGTATCAGAATGACATCTTTGTTCTGGTAAATTAGGCTGTCATTCCTACCTACCAAAGTGGCTACATTACCAAGGAACCCATAATCAGTTCCCTGTCTACACCTTCCAGAATATTTTATACATTAATTTGTACCAAGTCACTGGTAACACAGGACAACACAATATTCCCTATAAACCACATGTTCATAGAACACTATCAATGTTCAGTCCCTGATAGAGCCACAATCAAACACCACCTATTATACCCTCAGTCTAATGCTCTACAATTCTCTCTCTACTGTTACGCACACCGGCAACTGTTTTGCTAACACACCGTACTCTTTTCCCTAATATAAAACATATATTGACAGGTTGAACTCCTGTGCTCCACATCTGATAGTACACTTTACTCCTATGCAACAATACACAACATTATGAACTCTGCCACCATCAGACACTAAGTTACCTCAGCATAGGGACTTCACTGGACAACTACCCCAACAATGTCCCAGTTTGCATGAAGAGTACCAGCACTAATATGATACTGTGCAAGTTACAGCATCTGATTAGCATTACAAACTAACAACCAGCAAGCAAAACATGTCTAACTATGAAAAGCAACAGACATACATACAATGTGGAAACACCATATGTGTAGAATGTGACAATGTAACCTTACACATAGAAGAATCACAACATTCACAGAAAGTTAAAGATAAAGATAAACATGTATTACACAGGAACTCAATTGAGACACCCTCTGAGGCCCCTAAGATAGCTCATAAAATAAACACACAATATTACCAAGTGAAAGTACACAAAATAGTGGCCAGAGTGCCTCATTCATATGAGACAGGATCCAAGCACAACAATGTCCATGGCACGATACAGAACATTAGTACTAATATAATAAACAGTGTACTATATATATTATGTCATTATTACACACTAATGACCAATAAGTGTTATTCAAGGCCCAACACAATCAGTGTAATATTATTTGTGAGTGGACAGCAAATGTACAGTTGTGCGCTCTGTTCCCCACCATTCTTCCTATGATACACCGGTTATAAGTTTTGCTATCTTACGCTTCATGTCACACGACAACTACATATTAATATCTCTGCGAAGGGTGGTACACAGTACTAAATCACATTCTTCCCCTCAGTAAAGCCACACTTCATTCACAGTTGTCATGATTACATTACGATTGCTCATACGCACCCCGCGTATTAAAGGTGCATTATTTCCTACGCTTAGTAGCTATCAATCTGCATGGCGTCCCTACAATTCAACACATTATTCCCTTCACTTCTATTTATTACCTACATGTCCTAACTACACAACTTAACCATTAACCCATCACTGCCACATATAACATGTAAGTACTCTTCTCTGCTTTACACATGTTATAAATATTAAACCTATATTATGGTTATTTTCCCCTACTCATAAGCATTCAATTTTATGCATGGCTCCAGTCTCTTCATTAACTATAATTTATGACCTCATACATCTCAATCTACACCTCATACATATATCTTGGTGAATCTCCCACATTTTTTCTAGCTTGGGACATTTACAGAGGGACAGCACAAAATCAATCACTACCTATTTAGCCAGTAACACAATGTCCTAGGATAATCATGTAAAATACATTCTCAACAAATTAATCTTGTGCCATCATGGCTGGCATAACATGACTTCTCTCATCAGCACAAAGGACTGCTAAAACAAAACTGGCTTCCGATTCCTTTGTTAAGCCGAGTTCCGGTGGTGGCCAGGACCATACGGCTTTGATAGACCAAACTAAGGTGCATCGGTTTGTTGTAGACACCAAGGTGCATCGGTTTGGCGCTATCACACTACTACTACTACTACTACTACTACTACTACTACTACTACTACTACTACTACTACTACTACTACTACTACTACTACTACTACTACTACTACTACTACTACTACTACTACCACCACCACTACTACCGCCACTACTACTACCACCACTACTACCACCACCAACACTACTACCACTACAACTACCACGACAACTACAACTACCACTATAATTACAACTACCACTACAACTACCACTACTGCTATCACTACTGCTATCACTACTAATTTTGTAGTCGATGGTAAAAGACAAAGGGA
This sequence comes from Cepaea hortensis, assembly GCA_963921405.1. Taxonomy (NCBI): domain Eukaryota; kingdom Metazoa; phylum Mollusca; class Gastropoda; order Stylommatophora; family Helicidae; genus Cepaea; species Cepaea hortensis. Next base: position 60,201,824 of record OY992884.1, read on the forward strand.
GACAATCATAAGACTGATGCTTCCTTCACTACGGTGCTAAGAGGTAAAGAGTAGTTCTGACTTCGTTATGGCCAAAGAGGAAAAATAGTGAAAAGAGAGAGAACCTCGCACCGTCTCAACCAACAAAAAAAAAGATGATAGTAATTAGATAAGAAGATATACGAGATCTCGAGCAGAGGCAGAAACTATTTTATAGATGTTCACACAGGAAACACCATGTTAGAGCCCAAGCAATGAATTAAGGTGTTAGATTGTGGTAGAAATAGTGGTTGTAAACACTAAAAGAGACTAAACAAACAAATCAAGAACAGTACAAAATTAGCTCTTTATTTAGCTCCTCTAGCAGAACATGTTTGATAACACATTGCAATAACAGATACAACAGACAACTGCATATATCAAACATCAACCAAGGGTGGCTCCTATTCAGTCACCAGAACTTAAGACAACAGGGTACACCAAGTACCACAACACAGGTGCTCCAAGCAATAGCTGGTTAGACTGACACAATAAAGAACCTTGACACAAGCAACACTGCACAGACAATAAGGCACTACAAAAACATAGGTTACACAACATAAACCCCAAGACACGACATAAACAAAGAGTTGTGACACAATTTACTATCCCACCAAGAAACCAAGCCTGCTGACACTAACTAGTCAGCCGCTCAGTTTTGTCACAACATTAGTTGACACAGATCAACTCAGGGAATTGTTCCCACACCTGACAACAACAGAACAGCACTGAACTGAAGGCCATGCTGCCCGCCTCTCTCATCAGCACAAAGGACTGCTAAAACAAAACTGGCTTCCGATTCCTTTGTTAAGCCGAGTTCCGGTGGTGGCCAGGACAAATACGGCTTTGATAGACCAAACTCGTGCATCGGTTTGTTGTAGACACCAAGGTGCATCGGTTTGGGCCTATCACACTACTACTACTACTACTACTACTACTACTACTACTACTACTACTACTACTACTACTACTACTACTACTACTACTACTACTACTACTACTACTACTACTACTACTGCTACTCCTTATTCCTTCTGCTTACTCCTCCTGCTTACGGCTCCTGCTTACTACTCCTCCATCTTCTTCTCCTCATTACTCATCCTCCTCACTTCTCCTCCTTCTTACTCCTAATTCTCATCCTCCTTACTCCCTCTTCTTCTCCTCCTTACTCCTCTTCCTCCTCCTCCTCCTTACCCCTCCCCCTCCTTACCCATCCTCCTCCTTACCCCTCCTCCTCGTTACTCCTCTTCCTCCTTCTCCCCTCCTCATTACTACCACTCCTCCTCCTCCTCCTTACTACTCCACTTCCTCCTCTTTACTACTCATCCTCCTCACTCTTCCTCCTCCTTACTACTCCTCGTCCTTACTACTACTCCCCCTTACTACTCCTGCTTACAACTTACTACTCCTACTTACTACTCGTCCTGCTTACTACTCCTCCTACTTCCTACTCCTGCTACTTATTACTCCTGCTTATTATTCCTCCTACTTACTACTCCTCCTTACTGTTCCTCCTTACTACACCTACATACTACAACTTACTACTCCTACTGCTTACTACTCCTACTACTTACTACTCCTGCTTATTACTCCTACTTACTATTCCTCCTTACTACTCCTACTTACAACTTATTACCACTCCTACTTACTACTCCTGCTTATTACTCCTACTTACTATTCCTCCTTACTACTCCTCCTTACAACTTGTTACCACTCCTACTTACTACTTATTACTACTCATACTTACTACTACTACTACTACTACTACTACTACTACTACTACTACTACTACTACTACTACTACTACTACTACTATTACTACTACTACTACTACTACTACTACTACTACTACTACTACTACTACTACTACTACTGCTACTGTCACTGAAGAAAACTACTACTACTACTACTACTACTACTACTACTACTACTACTACTACTACTACTACTACTACTACTACTACTACTACTACTACTAATACTACTACTACTACTACTACTACAGCAGGTCGTTTACAGAACGTGGAAAAGATGCTCGATCTATTGCCATTCACCACGCGGCCTCATGCCCAAGATTTCTTCAGTGACAGTAGCAGCAGTATTTGCACCATCACCAGTAGTAACAGCAATAATAGTACAAGCAGTAGTGGCAGTGGTTGTGGCTGTGGTTGTGGCTGTAGTTGTAGTTTTAGCAGGGGTTGTAGTATTGCATGTCTTGTGCAGGACGTTGCAATCCACCCCAACCCAGGTTGATTTACTAAGTAATTGAATGAGAAGTCAATGTGTAAATCCAAATGACGCATGTAGGGAACAATCCCACTATACGACAGTCAGCGCACTCTGAGTGTAATCGCAAGCAGCATTAATCTCCGCTGTCTCACCGACTTTGTAAGTATTAGTGGTGATGGTAGTAGTGGTGGTAGCAGTGGTGGTGATAGTAGTGGTAGTGGCAGTAGTGGTGATAGTAGTAGTGGTGGTAGTAGTGGTGGTGATAGTAGTGGTGGTAGTAGTGGTAGTGGTAGTAGTAGTGGTGGTAATAGTAGTGGTGGTAATAGTGGTGGTAGTGGTTGTGGTAGTAATGGTAGTGGTGGTGGTAGCAGTGGTAGTAGTAATGGTGGTAATAGTGGTGATGGTGGTTGTGGTGGTGGTAGCTGCGGTGGTGGTAGTAGTGGTTTTAGCAGTGGTGATAGTAACTCGAATGCCAGATCACAGTCTCCCTAAACGAATTTTTACGGTAAGTTTCTTTATGATAAACGCTCCCAAGGCGACCAGAGGAAACGCTTTAAAGACACTGAAGATATCGCTCAAAGCTTTTGGAATTCGTCATGACAGATGGGAGACTGCTGCCAAAGACCGAAATTCGTGGCGTGCATCATTACGCAAGAGTGTAGTCACTTGCAAGCAAACAGGACTGCAAAAGCTGGGCAAAAGCGATTGGGAAAAAAAAATACCACTGCAGGAGATGCTCCTCCCGGAACGTCAAACATTTTCTGCCCACATTGTCAAAGAACATTTCGAGCCAAAATAGGCCTTATCAGCCATATTAGAACTCCCGGCTCCAAACTTTCTAGCCCGCTGGATGAAGTAGCAGACATAATGTCATGGCAAGGCAGAGTAGGCCCTAAGTCTTGGTTGGCAACAGGTCTACGATCGAAACTCCGACAGGCGGACAGTAGTCCGGTCGGACAGTAGGATTAGTAATAGCAGCAGTAGTATTAGTATTAGCAGCAGTAGTATTATTACTACTAATACTATTAATCGTTTCCACAGATGTCTAATTCAAAGGGCTCCTTCTCTTCTCTCTGTTTTGAGATTTTTTCCCCCAGAACCCCTGCCGATCCCCGACAGTATCATTCTTTCCACATACAGGTTCTCAATCTGTTCCTCCGCATTCTCCACCTGGTCCCACAGAGGCCCGACCACCTCTCCCTGGCCCATAGGTAATCTACCACCTGCCAGCCTGCCTGTTCATTCTAAAACACACAGAGATGATGTGTAGAGTCAGAAATTAGTAATATCGGGAGGACTTGACTGAGCTGCGTGGAGGTAGCTAGGGTCAGGGCGGCGTGGAGTGAGCTGGTTGTGCCAATGTCCGCCCCAATGGGGGATAAAAAGCGAAAGAAGAAGGGTTTGCGTGGAAGTGCATTTATTACTTCAGCGATACACCTTTACTTTTATGAGTGCCTATCAATACCTTAAAACCTATCAAAGTTTAAGTTAGTTTCTCAAGAAAAATATTTAAATTTTTGTCATCACATTGCCGTCGCCGTCGGCTTAGATATTCAAAGTTTTAGTTTCTCAAGAAAAATATCTTAATTTTTGTCAGTATCTTATGGATTTATATCTTAAAGATCTAGAAACGTCTTTACATAAATTCTCAAACTGCAGATAAATATAACTGTGATGTTTGTTCTTCATTGTTGAATATTTTACATAGTAGATGTGACCTGTGTTTTCTAAGTACAGCTGTAGGAATGGCAGAGGAAGACGCATGGTCGAAAGGTTAAGAGCCCTCACTCTTAAACTTCAGGTGTGCTGATGATTAGATAGTATAGGGTGTATTTTTAATGACTGTGCAGTGTTTGGAAATATTGCCGGTCCAAGGTTTCTATTCATGCAACATAATAGGCACTACAAAACTTGGAGGGCAATATTTTCAAACACTGCACAGTCATTAAAAATACACCCTGTAGGTTGTCTCCCAGTACCGGTCAGCTGTGCAAATAATAACACAAAATAATGCAGCCTTACAGAACACAATTACGGATAACACAGGACGTTGCGGCGACTAGCCTTCGGCAGCAAACAAATATATACACAAAACACTTTTTTTTTCGCTCCCTCGCTTTGAATTCAAGTGTAGTCTATACACACTACTACTACTAGTAGTGCCGGACTGAATTGTGCGTGCATATTAGCTTTTCCTGTTAAGTTTCCTTCGCCATCATGCGAACCAAATCCGACTTCATAGGTACTTGTTATTTACTCCCCAAGTCAAGGTCGCTAGGTCAACATTTTAGTCCAATTGTTCTGTGTAGGGGTTGAACCCCTTACCTCGGTATCAGCACACCGGATGTATAAGAACACGCGTTCTTATCCATTTGGCCATGCCTACCTACAAACACAACATATACTAATATCACGGAGAACATTCTCCAGTGACTATATCATGCATAAACACGGGATGAGAAGAATGAAAGGATGGGAAAAACAATGAAGAGAAAATGAAAATTTAAAATAAATAATTTGCTACTGATCTCAGAATCTAGTCCTCTCCTTGGCGGAGTGGGTAAGCAGTCTGCCTCTTGTTCTGGAGTCCAGAGTCCGTTTTCCTTCGTGCTGGCAAGTCAGAGTTCGTTTTCCCTTGTGCTCTGAAATCCCAGAGCTCGTTTTCCATCGTGTTGGCAAGTCCAGAGTTCGTTTTCCTTTGTGCTCTGAAGTCCCAGAGTTTGTTTTCCCTCTAGTTGTGGGTTTAGTTGGAGAATTGACCTGGCACGCGAAGACACGTTAAGGGTTTCGTATATAACTGCGTCGAAGTACTCATTCCTTCCACCTGAAGCTGTCGTCATGTGGAGGGGACAGGTTAGAATACCAGAATGGTCACTACAGCTCTCAATTTGTGTGTTTAGTGTCCTCTAGTCTCTATTTCTGTCCTCTACTTATATGAGTGCCAGCTGTGTTGTGAGGGAGTAACGAATGCAATGCGTAATCCCGCATACCGCGTTCGAAACAGAGATGTGGGCGATTTGGCAACAGACCGCCTTGAGTTAATTTCCCTAAAATGCTTTGAGTGCGGGTCGTTCAGAAATCAATGGCAAACTACTGAACGTAAACTTGCCAAGAAATCACAAACAGCCAAAAAAATGCTGGAGTTGACTGCTACGTCCTGTAAATTATATGCAACTAACTTATATGAGTTACACTTCTTTCCTCTATTTATATGAGTGCCAATAAATGGATTTAAGTTACGAGGGCATCTTTGAATAGCCGGTGTTGTAGCTAAGGGACAGTGAACGCGTTTCACATTTCCCCGAATTACCGAGTCGACGGTTCAGAATCAGTTGCAGACAATTTGGTAGCAGACCGCCTTGCGTTGATTTCCATGTATGAACGTCGCTCGTTCAGAAAGCAATGGCAAACTACTGAAAGTAAATATGGCCTAGTACATCACAAACAACTAAAAATAATGAGATTGACTGCAACATCCTGTAAAGGACATGCGACATATGAGGGGAAGTCAATAAGTAAGTCACAAATGGCTGTAGAAAAAATACCTAAATATGATAACTTGAAACCAGTTTATTTCCATACATACATTGTCCCTTTATTTCTCAATATAATTTCCACCACCATTTATGCACTTACCCATCGTTTTATCAGTCCTCCCAAACCGGCCGCATAAATCTGTGTGCCCTGTTTTCATTTACCTGCCATCCCACAGAACTGTGTCACTTACTTATTGACTCGCCCTCGTAACTTTTTCTACCCACCTATGCACCGCTTTACGGGAAATCGCTAGGGGCTAAGTCCACCGAAAACCCACTTTAGCGGTAGACATTTCGCTAGTGACGCCGAAGTTGAATGTGAAGTGAAAAAGTGGTTTAGAAAACAGGGCACGCAGTTCTATGCCGCCGGTTTGGGGGGACTGATAAAACGATGGGATAAGTGCATCAATGTTGGTGGAAATTATGTTGAGAAATAAAGGGACATGCATATATCAAAATAAACTGGTTTCAAGGTGTTATTATAGTTATTATTGTTATTATAGTTAGTTATTTTTCTACAGCCATTTGTGACTTACTTATTAACTTAACCTCGTAGCAACTAACTTAAACTATGAATATCTAAGCTCACTGCTGACGGGCGACGGAAATATGATGACCAACATTCAGATATTTTTCTTCAGAAACTCAATGAATCAATCGGGTGCCGTCTCCACAATGAAGATTGGCTGCAACGGATCTCCAACACTGTCTCTCGCCCTGACTATACATTGTATAAACCAATGAACACATTCAGGAATGTGACTGATATAACAACAAAGAAAGAGAACTGAGAGCATGCACATTTTCTGTGACAACACACGAGTGGGAAATTGAGATGGTTCACTGTTAAGACTTATCGGTAGGGCTAAACGGTTCACTTTTAGGACTTATCGGTAGGGCTAACCGCTTCATTGTTAAGACTTATCGGTAGGGCTAAACGGTTCACTTTTAGGACTTATCGGTAGGGCTAACCGCTTCATTGTTAGGACTTATCGGTAGGGCTAAACGGTTCACTTTTAGGACTTATCGGTAGGGCTAACCAGTTCACTTTTAGGACTTATCGGCAGGTCTAACCAGTTCACACTTAGGGCCGGTTGGTAAGCCCAACCGCTTAAAACGCAACTTTCTGTCTTTTGCCACTCGCCGTCGTGTCTTATGTTTATGTCGCGGCGAACTGCTAGTTCATCTAACAAGGATCCTTTTCCCCTCGCACCACAACCGCTACCCCATTTCCTCACTTCTCTCCCCCCCCCCCCCCCCCCGTCCTTCCTCATCCCACACCGAAAACAGATAAAAGGGATATTAGTCCAGTATTATGTTGCCGACAGGATGTCTTGAGTTCTGATGTGTCAACAGTGTTTGTATTTTCCGGAGATATACAGTGTGTTTCCGTTGTAAAGTTTAACGTTAAAATTTGTGGGTAAAAGAAAAAGACGCTGCCACCCGCCGTAAGGCCTGGGTGGGCATGCTGTGATACACCCGTAGTTTGTAAATCAGCACTCGGTGGGTGGTGTGGTCAGTATCACATTGATCGCCTGTACCTCCCAGAACATGTGCTTGTACCACTTTTAGACTGGGTCGACCTGGGAGCGTTGTCAATTTAAAAAATTCGAATCCGCCCCGATGCGGTCGAACACATACATAACCACGGGGCAGGCAGGTCAGCGTCTAGCCGCTACCCTACCGCGTGTGTAACATTTCATTTAGTAGCCGCTACCCTACCGCGTGTGTAACATTTCATTTAGTAGCCGCTACCCTACCGCGTGTGTAACATTTCATTTAGTAGCCGCTACCCTACCGCGTGTGTAACATTTCATTTAGTAGCCGCTACCCTACCGCGTGTGTAACATTTCATTTAGTAGCCGCTACCCTACCGCGTGTGTAACATTTCATTTAGTAGCCGCTACCCTACCGCGTGTGTAACATTTCATTTAGTAGCCGCTACCCTACCGCGTGTGTAACATTTCATTTAGTAGCCGCTACCCTACCGCGTGTGTAACATTTCATTTAGTAGCCGCTACCCTACCGCGTGTGTAACATTTCATTTAGTAGCCGCTACCCTACCGCGTGTGTAACATTTCATTTAGTAGCCGCTACCCTACCGCGTGTGTAACATTTCATTTAGTAGCCGCTACCCTACCGCGTGTGTAACATTTCATTTAGTAGCCGCTACCCTACCGCGTGTGTAACATTTCATTTAGTAGCCGCTACCCTACCGCGTGTGTAACATTTCATTTAGTAGCCGCTACCCTACCGCGTGTGTAACATTTCATTTAGTAGCCGCTACCCTACCGCGTGTGTAACATTTCATTTAGTAGCCGCTACCCTACCGCGTGTGTAACATTTCATTTAGTAGCCGCTACCCTACCGCGTGTGTAACATTTCATTTAGTAGCCGCTACCCTACCGCGTGTGTAACATTTCATTTAGTAGCCGCTACCCTACCGCGTGTGTAACATTTCATTTAGTAGCCGCTACCCTACCGCGTGTGTAACATTTCATTTAGTAGCCGCTACCCTACCGCGTGTGTAACATTTCATTTAGTAGCCGCTACCCTACCGCGTGTGTAACATTTCATTTAGTAGCCGCTACCCTACCGCGTGTGTAACATTTCATTTAGTAGCCGCTACCCTACCGCGTGTGTAACATTTCATTTAGTAGCCGCTACCCTACCGCGTGTGTAACATTTCATTTAGTAGCCGCTACCCTACCGCGTGTGTAACATTTCATTTAGTAGCCGCTACCCTACCGCGTGTGTAACATTTCATTTAGTAGCCGCTACCCTACCGCGTGTGTAACATTTCATTTAGTAGCCGCTACCCTACCGCGTGTGTAACATTTCATTTAGTAGCCGCTACCCTACCGCGTGTGTAACATTTCATTTAGTAGCCGCTACCCTACCGCGTGTGTAACATTTCATTTAGTAGCCGCTACCCTACCGCGTGTGTAACATTTCATTTAGTAGCCGCTACCCTACCGCGTGTGTAACATTTCATTTAGTAGCCGCTACCCTACCGCGTGTGTAACATTTCATTTAGTAGCCGCTACCCTACCGCGTGTGTAACATTTCATTTAGTAGCCGCTACCCTACCGCGTGTGTAACATTTCATTTAGTAGCCGCTACCCTACCGCGTGTGTAACATTTCATTTAGTAGCCGCGGTGGCGTAGCGGCTAGCACGCTTGTCCGACGGCCCAGGGCTCATGTGTTCCAACTCTCGATTCAAATTGTAAACATTGTACATGGCCGATGTAGTTCCAACGGCGTCTTCTTATGGAATTGGATACTGTATCTTGCTTAGTCTCTTGTCGTATTTGCGTATTGGTTCTGAAGTCTGTCCAGTGGATGTTTAGAAGTCTTCTAAGACATTTGTTCTCAAAATTATCTAATTTTTTTATCTAAAGCTACCGTTGATTTCCAACTTTCACATCCATACGTTAACACTGGAATCACACAAGTGTTGAAGATTTTAAGTTTTGTGTGTTTGCTGAGTGTCTTTGACTTCCAGATGTTTGACAGTTTATTGAAGGCACTAGATGCCAGTGCGATTCTAGATGATATGTCTGGTGTTGAGTCCCCTGTAGATGTCATTTTGCTTCCTAGGTATGTGAAGCTGTTGACTTTTTCAAGAACGTAGCTGTTCAATTTGATGTCATCTGAACAGTTGGTAAGATCAATAGTCTTTGTGTTTGTGGTGTTAATTTGGAGACCAATTTGCCCTGAAACATTTTGGAGGTGGTTTATTTTCTCTTGGGCATCCGGGTGTGTTGAACTCAAAAGCACTATGTCGTCGGCAAAGTCCAGGTCTTCTAGAATTTTGTCAACCCAATGGATACCCATATTTGTGTTGTTTGTGCATTTGCGCATGACCCAATCGATAGCTATTCCAAAGAGCATCGGTGATAAGACACAACCCTGTTTCACTCCTGTTTCGACTGAGAACCAGTCAGAGTTGCCTGTTTCTGTTCTTACGCAGCAACGTGTCTCTTTGTAGAAAGATTTTATGACGTTGGTATATTTGGTAGGAAAACCATAGATGTTAAGTAGATTCCAAAGTGAAGGACGGTGGATACCGTCGAAGGCTTTTTGAAAGTCGACAAAGTTGGTGATTAATTTCGACTGGAATTCTACGGAGTCTTCAATGATTATTCTGAGGGTGAAAATGTGGTCTATGCATGACCGTTTTGGTCTGAAGCCTGCTTGTTCTTCTCTGAGCCTTTTTCAATCTCTCAAGTAATATGCTACAAAAAAAGTTTTCCTGGTACTGACAATAGAGTGATATCACGCCAATTATTGCAATCAGACTTTTTAGGCAGTTTGAAAATTACACCATCTTTCCACTGTTGTGGTGGGGATTCGCTTTGCCAGATTTCATTGATCAGCTGTAACAAACGTTGTAAGGTGTTCTCATCTGCTGCTTTGAGCATTTCTCCTGAGATGTCATCTTCACCAACAGCTTTGTTGTTCTTCAATTTTTTTTATGGCTGCTTTAATCTCTTCCATGGTGAATGACTCGCAGGAGGCATCTAGTGGGGGTATAGTAATTTCTCCATCCAGGTTTGGAACAGTGTCAATAAAATCCCATTTATCCACGCAGGGCCTCGCAGCGAGGCGAGAATTGGAAGCGGTTCGACCCGCGCTCGTGACTTGCGGGATAATAAGCCGGCCGCTCAGAAAGCAATGGCAAACTACTGAGCGTAATCTTGCCAAGAAATCAACATACAGCTGAAAGATGCTGATGTTGACAGCGATGTTCTGTAAAAGGATATGCAAAACATTTTATTTTATGTACACAGCATTTACCTTTCCCTTGCCCTTTACGAACCCACATTATTCTTCTCCTATTTCAAATTGTAATTTCTTCCTAACTCTTTACATGATGATTCTTAGCAAAGTTTTCGTGATGTGGCTCTTATACTAATTTTGTGAATACTAGCGTTGCCAACTATATCCCGGCTTATTCAACCATCCACGGGGGTATTCAACTATCTACCGGTATATTTAACTCTTTACAGCGATCCTAGTTCCATTTTCGTTTGAGGTAGGAATGTTCTAGCAGTAGAAAAGACCCATTATCTTAAAAGGGTCCCAAAGATTTTTCTCGAAACGAACGACAAACGGGAAAACCTCTCTGCTCATGCCACATAATACATACTGTCAACATCCGATCTTTAACAACTTTACAACGGGTATCTGCCATGAGGTACCCTTATCGGTTACCATTCCCTTACGATGTTTACAGTACCCGTTCCTGTGTGTTATCGCCGGTGGAAAACGCTGTGGCGCAGGAAGTGTAAATGGATTCTTAGAAATATCGAATTTGTAATCATCAATAATCGAGGAAGTAGAATGCCAAGGCGCCATTCAGTGTGTCGATTGAACGACCAGTCGTGCTTTTCTTGAGTCTATCAGCTGAGTGATGTCATACATCGTTGCAACAGAGTTAGCATGTGAAAGTGCTGGATTCAGTGTTGCCACCTTTTTTTTTTTTTTTTTTGACCAAAAAAAGTCTAGAAACGGCCCAAACAACATCCATAAATATCTAGATTTCGTCGGAAAGTATCTAGGAACATATCCAGATTGAGAAAGTAAGAAATTACATATGCATTGATGTGACTGCCGGTCTCCCTGGCGAAGAAGCTTACGGCTTCCCGCCGTAACCACGTATATTCTCATGAATAACGCAGCTGCGCCCGAACCGGCAGCGGTTCGAGCCGCGTTGGTAACTTACGGCGGTATGTGAGCCGGTCGCTCAGAAAGCAATGGCAAATTACTGAACGTAATCTTACCTAGTACATCAACAGCAGCTGAAACAATGCTGATGTTGACTGCAATGTCCTGTAAGGGATATGCAACATAAAAACATAAAAATAAAAATTGATGTGACTTACCCTATAGAATCATGTTCTCATCTTCACTGATGTCTGTCTCACAAGATGCACTTAGCTTGGATGATGAAGTTGAAGCTTCAGATTCAAAATGACTCTAGTATGCTTTAGCCGTTCAAATTTCTTTTAATATACGATCAGGGAGCTGATAAGTTGAACAGCATTTTCCTGCTCTCATCAGGCCAAATGTTATATAGCATTTAAGAGGTCAAGTTTCATACTGTTTCTTAGTTTACATTTTGTATAAACTCTTTCCACCTCAGCATTTGAATGGGGTAGTATCATGGCAGACATCGCACATTCAAAGAGCTCACAGAAAAGACTGTTACCTGAGGCATCTTTAAATTGTCTTACTTCACTCCGTTTCTGTTTTGTTTCTCCAGTCAACCAAATTTATTTCGGTTAACTGATATTCTGCTTCCGCCGCACTTTTATCAGTAACCCCTAAAAACGTCATAACTTGACAATATTTTGATATGTCCTTTATTGGCCGAAGTATGTTGTTAACAGAAAAGAGTGACATATTTTTTAATACATCTAAATTTTCAGGAAGTCTCTGCTTCCATTGCTTGAATAATGAGAGAAGAAAATCTTAAAGCGCTTTCTTAAGTTGTTCTCTTCATTTTCTGTTTTAAACCATCAATTTTTGATTCGATTTGGTATCCCAAGTATGGCTTAGGAGCCAAATAGCTCTCTATAGTGCAAGTGAACAAGTCAGCTTTAGAAGTTGGCAATATAAGTCTTTCACCAACTGAGTGAAATAGCAAAGTGAGATCGTCAAGTAATTTACCTTTATCAACATTTTGAAACTCAAACAGTTTATTAACTTTTTGCACTTCACTTAAAATGGGTTATAAAATAGAGAAGGAATGCCCCATTTTTTTCATCACTATACATTCCATATAGTATTTCAGCTGTGTAGCACTTTTTACTTTGTCTTGTTATTTCGTGTGTCTTCAACTCCATCCACTGGTTCACAATTACTTCAACAGCTGGTTGAATTGATAATCATCTAGTTTTGCAATATGACAGAATTTTCAGTGGTGAGAAACTATCATTTAATGCTTTATATAAATTATTATATTGCTGTTGTCTGATAGATGATTTGGAGAACCAGTTATGTGTTTCAGCAATAAGGAATTCCAAATTCCTTGGTAAACATTCTGATGAGGCATGTGATAATGCTAGCTGCAAGGAATGACACGCACATTTTATGAGGATTAAAGATGATATATCTTCCTTCAATTTTGCATAAACGCCATGGTTGATAGCAACCATTATCGAGGCATTATCTGTAGCAGTTGCAGCCAAATTCGCATGAAAAGAATCAATTAGTCGGCAGCACAGCAATAAGTTGCAGCATAGTGTGTTTACAGTTGAAATAAAGTTATTATAATTTATGCGCCCTTTTACTCATTACCGGGGGGTTTCCAGATTGTTGAGGGTTGACCCAAGTCAGTTCAAAGTTTAAATAATGGCAGTTACCATACTTTACGCGCGTCCAGAACAAACAAAAATGGGTAAATGACACCGAAAAAAAGTAAAATCTAGAAAGTATCCATAATATCCAACTCCAAATGAAAAATATTTAGAATTGTATCCAGCATCCGAACGTCAGAAAACAGTATCCAGACGCCGGCAAAAGCCTCTAGATCTGGATATAAAACATATAGAATGGCAACCCTGACTGGATTGGGTTCATACCGCGTGACAAAATGTGCAAGAAATGTATGTGAAAACAGTGCAATAATACATTTATGCGGAAGATTGCATCGGAGCTCAATAGCGGTAGGGTTAAGTTGTAGAGTACGAAAAATTTGAATAACGATAATGTTGAAATTGTAGGTTGCGTCAAAACTGAATGACGATAATGTTAAGTTGTAGATTGCATCAGAAGTGAGTAACGGTAATGTTAAGTTGTAGATTGTGTCAGAACTGAATAGCGATATGGGTAAGTTGTAGGTTGCCTTAAAGCAGTATTACTGTAAGTTGTAGGTTGCCTTAAAGCAGTATTACTGTAAGTTGTATATTGCCTTAAAGCAATATTACTGTAAGTTGTATGTTGCCTTAAAGCAGTATTACTGTAAGTTGTATGTTGCCTTAAAGCAGTGTTATTGTATGTTGTATGTTGCCTTAAAGTAGTATTACTGTAAGTTGTATGTTGCCTTAAAGCAGTATTATTGTATGTTATATGTTGCCTTAAAGCAGTATTACTGTAAGTTGTATGTTGCCTTAAAGGAGTATTATTGTATATTGTATGTTGCCTTAAAGTAGTATTACTGTAAATTGTATGTTGCCTTAACGCAGTATAATTGTATGTTGTATGTTGCCTTAAAGCAGTATTACTGTAAGTTGTATGTTGCCTTAAAGCAGTATTATTGTATATTGTATGTTGCCTTAAAGTAGTATTACTGTAAGTTGTATGTTGCCTTAAAGCAGTATAATTGTATGTTGTATGTTGCCTTAAAGTAGTATTACTGTAAGTTGTATGTTGCCTTAAAGCAGTATTATTGTATTTTGTATGTTGCCTTAAAGTAGTATTATTGTAAGTTGTATGTTGCCTTAAAGCAGTATTATTGTATGTTGCCTTAAAGCAGTATTATAGTAGGTTGTATGTTGCCTTAAAGTAGTATTACTGTAAGTTGTATGTTGCCTTAAAGCAGTATTATTGTATGTTGTATGTTGCCTTAAAGTAGTCTTACTGTAAGTTGTATGTTTCCTTAAAGCAGTATTATTGTATGTTGCCTTAAAGTAGTATTACTGTAAGTTGTATGTTGCCTTAAAGTAGTATTACTGTAAGTTGTATGTTGCCTTAAAGCAGTATTATTGTATGCTGTATGTTGCCTTAAAGCAGTATTATTGTAAGTTGTAGGTTGCCTGAAAGCATTATAACTGTAAGTTGTAGGTTGGTTGCCTTAATGCAGTATTATTGTAGATTGCCTGAAAGAAGTATTACTGTAAGTTGTAGGTTGCCTTAATGCAGTATTATTGTAGGTAGCCTTAAAGCAATATTAATGTAGGTTGCCTTACAGCAGTATTACTGTAGGTTGCCTTAAAGCAGTGTTAATGTAGGTTGCCTTAACGCAATATTACTGTAGGTTGCCTTAAAGCAGTAATACTGTAGGCTGCCTTAAAGCAATATTACTGTAAGTTCTAGGTTACCTTAATGCAGTATTATTGTAGATTGCCTGAAAGCAGTATTACTGTACGTTGTAGGTTGCATTAAAGCAGTATTATTGTAGCTTGCCTTAAATCAGTATTATTGTAGGTTGCCTTAAAGCAGTATTACCGTAGGTTGCCTAAAGCAGTATTACTGTAAGTTGTAGATTACCTTAACCACCACCATTGGCACCTTGCCGTCTTGACAGACGATAGTTTGTGCTTTAAAAAGGCATAATAACTTTTACCTATGGCGGTAGCGAATGTGACTGATAGGGCCAATTTGCGCTGTAAATGTCCGTTCACAGTGGGTGCATGTGAACACGTGGTCATTAACACCATCATGCACCATCTTACGTCTCAAACGCTCGGTGTGTGACTTATCTGCAATAATCTTCTCCTTTGTCTTTATTCCATTCTGATGTTTGCCCTCCATGCAAAACGTTCAGCGGCGACTTGCTCCCAATGTGCATTATCAATGCCTGTATCAATCATGTCCCGCTTACACACATCTTTGTATCGTAGTAGAGGCCGACCCTGAGATCTCTTACCCATCTGTAATTCACCAAAAAAGATATCCTTTGGTATTCTACCATCATCCATCCTCCTAAGATGTCCTATCCATCTAAGTCTACGAAAACTGAGCATGGAATAAACTGTCACACAACCTGATCTTTCCAATACTTCAGTGTTTGTGATTTTGTCTTGCCACTTAATACCAAGAATTCTTCGCAGACACCGCATATGAAAGCTGTTTAAATGTTTCTCTTGATGTGAGTAAGTTGTCCAGGTTTCACTGCCATAAAGAAGAGTACTAAGGACACAGGCTTGATAGACAAGGACTTTTGTTTTGGCAGTAAGCTTCCTGTTCTCCCAGACTCTTTTTCTTAACCTGTTCATTGTTGTTGTTGCCTTACCAATCCGGATGTTGATTTCCTGATCTAGAGATAATTTGCTATTTACCAC
Source organism: Cepaea hortensis (assembly GCA_963921405.1). NCBI lineage: Eukaryota > Metazoa > Mollusca > Gastropoda > Stylommatophora > Helicidae > Cepaea > Cepaea hortensis. The sequence goes on from OY992884.1 coordinate 60,217,618, forward strand.
TGATCCTAAATATGTAAAATGGTTTACCATCTCTAGTTCGGCGTCGTCAATAAAGATTGATGGTACGCCATGTGCACCTTGTGACATAATCTGTGTCTTCTTTTTGCTAATTGTTAAACTAAATTCAGAACAAGCATTGGAGAATGCAGATAGTAGACATTGCAATTCTTCCTCAGAGTGGGTCGTAACTGCAGCATCATCTGCAAAAAGCAACTCTCTGATCAGTACCCTCCTAATTTTGGTCTTGGCCTTCAATCTCTGAGCATTGTAAAGGCCGCCATCTGAGCGTGAGTGAATGTATATACCACCATCCTGATCATGAAAGGCTTATTTCAGTAGAAGTGAAAAGTATATTCCAAAGAGGGTGGGAGCTAGTACACAACCTTGCTTAACTCCACTCTTGATTTCAAATTCTTCAGAAGTTGCACCATCAAACTTGATTATACCCTTCATTCCTGTATGGAATGATTCCACAATGGACAGAAGAGTTGGTGGGCAGCCAATCTTCTTTAGTGCCTTAAACAGACCCTCACGACTGACCAAATCAAATGCCTTTGTGAGGTCGATGAAGGCAATAAACAGTGGTTGATTCTGTTCACGGCATTTTTCTTGCATTTGTCGCAATGAGAATATCATATCAGTGGTAGACCGGTTCTGTCGAAAGCCACACTGTGATTCGGGGTAGACTTGATCTCCTAGGACTTGAAGTCTGCGCAGAACAATTCTGGCAAATACTTTTCCAACAATACACAGAAGTGAGATACCCCTGTAGTTGTTGCAGTCGCTCCGATCGCCCTTGTTCTTGTACAGTGTTATGATGCTTGAATCTTTGAAATCCTGTGGGACTTGTCCTTCTCGCCAGCATAGCTCTATTAGCTGGTGGATCTGTATAGTGAGTGTGTCTTGCCCACTCCTGATAACCTCTATTGGAATCCCATCCTTACCTGGAACCTTGCCAGATGCAAGTTCATTTATAGCACACTTAACTTCTGTTATGGTGGGAAGTGTGTCCAGGTGGTCAAGAGTTGGTAGAGCCTCTATGGCGTTGAGAGCATCATCCGCTAGTTTGGTCTCACTTGAGTAAAGCTCCAAATAGTGCTCTACCCATCTGTCCATCTGCTGTTTCTTATCAGTGATGATTTCTCCAGTCAAGGTTTTCAATGGTGCACTTCTTTTGATCACTGGACCACAGGCTTTCTTTATTCCTTCATACATGCTTCTTATGTTTCCCTTATCACTTGCGATTTGAATGGACTCACATAACTTGATCCAATAATCATTTGCACACTGTCTGGCAGCCTTTTTCACATCCTTCCTAGCTTGCCTTAGCTCACTCAGAGTGTTACGCGTTGGTCTTTCCTTGTTTCTTAAGAGAGCTTTCTTCTTCTTATCAATCAAGGGCTGCAGAGTCTAGCTGTTTACCGCAAACCAGTCCTGCCTCTTGTGATCCACAGTGCCGTAAACCCCTACGGCAGTTTTATAAAGAGTTTCCTTAATTTGACCCCACTTTTCATTTACTGTACAATTTTCTGGTGTATCAGTGAAAACGTCTTCAAGTTGCTGTTGAAACTGAAAGCACTTTTCAGGATCGTGAGTGTTAATAATATTAATCCTTGGGCTAGATTTGTGTTTAGCTGTGTAGATTATCTTTAGTCTCAGTCTAACCCTTGCAACAACCAAAGAATGATCCGTATCACAGTCAGCACTGTGGTAACTTCGAGTCAATGATATATGGTTCAGATGTTGTCTCCGTGTGATGATGAAGTCCAGCTGGTGCCAATGGCCGGATCTTGAATGTTTCCATGTGACCTTATGCATCTCTTTTAAGACCAGGGATGGAGTTATTGCCTCTCCATAGCACAAAGCCTGGGCTAAAATATGGAGATCATGTGTTGCCCATGCAGCATGATCCCTCTCTCGGCCTGCCTAGTTCACTCCAGAGGAAAGGTAACACCCCTACATCTGGAACAATACAAGCTGCAGAAGCTGCCGGATCAGCAAAGCAATGCTCTAACTGTCCGCCTGTCGGAGCTTCGATCCTAGACCAGCCGCCAACCAAGGCTTAGGGCCTGGTCTGCCCTACCATGACATTTTGTCTTTAGCTTGCATTTCCTCTCACCAGGGTAAGGCTTGTACCCTCCCAATTGCGCTCTTCCGCCCGAAGCTGTGGGCACAATGTGGGGTGTCGGGTTTGGTAAGCGCCGCCCAACGTTCGGTGCTAACAGAAAGCAGGTAGTACCGTCTACTGTTATACGGTAGCTCAGTCATGTCTGACTAAGACCTGACACACTAGATTACCTTAATGCAGTATTATTGTAGGCTGCCTTAAAGCAGCATCATTGTAAGTTGCCTTAAAGCAGTATTATTGTAGGTTGCCTTAAAGCAGAATTACTGTAAGTTGTAGGTTGCTTTAAAGCAGTATTACTGTAAGTTGTAGGTTGAATTAAAACATATAATGCCTGTGCTCATTGTAGACTGGGAAGGGAGGAAGAGGGGAGGCGTAATGGAGGAGGAGTGAGGAGTAATGGGGGAGGGGTGAGGAAGGGTGAGAAATACAGGGTGAGAAAGGTAGAAGGAAGAGTAAGCAAGAAAGGAAGGGTGAGAAAGTAAGACGGGATGATGGAGGAATATGTGTGTGAAAGGAGGGAGGGATGTGGAAGGAAGATATGTCTAGGCTCGGCTTTTATAAAAGATCATATCTGGCATTCAGACATCCCAGTATCACTCGGATAACTCTCTCTCTCTCTCTCTCTCTCTCTCTCTCTCTCTCTCTCTCTCTCTCTCTCTCTCTCTCTCCCCCTCCCAATGTCTCTTCCCACAGATCATACTAGAATCTTAGCACACTGCACGAACTGTTTTGCACCCACCAGTATCTTAATATCTTCACATCAGATTTACACATAGCATATTCTTTTGTGGGTATGTACAACCTTCACTGGCTCCGTGGCGAAGAGGGACGCGGTTTGTAATCCCGCATGCCGCGTTCGAAACGCAGCTGCTGTCGGTTTGGCAGCAGACCGCCTTGCGTTGGTTTTTTATGAAATGATATGAGTGCCGGTCGTTCAGAAAGCAATGGCAAGCTATTGAACGTAAACTTGCCCAGGAATCACGAACAGACAAAAATGCTGGGGTTGACTGCTACGTCCTGTAAAGGATAAGCAACTAACTTTAAACAACCTTGTTGTATGTTATGTTTTTGTTTTGTTTTTTATTTGTTTTTTGTTATTTTTTAGTTTAGTCTGGGCAGCGGCCTATGGCATCTGAACTTTTAAATTTCCAATTTCCAGTAGATTGTTAACGTGGACACGGGACCTTCGGCTTCCTCGACCTTACCCGAGAAAACTAAACATCTGATCCACTACACATGTTCCGAGGTGCTTTACCGTCCATTCAGTGATCCATAGAAAGTCTCCTAGAGACTGAGACTGGCGAAGTACCCTAAAGCCGTCCCGCCCCATTAGATTACATGTCATTAGTCCACACAGCAAGAAGCTGAAATACTTTAGCCATATAATACATCAGTGGTTGGGGAAGAACAGTGATGAAATGTATGGTTCCTGGAAGAAAGAGGCTTCTGTCGACCAGCACAGAGATGGGCACATGGTATTGCAGATGTGATATTGCAAAAGAAGAAATAATTTAAAAAATAGAGAGAGTGAATGAGTGAGCGGGAGAGTGAATGATTGAACGGGAGAGTGAATGAGTGAGCGGGAGAGTGAATGAGTGAGCGGGAGAGTGAATGAGTGAGCGGGAGAGACAGAATGAGTGAGCGTGAGAGTGAATGAGTGAGCGGGAGAGTGAATGAGTGAACGGGAGAGTGAATGAGTGAGCGGGAGAGTGAATGAGTGAGAGTGTTTGTGTGTGAGTGAATGAGTGAGAGTGAGAGTGAATGAGAGAGAGAGAGAGAGAGAGTGTGTGTGGTGTGTGTGTGTGTGTGTGTGGGACGCGCTGGCATCACTACTTTTACGTCACATACTTTTATGTACACATTTTTCTCCATGTTTAGCCTTGTTTATGTTTACAACATTCATTTCACAATGTTTATTTCCTTCCTATGTAAATGTATAATGCTCTTGATGAACGAAAGACGAGTGATTGGAAGGGCCGAATGTAAGACGGGCCTGCGCGCCCAATTTGTGACCCTAATAAAGTTGATTTGATTTTGATTTGATTTGTCCTTAGGCATGAACATTCATGAGGGACGCGAACTTTTACGAGCTGGAGAAACTGTGAGCTTTTAAATATGTATCATCATTATATGATCAGTTCTTTCTTCTTCCTCTATATCATTCTCCTTCGGTTATTTTATAAGTATCCTCTCTCTCTCTCTCTCTCTCTCTCTCTCTCTCTCTCTCTCTCTCTCTCTCTCTCTCTCTCTCTCTCTCTACTCTCTGTCTCACTCTGTCTCTCTCTCTCTGTCTCTCTCTCTGTCTCTGTCTCGCTCTGTCTCTCTGTCTCTCTCTCTCTCTCTCTCTCTCTCTCTCTCTCTCTCTTCTCGCACGCTTTCTCTCTACTCGCAGGTATTCTATCCGTACTCTCAACCTCTACAACTGTACCCCTTCTATTTTCTGTGCCCTCATTCACTACAACTGTACCATCTGCTGTTCTCTCTGTACCCTCTCTCTCTCTCTACAACTGTACTCACTGCTGTTCTGTCTGTACCCTTTTCGTGTATCAGTTTAAAGTGTCGTCCCTGGAGTGAGAGGAATCAACACCCATATTATATTTTAACCCCTTATCATTATCCTGGAGAAACCACTAGAATCCGGCTACAAAACTCCGTCAGTTTATGGAAACCTCTTTCTCTCTCTCTCTATCCCTACTGTATCATGCCCCCTCTCATTCTTCCCCAACGCAACATACTCAACAACTCTATCTTCTAAAAATTATTAACAATTATTTATTAAAAGAAAAGTGCAATGTATGTGAGAAGCGTATGCGAAGAATGTGTCACGTGTACTATAATGTGTGTAGAATCGGACCATCAGATCAATCGCCCAGTCAGATCATCCTAGCAAGGTCACACCACAGCACCTTAGGTCAGCACAAGACAACCTCACCCAGTGATGTATCTCTCCTGCCAGACACTGACTTTCTTCTGTAGCTACCTAGTAATCCATCTACATGATCATCCGAAATAGATACAGTCTATAGTTTACCACTGATCATGGACCGGTTGCACACTGTACATTATAAGTTCCTATAGTTCCTAAAATGTACAAATCCCTGTACTGTGAAATTAGGTATCACTGTTATTGTTAATATACTTGATCCTATCTAGTGTCTATATTGTCTCAAGTACAATATCCCTGGTAATGTTTCACTGGAATCTACCACACCATGTGAATGTTACATGTAATGTTCCCGTTAAGTCACTATTGTTCGTATGATATGTGGTGTATCAACAAACATCACCCATCCTAGGTGAACCTTATCACACAGGAATCGTTATATGGTTTTGCTCATCTGAGCCCTGTTCCGGTGGACCCTCCTGATCATAGGCCCAGCGTAAACAATATTGTCCAGATTTTCTTCTCGGACGTTATTCATTTCCGTAAAAAACAACATTGACTGTTCAACTGGTGTTCTCCCAAATCGGAGTAAACCTTCTTCAAAACGAGTGTAGAGCTTCCTCGTAACTGGCAGGGAACCTGTTAGAGAAATAACACACCTGGTGAGAGCACTAGTCACTGATCCTACCAGCTGAGTGTAGGCCTACGGCCTCGCTCAGATATTTATCAGCGAACTAAACTCTGTCATAGAGCAGATGAGCTCATCACCTAGGTCCGAATCAGGCTATGACAAGGAAAGACCAATAAACAGAGTGCAGAACCCCAGTGGGCACCCCACTGAAAGATCCCACTATTGGACACTTCCCCCATCTCCCAACCCATCCTTAATCTCTCCAAATATCACCCCATTACACTATTCTCACTAGCAGAGCTAATTCTCACTTCAGTACTCTATTCTCAACTAACAGAGCTAATCATCACTTCACTACTCTATTCTCAACTAGCAGAGCTAATTATTTCCTCACCCTAGCTAGTTTTAACCAGGCTACTGCCTATATTAATTAGGCCTAAATACACTATATGTAATACCTTATGCAACACCGCATCACTCCTGGATGGCCTCTACAATTTGCCATAAAGACACATGTTATTTAATCTTTAATTAAATCTAACACTGTAGATGCTCTCCGAATTCCCAACAGCGGTACAGAAACACGTCAGCTCAAGTCAACTTTCTTGTCTACACTAACTGTAAACAAGTCATGTTTTTGTCGAAGAGCCTTGGGGTGTTCTAGTGAAGTTCTTTGATGTCAACACATCAGAGGGTTCCAGGGGCAGACTATCCATTTCAGAATTCTTCTCTCCCCTTTTTTAATCAATGCAAAAGTGGTCTCTCTTGTTTCAACAACCAAAACAAGCTAGCGAGTTCCTGCATTCTCCCAACCGGGTCCCAATAACAAGCCTACAATTTTCTGTCTTGTGGGGAACTTTCAAAGACGACTGTCCTGTTTGATCTCACCGACTCCCCGTAGTAAACAACTTGTAGTTGCGAATCAAACTGTCTTTGGTATTTTTATCATCTGATTGTTAAATTACAGTGATTTCACGACAACCCTCTCTCTCTACAACAGTACTCACTGCTGTTCTGTCTCTACCCTCTCTCTCTCTCTCTACAACAATACTCGCTGTTGTTCTATCTCTACCCTCTCTCTCTACAACAGTACTCGCTGTTGTTCTGTCTCTACCCTCTCTCTCTCTCTCTCTCTCTCTCTACAACTGTACTCACTGCTCTTCTATGTGTACCCTCTCTCTACAACTCAAATCACCGCTGTTCTATGTGTACCTTTTCTCTACAACTCAAATCACCGCTGTTCTGTGTGTACCCGTTCTCTACAACTCAAATCACCGCTGTTCTGTGTGTACCCGTTCTCTACAACTCAAATCACCGCTGTTCTGTGTGTACCCTTTCTCTACAACTAAAATCACCGCTGTTCTATGTGTACCCTCTCTTTACAACTCTACTCACTACTGCTCTGTGTGCACCCACTTTCAGCAACTGTATTCACTGCATATTCTATCTGTACGTTCACTTAACAAACACTCACAGCTGTTCTTACATTTCTAGCATACTCACTTTCTCAATACAATCGTGCGTCCCTCCCGCGCTGACTGTAACAGCCGGCACCACACCCCCGCCGCCCGCCCCCCCCCCCCACAAGCCGCCCCTCCCCCACCTCCCCCACGCCACTGACATTAATGAAGTTAACACCAAAATGGACACATCCATACCCCGGACACACATATACTACACATTGAACACCCTGGAATCACCAATAACTCCTTCCCCTCCCCGCCCGAACATCTTCTCTGGGACATGCAATACAAAATCAATTCACTTACAATTGGTAGGTTTCATTGATTGAATTCGCCTCTGTCCTGTCTCCATGTTGTTGCTGTTGTTGTTGTTGGCGGCGATGCTGGTGCGTGCGACCCTCGTGGGTTCTACGCTGCTGTAGTTTAACGGCTTTATCATGTAGTCTTTGATGAGGTGTGGGGGGGGGGGGGGGGGAGTGTCTCTGTTGTAATGTTGTACAGCACTTGCCAACTATTGTGCATGGCTCAGGATTGATTCCAAGATGGGTAATGGTATTCGAATTGGTTCGGCACCTAACCCTTTCCTTCTCCCCCGCCCTCCATCTCTGCCGCCTCTCTCTCTCTCTCTCTCTCTCTCTCTCTCTCTTTCTCTCTCTCTCTCTCTCCCCCCTCTCTCTCTCTGTCTCCCTGTCTCTGTGTCTTCCACTGTATGTCTCTCGCTTCTTTCTCTGTTTCTTTCTCTCCCTCTTCTCTCTCTCCCTCTCTCTCTCCCCCTCTCTCTCTCTCTCTCTCTCTCTCTCTATATATATATATATATATATATATATATATATATATAAAATCTTAGCACACTGCACGAACTGTTTTGCACCCGCCAGTATCTTAATATATTCACATCAGATTTACTCATAACATATCCTTTTGTGTGTATGTATAACCTTCACTGGCTCCGTGGCGAAGAGGGACGCGGTTCGTAATCCCGCATGCCGCGTTCTAAACGCAGCTGCTGTCGATTTGGCAGCAGACGTTGGTTTTTTATTAAATGATATGAGTGCCGGTCGTTCAGAAAGCAATGGCTTGTGGGTGGGTGGGTTGTGGACTTGCTCGTGTGTAGTTTGTGTGGGGGGTTTACTTGTGTGTAGGTTTGTGTGTAGGTTTGAGTGTGTAGGATTGCTTGGGTGTCTGTTCTTTATTTTTGCTTGTGAGTGTGGGCTTGCTTGTGTGTAGGTTTGTGTGGGTTTGCTTGTGTGTGTGGGCTTGCTTGTGTGTGTGGGCTTGCTTGTGTGTGTGGGCTTGCTTGTGTGTGTAGGCTTGCTTATGTGTGTGGGCTTGCTTGTGTGTGTGGGCTTGCTTGGGTGTGTGGGCTTGCTTGGGTGTGTGGGCTTGCTTGGGTGTGTGGGCTTGCTTGGGTGTGTGTGGGCTTGCTTGGGTGTGTGGGCTTGTTTGGGTGTGTGGGATTGTTTGGGTGTGTGGGCTTGTTTGGGTGTGTGGGCTTGCTTGTGTGTGTAGGCTTGCTTGTGTGTGAAGGCTTGCTTGTGTGTGTGTGGGCTTGCTTGTGTGTGTGGGATTGCTTGTGTGTGTGGGCTTGCTTGGGTGTGTGTGGGCTTGCTTGGGTGTGTGGGCTTGCTTGGGTGTGTGGGCTTGCTTGGGTGTGTGGGCTTGCTTGGGTGTGTGGGCTTGTTTGGGTGTGTGGGCTAGCTTGTGTGTGTGGGCTTGCTTGTGTGTTTGGGCTTGTTTGTGTGTGTGGGCTTGCTTGTGTGTGTGGGCTTGCTTGTGTGTGTGGGCTTGCTTGTGTGTGTGGGCTTGCTTGTGTGTGTGGGCTTGCTTGTGTGTGTGGGCTTGCTTGGGTGTGTGGGCTTGCTTGGGTGTGTGGGCTTGCTTGGGTGTGTGGGCTTGCTTGGGTGTGTGGGCTTGCTTGGGTGTGTGGGCTTGCTTGGGTGTGTGGGCTTGCTTGGGTGTGTGGGCTTGCTTGGGTGTGTGGGCTTGTTTGGGTGTGTGGGCTTGCTTGTGTGTTTGGGCTTGCTTGTGTGTTTGGGCTTGCTTGTGTGTGTGGGCTTGCTTGTGTGTGTGGGCTTGCTTGTGTGTGTGGGCTTGCTTGGGTGTGTGGGCTTGCTTGGGTGTGTGGGCTTGCTTGGGTGTGTGGGCTTGCTTGGGTGTGTGGGCTTGTTTGGGTGTGTAGGCTTGTTTGGGTGTGTGGGCTTGTTTGGGTGTGGGCTTGCTTGTTTGTGTGGGCTTGTTTATGTGTGTGGGCTTGCTTGGGTGTGTGGGCTTGCTTGGGTGTGTGGGCTTGCTTGGGTGTGTGGGCTTGCTTGGGTGTGTGGGCTTGCTTGTGTGTGTGGGCTTGCTTGTGTGTGTGGGCTTGTTTGGGTGTGTGGGCTTGTTTGGGTGTGTGGGCTTGTTTGGGTGTGTGGGCTTGCTTTGTTGTCTGTTCTTTTTTGCTTGTATATGTGGGCTTGTATGAGTGTGTGGGCTTGCTCGGATGTGTGGGCTTGCTCGGGTGTGTAGGCTTGCTCGCGTGCCTGTTCTTTCTCGCGTGCCTATGATTTCTTGCTTGTCTATTCCTTCTTGCTTGTGACTGAGCTTCCTTGTAAACATGAATGTTCGTGTGTGCCTGCTTGAATATATCGCGTTTGTATGTTCGAATGCGTATCTGTGTGCGTGCGTGTGTGTGTATGTGTGCGTGCATGTGTATGTGCGCGCATGTGTATGTGCGCGTGCGTGTGTTCGAGGGCTGGTGACACTGCAAAAGTAAAACACAATCGCCAGTGATCTTTCGCCCCACGTAGACAATTGAATGGCTATATACAGCTACACGAGGAAATAACCAGCACAGATGAACCACTAGGGCCAGTAAAGTAAATATAGCTCCTATTATGAATCACACAAAGCAAGAAACGCACACACACACATTCACCCGAACGTATGCTATCTGATCTTATCGGTTGCCGTAGTCACAACAAAGGTCGGTTGAAAGTAGTATCTGCTCGCTCAGATTCAAACCCCGGTGTGCCAGTAGCTTTCAGATGTGTATTCCTAGTGTATTTTATGTTGTCTTATTTCCTGTTTCTGAGTGCTCATCAATACATAACAAATTTATTTCTAATACTATTTCAATGGCCCTAGGGTTTCCTGTAATATTTTCGATAGTATATTTTTACATTCTCATAAAATGTTCGAATCTTTTCCCCTTCTTTAATGTTCATCTTGTTATTTAATAATTTATTCACGCTTGTGACGCTTTATTCTACCGCCTGTTATTCGTTAGTAATTATTAATATCCTGGTTAGAGGTTTTACTTCTGTCATGTTGATTGCTGAAGTTTGTATCTAATTTATAAAAATTGTAGATCAAACTGCAGTTGCCCATGCTTCAATCATGCTTTAATTATGCTTTAATCATGCTTCTCCAGTCATCTCACCTTTCGTTTATCTGATCAGATCAGTTGCAATCACAGCAAAGGTCAGCTTAAAATAATCATAATCTCTCTCTGTCTCATCCCCCCCCCCCACCTATATCTATCTCTATTCTCTGTCTCTCTCTCTCTCCCCCCCCCCCCTCTCACTTCCGCTTTCTCATTTTTTCTGTTTATCTTTTCTCTTTCTCTATCACTTTGTCTGTGTCACTTTCTCCATATTTTTCTCTCACCATGCCTGCTCGCTCTCTTTCTCTCTGTCTGTATCAATCTCTATTTCTCATTGTCTATTTCTCTAGCTCTTTCTCATTGTTTCACTTTTCTCTCTCTTTCTGTCTCTTTTTTGATCTCTGTCTCTCCTTTTCTCTCTCCATGTCTGCTCGCTCTCTTTCTCTCTTTCTCTTTGTCTGTATCAATCTCTATTTCCCATTGTCTATTTCTCTACCTCTTTCTCATTGTCTCACTTTTCTCTCTCTCTCTTTCTCTTTTTTGATCTCTGTCTCTCTTTTTCTCTATCGTTTACCCTATTTTCTCTTTCAGTCAGTCCCTCTCTCTCTATCTCTCTCTCTCTCTCTCTCTCTCTCTCTCTCTCTCTCTCTCTCTCTCTCTCTCTCTCTCTCTCTCTCTCGTCTCTCTTTTTCATCCCTATGTCTTTTTTGTTATCTCTGTGTTCTCCCTCTTCTCTCTTTCTGTTCTCACTGAGTTCTCTCTTTTCTCTCACTCTCGCTCTTTTTTTTTTCTTTCTCTCAATATCTTTCTCTATCGCAAGAAATAATAAACAATGAAAGAAAGAGATCGAGATGGAGAGAGAGAGAGAGAGAGAGAGAGAGAGAGAGAGAGAGAGAAACGTGAGAGAGAGAGAGAGAGAAAACGTGAGAGAGAGAGAGAGAGAGAGAGAGAGAGAGAGAGAGAGAGAGAGAGAAAACGTGAGAGAGAGAAAGAGACAACACGAGAGAGAGAGAGAGAGAGAGAGAGAGAGAGAGAGAGAGAGAGAGAGAGATGTCTCAATTATGCACAATCATGTCCTTTAGGAAACCATCTTATCTAAACGTCTACACAGATAACTGTGATCAAAGAGCCTGCACCGTTAATTCTGCTCAAACTCTGCCCGGACATTTTGATAAGAAACAAAAACAACCAGCAGCTGGCCGAGGGCTCATATTTTCATTTCACACCTCGTGAGACATGTATTCGATACACGAATAATGGCTCAGGATTAAAATACAATTCTCAGCCTGTGTACTACCTAGCGAAATATTGGGAACGGGGCTTTTGAGTCGGGATTAACTCTCCCAGCACACATACTTTGGAAAAGCACACGATGTCTCACGGTCTGGCCATGGCAACATAGAGGTTAAACAGTGTTAAGAATATATAGCATAACACCAGCAAACAAGCTAAAGTCATAATTCCGACAATATCTTCTTGTACCAGTACATTTATTATTTATTTTATATGTCACTCACTGACCTTTTTTTTTTTTTTTTGCTTGAGCTCGTTTTGAACTTGAGCTTAGTCCATATACACTACTTTTAGTAGTGCTGAACTGAATTTGTGGACTGAATTTGTGGATTAGCTTTCCCTATTAACAGTGTCCCTCGCCATCAGGCGAACCCACTCCAACTTCAGAGGTACTTGTTATTTACGTCCCCATGTCAAGAACGATAGGTAAACATTTTAGTCCATCTGTACGGTCTAGGGGTGTAACCCCTTACCTCGAACATCAGCACACCGGATGTTTAAGAATACGCGTTCTTATTCATTCTGCCATGCTGATCTACATGGACCATTTGACAATCACTAAAGAAGAACATTGGGACTTTTGAATTTAAATGTTACAGACATTTCTTTAAATATCAAGGGCCAGAAAAAAATAAGCGTACTGACATTCTACGAGACCTGAACATGGAAGACTGGCTCATATACAGTATCATGTCCCTGAACATGGAAGACTGGCTCATATACAGCATCCTGTCACTGAACATGGAAGACTGGCTCATATACAGCATCCTGTCACTGAACATGGAAGACTGGCTCATATACAGCATCCTGTCACTGAACATGGAAGACTGGCTCATATACAGCATCCTGTCACTGAACATGGAAGACTGGCTCATATACAGCATCATGTCTCTGAACATGGAAGACTGGCTCATATACAGTATCATGTCCCTGAACATGGAAGACTGGCTCATATACAGCATCATGTCCCTGAACATGGAAGACTGGCTCATATACAGCATCATGTCCCTGAACATGGAAGACTGGCTCATATACAGCATCATGTCCCTGAACATGGAAGACTGGCTCATATACAGCATCATGTCCCTGAACATGGAAGACTGGCTCATATACAGCATCATGTCCCTGAACATGGAAGACTGGCTCATATACAGCATCATGTCCCTGAACATGGAAGACTGGCTCATATACAGCATCATGTCTCTGAACATGGAAGACTGGCTCATATACAGCATCATGTCTCTGAACATGGAAGACTGGCTCATATACAGCATCATGTCTCTGAACATGGAAGACTGGCTCATATACAGCATCATGTCCCTGAACATGGAAGACTGGCTCATATACAGCATCATGTCCCTGAACACGGAAGACTGGCTCATATACAGCATCATGTCACTGAACATGAAATTCTGTGGCCGTATTACACATCACCGTGGCTTGGAAAGAGCAGTGACCGAAGGCCTGGTTCCTGGAAGGAAACAGGGGTCGACAAGCACGATGATGGAGACGGGTCTACGGACACCTTGGGGGTGAGGGTGTGTGAGTCGGAGACATGGTAAGAGATCTAGAGACTTTACTGCGAACCGTGATGAAGGCGATGTTCTGTTAAGGACATGGTGATTAGTAAAACACCAGAAATGGAATGAATTTCGTAACAACAACAGTAGACAACAATCTGATTGATTGCCTTTTTTCGCACACCTTTAGATGGCATTCTGAATATATTTAACTAATTCAGTGCCACACAAACAGTAGAATTTGGCCAAATATGGTGCACAATCAAATGAACAAGGATTGCGTATAATGTACATTTCCATTTACTGAGCATTTACAATGCAGAAGATGCCGCGAAAAAAAAAATAAAAAGAATAAATAACACGATGACCCTAGTATGGCGAAATATCATCCTTGGGAGGCCACATATGGCAGTCTATTATTCTTCCGGCCCGAACCTAGGGCCTTGTCCATGTCAGATTAGAAGCACTAGACTCGAGTTCCGCTCTCGTTTGAGCTCGTCAGTAGTGCATATCCCTGACTGGATCAGAGTTGCCAGTAGTGGGTCGTGCTCAGACTTCAAATCTCAAATCCCGAAACAACCAAATAAATCAATATTATTCTTCGGCACTGAATCAGTTAAAGAAAGCAGCAGTCAATGTGAGCTTGTTGACATCTCCATAGAGTTGTCCACAAATGAAGCTGGCGTTCTCCACTCTGCATATGTTCGATGATTAGCTGTCATTTTACCAATTCCACATCCTCTTTATGTGGTAGAGGAGCCTGGTTGTTCCAATGACCATAGGAGATATGCCGACGTTAGATCAGCTTCTGTTAGGGTCTCCCATGTCGGACAGGCCAAGGGATAGGAACCCGACAAAAAGACACACATCTGCTGCCTTGTAGGACTGGGACAGATAAAAGCTAGGAAAGGCAAAAAATGTTTGTCGAAGTCGGATGTTCTGAAGAGACTTGACGAAACAGTGCAACACAGCTCAGGTGATGCTGTCACAGATTAATTGATGTGATTGGTTGATCCAGAGAAATGTTTTATCGTGTCTCCAGACTGAGAAGCCAATAATGTGTTAATGTAGTTAAACAGTTAACATGGCCCACTGACTACAATACAACACATACAGCGATTGTAAAACAGTTCTGAAATCGATTTCGTCCGGGCTCACCAGGTCGCCAATTTCCTGTGTGTATGTGTGTTATTATGTGCTCACTTCCGGGATGTGTTGTATTACTAGTTGTAATTGTTCTACAGCTGCAAATGATTAGCCGCGAATATTGTTACGGTTTAACCTTTCAACTTGCGAGTCTGCTGCCACGACTCCGAGAGTTCGGACGACCTTGAGGTGGGTTCTGTAGAGCAAGTAGTTCGTGAGTTGTCAACCTTCTGTGTTTGATGTAATTTTAACATTGCTTTTGTGTCAGCGCTGTGTTGATCTAGCGGAGAGGGCAACATCTTATCAGAACAGGGGTTTAGGTTCAACCCCCAGATGAAAGAGATCTTCCTCCCCCTGGATCAACCCTTATTCTTGTTGACACCTCCATAAAGACACTTGTTGCATGTCCTTTACAGGACTTTGCATTCAACGTTAACCCCAGCTTGATTTCCTATGTAATTTTATATTAAATAGTTTGCCATTGTTAAGTTAGGTATCTTGGCAAGTTTTGCAGAAGGTAGTTTGCCCTTGCTTTCAGTCTGGGCAGTGACTGTACTAGTCGGTGGCCATAGCCATTGTCTCTACTGATGAGATCATAGACCAGGACACTTCCTAAACAATCTGAACAGCGCATAAGTCCCTTTAAATATAAATGTTATAGAGGGCTTTTAGAATATATTGGATACGGAAAAGAACACATGGATCCATACTTCAAGAGCTGAATATTGAAGGAGGTTGGCTATTAAAGATGATAAAACAAAGAAAATTGAAATATTTCGGTCACTTGAAACGTCATGAAAGTTTGGAGAGAACAATCATGGAAAGGTATATGTCCGGGAAGAGAAGAAGAGAAAGGCCAAAGAGAAGATGGGCGCAGGATGTGGCAGGTGATCTTTAGATGGGTGTATCGGACGCTGGACATCTGGCTAATGGCGGAGAAGTTTTCCGGGAGGTTGTTATGCGAGCGAGGTTCTGTAAAGGACATGCTACTGAATGAATGAATGAGTTTGCCATTGCTTTCTGAACGGCGAAGTAAGCGTAGCTGAAGCTACGGAGTTGTACTCTATGCGATGCTTGTGGCTGGTCGGTCTGCTGAAAGGAGACCTAGCCATAAGAGATATAATCCGGTGCAATGAAGCCGACTGTCTGTAACCCCTTTAATACCAAAGTGTTGCACCCGAATGTTGTCACCAGACAAACAACACCTATTGTTACTTTACACTTTACACAGTTGTCTATATTTGGGTTACGCTTGTCTATACGTATCTGGATCGCAAGCATTGCCCCGTGGTTCACGTATTTTGCTTGGCTTATGCTATGTAAACGATGAACTGCTGGCCGAGTGGCAATAACGCCGGGTTCTCCTTTAGGAGACGCGGTTTCGACGACTTGGTAAAGTGTGGAGTTTTTTTCTGTCGGGGGCAAAAGTAAAACCCTAACCTGTACAGTTTGCGGCGTCTTCACTCGCTAGGTGGTCTTCTCAGGTTCAAGACCCATCTGTCGTCCTACACTGCAGGGTACTATAGGCAGTGAGTTTTTTTTTTTTTATTTGCTTAATGCTATGTACAACGACTTAATGTGTATAAGGTGGGTGGGTGGGGGGGGGGGGGGGGAAATAAATAATTGCTTTTTCACACAATGTCATATATATCCGAATGTGACAAGTACAAAGAACCAATCTGAAACGTCAATATATTCAATTATTTCATCATCATGTACCATGCCGATAAGCGTGGGTGGTCATGTTTCGCCATCTCACACGATCACCAGAGTCGTGGATCAGCTAAGTGTTTCATGTCTCGACCATGATTCAATTATTTGGGTACTTTAATAACAGAATATGGAAGATGTAGTAAGGGATTTTTAATGTATAATACCCCAAGCAAAGGCAGCATTCCACAAGATGAATTTTTTATTTTTTTTATTTTGGCATACCCCTTACAGGACGTTGCAGTCAACACCAGATGTTTTCAGCTGCTGTTGATGTACTAGGCAAGATTAAGCTCAGTAGTTTGCCATTGCTTTCTGAGCGACCGGCTCACATGCCCCTAAGTTACCAGCGCGGCGCGAACCACTGCCGATTCTCGCGCAGCTGCTTTACTCACAAGAATATACGGGATTACGGAGAAAGACGTTAAACTCCACGCCAGGGAGACCGGCAAGATGATGAATACTCTGCAATTTATCTTTGTCAGTCCAGGTAAGGATATGTGTTCTTAAAAGCTATATTGAGCAAATCCTTATATACAGAAGCAAATAATGGACAACTAGCGGACAAATGAAGAATTATATAGAGGCTGTCGAGATGTGATTTTTATAGAATGATGATGAGAAAGCCAAGGACGGATACGAGTTAGGAAGACATCTTGAAAGAAGTTAACTCAGACTGAGAACTGCTTACTGGCATCAGAAGAGGACAGCCCATTCTGTGGGCATGTCATGAGAAGGGGAAGGCCGGAGTATGTCGTCACAACGAGGAAGTTGCAAGGGAAGCTGAGAGAGAAGATGCTGGACTGTTTGATATGACGGCATAGAGGGGCATCAGTATTAGAGACGATTGGCAGAACACGAGACCTAGGTCTGTGGACAGTCATGTTCACCAACGCCACACGGCGTGGACTATAAGAAGAAATGTCCGCGTTCATGTGGATCCTGAATGTATAATGTCAATAACGTAAACATGACCGCTATCCATAAGTGGGTCAATACATTGGCGTTCCAAACAGGGTTGATTTAAAGGCAAAGCGGATCTTCATAGCTCCTGGTTTTATCCCACATGGCTCGGTCGCTTTCTGAACACGGCCTGCCGAAAGCGACGTACCAAGCACGGACTCCGCAGCTTCAGCGACGACCTCAGGAGTCTCCGAGAAGATTGCACTCGTGAACCGAACGTCGCAGCCCATAATCGAACCCACAGCCTTCGGAAGGGGTGGCATGCGACGTAACCTCGTCGCCTCGGAGACTTCCCTAGAAGTTCCATTGACTCGGAAAGGTCTAGCGGTGCTGGGTTAAAGGTTTTTGATTGAGTGGTTTAAAGTTACAACTGTATAGGACAGTATTAGTTATGTATGAACTAGAGCTTAGTTGACTCATAAAACAACTGACGTGGATAGAGAGTTTAGAACGTATGATGTTGTAATGGATACCGCGTCTCACGAGCTGTTGCCCTTTGGCATGAAGCCATATAGTGACACATGCCAATGTTCATCAGCTGTTGCTTTGTACCGTATAGTCTTTAGTGGAAGTAACCGAATAATGAGTGTTTAGTGGAAGTAACCTTATAGTGAGTGTTTAGTGGAAGTAACTTATAGTGAGTGTTTAGTGGAAGTAACCTTATAGTGAGTGTTTAGTGGAAGTAACCTTATAATGAGTGTTTAGTGGAAGTAACCTTATAGTGAGTGTTTAGTGGAAGTAACCGTATAACACACAGTGAACAACTGGGATTATAATGAAATTGTAAAAAGACACAGAAATACCACAATGTATTAATACAAGTAAATGGGAATATTCTTCAACAAGTGAATCGGTACAATTATCTCGGAACAGTCATAACATCTGATGGGAGATGCCTTGTAGAGATTAGAACAAGAATCGCCATGGCGAAAGTAGCCTTTAGCAAGATGAAAAACATACTGACAGATAAAATGATGTCAATTGAAACGAGAAAAAGAGTGTTGAGGGGATACATAGAGCCTGTTCTTTTGTATGGATGTGAAACTTGGACAATGAGCAGTCAAGCTGAAAAACATCTGGTGGCTGCAGATATGTGGTTTCTGAGGAAAATGCAAAGAATACTATGGACAGACAGAAAAACCAATGACCAAGTACTACAGGAGACAAAAGGAAATTATAAATTGATTAGAGAAATTAGACGTAGACAGTCAAAATTCTTTGGACATGTTATGAGAAGAAATGGATTGGAGAACTTGGTGACAACTGGCAAGATCGAAGGGAACAGACCAAGGTGAAGACCGAGATGTAAATACCTGGATGGCTTGGCCACATGGCATGGTCGAGACTGGAGCACTTAGCTGAACCACGACTCGGGTGATCGAGTGAAATGGCGAGTCATGACCGCCCACGCTTTCCGGCATGGCACATGATTGATTGATTGAACCGTATAATGAGTGTTTGGTGGAAGTAACCATAAAGTCGGTGTTCAGTGGAAGTAACCGTACATTGAGTGTTCAGTGGAAGTAACCGTACATTGAGTATTTAGTGGAAGTAACCGTAAAGTGGGTGTTTAGTGGAAGTAACCGTACATTGAGTGTTCAGTGGAAGTAACCGTACATTGAGTATTTAGTGGAAGTAACCGTAAAGTGGGTGTTTAGTGGAAGTAACCGTACATTGAGTGTTTAGTGGAAGTAACCGTAAAGTGGGTGTTTAGTGGAAGTAACCGTACATTGAGTGTTTAGTGGAAGTAACCGTACATTGAGTGTTTAGTGGAAGTAACCGTACATTGAGTGTTTAGTGGAAGTAACCGTACATTGAGTGTTTAGTGGAAGTAACCATACATTGAGTGCTTAGTGGAAGTAACCGTATAGTGGGTGTTTAGTGGAAGTAACCGTACATTGAGTGTTTAGTGGAAGTAACCGTAAAGTGGGTGTTTAGTGGAAGTAACCGTATAGTGTTCACTGGAAGTAATTGTATATTGCGTGTTTGGTGGAAGTAATTGTATAGTGAATGTTTAGTGGAAGTAACCGTATTGCAAGTATTTAGTGGACAGTGAGTGTTCAGCAGAAGTAACCATTTAGAGTTTAGTGGAAGTAACCATAGAGTGTTTAGTGGAAGTAACTGTATAGTGTTTAGTGGAAATAACCGTATAGTGTGTTTTTAGTGGAAGTAAATGTATAGTGTTTTTAGTGGAAGTAGCATATAGAGTTTAGTGGAAGTAGCCATATAGTGTTTAGTGGAAGTAACTGTATAGTTTGTTTTAGTGGAAGTAACCATATAGTGTTTAGTGAAAGTAACCATATAGTGTTTAGTGGAAGTAACCGTATTGTCTCGGTCTCTGTGGCTAAGGGCTTGCGAACGCGGTTTGTGAGCCCGCATACCCGAGTTCGAAACACAGCGGTGCTGGTTTTTTCGTAAAAGGCATAGGAGCCGGTCGTTCAGAAAGCAATGGCAAATTACTGAACGTAAAATTTGCCCAGGAATCACGAACAGCGAAAATGCTTGGGTTGACTACTACGTCCTGTGAAGGACATGCAACATAATTTTTATTTTTAACCGTATTGTGATTGTTCAGTAGAAGTTACCATACAGTGTTTAGTGGAATTAACCATACAGTGTTTAGTGGAAATGATTGTATAGTGTGTTTTTAGTAGAAGTAAACGTATAGTGACTGTTCAGTGGAACTAATCGTGTAGTAACTGTTCAGTGGAAGTAACCATATTGAGTGTTCTGTGGAAGTAACCATATAGTGTTTAGTGGAAGTAATCATATAGTATTTAGTGTAGGTAACCGTATAGTCATCTCATCTCATCATGTTCCTCTTGTACTTTGCGGTGTCGAGGTGAAGTATAAACTTCGTGAGAGTGCCCCATTATGGGCTTCATATATGGATATTCCCATGGACTCTGCTATTCCCTCCGTCCAACGTTTACGTGGTCGGCCTTTTCCTCTGTTTCCATCTGGTCTGTACATCATTGCTTGCTGTGGTGTGCTGTTGGCTGGTAACCTACTTGCATGGCCAAACCATTTGACTTGCTGTTTTCTGATAAAATCTAGTGCTGCTTTAACCCCCACTTTAGTCCTGATTTCTTCATTTCTGATCTTATCTCTTCTTGATACGTTGAGTATTCTTCTCAGGAACCTCATTTCTGTTGTTGTGATTTTTCTTTTCTCTTTTTCTGTCATTGTCCAGGTTTGGCATTGGTTGCATAGAGTTGGCAGGAAGATTGTGTTGTAAAGTGCTTTCTTAGTAGTTATTGATACATGTTTGTTCTTTAGTATTGGTGCCATTTGTCCAATGAGTTGATTTGCCTTATAGCACCTATTTTCGATCTCGTCTTCTGATCTGCCATTTGATGATATTATACTTCCTAGGTACTTGAAACTCTTCACTTGTTTCAAGGGATGTTCGTTTAGGTGAATTGTTGTTGTTTGTTCTTCTTTAGTTATAGTCATTACCTCTGTTTTGCTTGTGCTAATTTTCATGTTATGTTCCCTACACATTTCGTTTAGACTATTCATGTGGTCTTGTAATTCAGCTTCTCATTTTGCTATTAGTGCTTGGTCGTCCGCAAAAAGGAGTTCTCTAATGGTTAGATTTGCAGTTGGTTCTTCTTCTGTGTTCTCGTCATGTGGTATTCTTGCTATTCTGCTTGGCTGGTTTCTTTACATATATTGTCTATATATGTTATGAATAAGAGAGGGGACAGGACACAACCTTGTCGTACTGTGATAGCACGAAGATGAGAGATGAGAGAGAGAAGTGGAGGAGGAGAGAATAAAGAATTGAAAGATAAAGATTGTCCGTCTTCCGGTTGTAGAGATAACCACTGAATTGTGATTACCCTTGGTTTTATCTACCAACCTCACAAGTATACAGGTATGCAGGTCACGAATACAACACTATCCTAACCGACAATAGTACAGGCACTCATAAGAATAAGCTAACACTGAACCAAGTTTATTTGCTTCTCAAAAGACATTACAAAGTATACAAAGTGTCGTGCGGTAATAATTCAAACAATTATGGAAGAATGCTGTCAGGTAACTAGCATCGAGGTAATACCATCAAACTAAGGAATTGCACGCAATTAAACCAATAGCTAGTCACATATCAATCAGGAGAATATAATAATAAAGTATGCAAGTCTGACAGGAAAGTATATAAATCTACTAAGGATGCACACAACCAACTTCCACCGTCAAATGACCGCCCACTAGTTTACCCAGGCAATCGATCAAGCGACAACGTAGGAGTCCTGTCCAGTGGGTTTCCTTTGTCTCTGTCCAATTACTCGCTTGTCGTGGATCCCACTTGACCTTTCCGTCCTATCTGACTTTTAAGTCTGCTGTGTGGTTCCGACTACCTCGTCTTTCTCTGGCTAATGTACGTCGTGTTCGACTTTTAGCCATCCATTGCGACCCAAGAGCTGTTCCTTTAGCTATTTAGACGTTGGTCCTTCGTAGCAATCAATATATTATTTTGGGCGGCACTTTCTTCCAACACTCAAGTCCGTGTTTTGCTCTGGTCCTCTGGCGTATCTGCCCGATCATAAATTCCACAGCCCTCTTGGTCTCAACAGCCCTTCGAGTATCTGCACTCGGCTGTCTAGAACTCGCTTATCTTCTCCAAATGCTTCTCTGTCCCGCGTATATATATACCGCTTAACTTGGCGGTTCTTTCTGGCATCACGTGACATTGCTGTCCCTTGTCCTCCAATCAGTACCTCGCGTACCCTGCTTAATTTGCATACTACTATCATATCATTAACCCAAATCTACATTGTCTCTGAAGTTCATGGTCCTGAGTTTATCGTCCTTGTTTGAGTTCATGCTCTTTAAATTAGATTTCCCAGCTCAAGCACGTTCCCACTGCTATAAATCTGCCCCTCCGTTGTATTTCTTGCCCAAACTGACAGTTCCCGACAAAGCCTATGCTAAGTTTGGCTTCATGTTTCCTGAATTTCTTATTCTACTAACAACGAGAGGTAAACCGTCGGTCAGCGGGCTGCACTAGAGTCATTGCCCGACCACTCACTAATTTTGAACTTATACTGGTCGGTGAACTCTTTGTCGAACCAAAAATATCCCAGTTAATGCTTTCCAGTAAACTCAGGCGCCTAGAGACAATGAAAGCATACTGTCTCAGTACTCCAGATCTTATGGTGAAGGGTTCTGAGTGTCCTCCAGTTGCTCTCACTATGCATTCACTGTTGTTGTATAAACTTTTACATAGGTTTGTTAAATGTTTACTCACTCCATATTGTTTAAGGATTTGCCACAACTTGTTTCTATCTACTCTATCGAATGCCTTTTCTTGGTCGACAAAGGCTAAGTAGAGTGTTTCATTGAATTCGATTGATTTTTCTATAATTTGTCTAAGAGCAAAAATTGCATCTGTGCATCCTTTGTTTTTCCTAAATCCAAGTTGTGTTTCGCTTAGCTGGGGTTCTAAAGTAGTTCGTAATCTTTTTTCAAGAATTTTGCAAAATATTTTCCCAGTACGACTCAACAGTGAAATGCCTCTGTATTGTGTGCAGTCTCTTTTGCTGCCTTTGTTTTTCCAAATTGGGATAATTATGGCATTTCCCCAATCTTGTGGCGTCTGTTGTTCTACCCAAACATGATTGAATAGTCTATGTAGCCACGCTGTTCCTACTTTTCTTGCTGCTTTAATTAGTTCATTTGGTATTTCATCCTGTCCTGGTGATTTGTTCAATGGGGCTAATCTGATGGCTT
This sequence comes from Cepaea hortensis, assembly GCA_963921405.1. Taxonomy (NCBI): domain Eukaryota; kingdom Metazoa; phylum Mollusca; class Gastropoda; order Stylommatophora; family Helicidae; genus Cepaea; species Cepaea hortensis. The sequence continues at coordinate 60,240,456 of OY992884.1, forward strand.
CTATAATTTCTTCTTTTAGTATGTCTGGTTCTAGTTCTTCGGTGACATCTGTATAGGTCTCTTGAATTCCTGTGACATCTGATGGGATGTTGAGAAGTTGTTCGAAATACTGCTTCCATCTTATCAGGATTTGTTTTTGTTCACTTATTGGTTCTCCGTTTTCGCTATTAATTATTTCAGTTGGGTCAAAGGGTTCTCCTCTGGCTCGCATTGCACCTATCTTTTTGTAGAAGTTTCTAGTTGCCTCCTTGTAGTTTTTATTTAGGGTTTCTCCATAATCTTCCCAGTCTTTTTGTTTTCCCTCTTTACTATTCTATTCACGTGTCTTCTCGCTATTCTATATTCTATGCGATCACATTCCTGTTTGCTCTTCAACCACTTTTTATATTTTTCCTTTTTGTCTTTTACCGCTTGATTTGAACATCTCCCATTCTTCTTCCACTGATTTTCTCTCTGTAGGTAATTTTTCAAAGAGTTCAGTTAGTTCTTTCTCATAATTTTCTCTTACTGCCTCGTCTTTAAGGTTTTTTAAGTTTACTGATTCACATGGCATGTATTTTCCTGCTCTTTGTTTTCTTCTTCTGATTGTTCTTATTGTATCAACGACTGCTTTATGATCTGTGTTTATACTGAAATTGGGCACTGCCCTTGCATCTAATATATTTCTCTTTCTGTTATTTCTTGTTAATATAAAATCAATTTGGCTTTTAGTATCTAGATCGTTCCATTTATACCAGGTGTATACTTGTTAATCTTTATGTTTATAGAATGTGTTTGTTATATATAGGTTGTGTTGGCTGCAAAGCTCTAATAGTCTACTTCCGTTATCATTCCTTTCATTTTGCTGATGTCCAAATGCTCCCATATGTTTTTCTATGCCCACTCTGTTATGTCCTAGTCTTGCATTGAAGTCTCCCATAACTATGATGTTGTCCTGCTTATCTATTTTATTTAGCACGTCATGGATGTCTTCGTAGAAGTCCTCGCATTCTTGCTCATTATTGTTTGCATTACATGGTGCGTATATTTGTACATATGTTGTAATTGTTTGTTCCTTTATTCTCACTGTTGTGATTCTTTCTGATATATATTTTATTTCTAGTATTCCTCTTGCTAGCCGTGGTTCGATGACTATTCCCACACCGTGTCTTGCCCTTTCTTGCTGTTCTACTCCAGAGTAAACAAACGTGTAACTGCGGTGGAGCTCCTTGCATCCTTTCCCCTTTGTTCTGGTGTCCGCTACTCCCATCAGTCCAATTTTCCTCTCTTCCAGTTCAGTGGAACTAATCGTGTAGTAACTGTTCAGTGGATGTAACCATATTGAGTGTTCTGTGGAAGTAACCATATAGTGTTTAGTGGAAGTAATCATATAGTTTTTAGTGGAGGTAACCGTATAGTATTTAGTGGAAATAACCGTATATTGAGTGTTTAGTGGAAGTAACCGTATTGTGTATTTTTAATGGAAGCAACCGTATATTGAGTGTTCAGTGGAAGTATTATATAGTGACTGTTCAGTAGAAGTAACCGTATTGTGACTGTTCAGTAGAAGTAACCGTATTGTGAATGTTCATTAGAAGTAACCATTTAGTAACTGATCAGTAGAAGTAACCATATAGTGACTGTTCAGTGGACGTAACCGTATTGTGAATGTTCAGTAGAAGTAACCATTTAGTGACTGTTCAGTAGAAGTAACCATATAGTGAGTGTTTAGTGGAAATAACCATGAAGTTGATGTTTAGTGGAGGTAACCGCAGAGTATTTAATTGAAGTAACCGTGTATTGAGTATTTAGTGGAAGCAACCGTACAGTGCAATTTTAGTGGAAGTAACCATATTGTGAACGTTCATTGGAAGTAACCATAAAGTGAGTGTTTAGTGGAAGTAACCGTATTGTGAGTGTTCAGTGGAAGAAACCATATAGTATTTAGTGAAACTAACCGTATAGTATTTAGTGGAAATAACCGTATAGTGTGTTTTTAGTGGAAATAGCCATTTAATATGTTTTTTGTGGAAGTAATTGTATAGTGTTTAGTGAAAATAACGTATAGTGTTTAGTGGAAATAACCATTTAGTGTGTTTTTAGTGGAAGTAACTGTATAGTGTGTTTTTAATGGAAGTACCGTATTGTGACTGTTCAGTGGAAGTAAGCGTATAGTGACTTCAGTGGAAGTAAGCATATAATGACTTCAGTGGAAGTAAGCATATAGTGACTTCATTGGAAGTAAGCGTATAGTGACTTCAGTGGAAGTAAGTGTATAGTGACTTCAGTGGAAGTAAGCGTATAGTGACTTCAGTGGAAGTAAGCGTATAATGAGAGTTTACGGGAAGTAACCGTATAGTGAGAGTTTGGGGAAGTAACCGTACATTGAATATTTAGTGGAAGTACCGTGCATTGAGTATTTAGTGGAAGTAACCGTACAGTGTTTTGTGGAAGTAAACGTACATTGAGTATATATTGGAAGTAACCGTACATTGAGTATATATTGGAAGTAACCGTATATTGAGTATATATTGGAAGTAACCGTACATTGAGTATATATTGGAAGTAACCGTACATTGAGTATATATTGGAAGTAACCGTACATTGAGTATATATTGGAAGTAACCGTACATTGAGTATATATTGGAAGTAACCGTATATTGAGTATATATTGGAAGTAACCGTACAATGAGTATATATTGGAAGTAACCGTACACTGAGTATATATTGGAATTAACCGTATATTGAGTATATATTGGAAGTAACCATACATTGAGTATATATTGGAAGTAACCGTACATTGAGTATATATTGGAAGTAACCATTCATTGAGTATATATTGGAAGTAACCGTACATTGAGTATATATTGGAAGTAACCGTATATTGAGTATATATTGGAAGTAACCGTACACTGAGTATATATTGGAAGTAACCATACATTTATTGGAAGTAACCGTACACTGAGTATATATTGGAAGTAACCGTAAACTGAGTATTTAGTGGAAGTAACCGTACATTGAGTATATATTGGAAGTAACCGTACACTGAGTATTTAGTGGAAGTAACCGAAAATTGAGTATATATTGGAAGTAACCGTACATTGAGTATATATTGGAAGTAACCGTACATTGAGTATACATTGGAAGTAACCGTATATTGAGTATATATTGGAAGTAACCATACATTGAGTATATATTGGAAGTAACCGTACATTGAGTATATATTGGAAGTAACCGTACATTGAGTATATATTGGAAGTAACCGTATATTGAGTATATATTGGAAGTAACCGTACACTGAGTATTTAGTGGAAGTAACCGTACACTGAGTATTTAGTGGAAGTAACCGTACATTGAGTATATATTGGAAGTAACCGTACATTGAGTATATATTGGAAGTAACCATTCATTGAGTATATATTGGAAGTAACCATTCATTGAGTATATATTGGAAGTAACCGTACATTGAGTATATATTGGAAGTAACCATTCATTGAGTATATATTGGAAGTAACCGTACACTGAGTATATATTGGAAGTAACCATTCATTGAGTATATATTGGAAGTAACCGTACATTGAGTATATATTGGAAGTAACCATTCATTGAGTATACATTGGAGGTAACCGTACATTGAGTATATATTGGAAGTAACCGTACACTGAGTATTTAGTGGAATTAACTGTACACTTAGTATTTAGTGGAGGTAACCGTACACTGAGTATTTAGTGGAAGTAACCGTACACTGAGTATTTAGTGGAAGTAACCGTACACTGAGTATTTAGTGGAAGTAACCGTACACTGAGTATTTAGTGGAAGTAACCGTACACTGAGTATTTAGTGGAAGTAACCGTACATTGAGTATATATTGGAAGTAACCGTATATTGAGTATGTCAGCATCCCCAATAAGACCTTACAGAAGTAAGGAGTTAACACTAGGCTAATAGAGAGACACCAGACAGGGAAGACACCGAGTACTATTAATGACCTCACAGGGAGACACATTTGTGTCAGACCAGAGGTAAACGAGTACAGATGAGCGAGGGCTTTCCCCAAGCAATTGAGTTGCTGGTCCTTGCGAGTAACCGTGATATGCCAGGTTATTCAAACTCACCAGCCAGCGTGCTGGCAAGACCAGGCACGCAATAATAGCGATTGCACGGAGAGTAAAGTGTCCGTGCTGATCCACGCAATGTGTTGCGGGACAGACTGACTGGAGACGGTAGAGAGAGCAGGACGTATCCTTGACCAATACGATAGCTTTCTAGGCCATAGGCAAACATAGGGCTGTTCATTTAGATTGTGTAATGCTAGCATCATCTATCATCACGTTGATGTATGCATATTGTGTAACAATGATGAAACCTAACGCTCGTAGAGCCATTCAAATGTCGGCTCTGAATAAATTGCATTCCTTTCGCAAATGTCATGAATTGTTATTTCGTGCAGTGCGAAAGTAGCGGAGTCTTGAGAAACTGCAGCGCACAAGTCGCTGACAGAGTATTTAGTGGAAGTAACCGTATATTGAGTGTTTAATGAAAGTAACCGTATAATGAGTGTTTTGTGGAAGTAACTGTACACTGAGTATTTAGTGGAAGTAACCGTACACTGAGTATTTAGTGGAAGTAACCGTACATTGAGTATATATTGGAAGTAACCGTATATTGAGTATTTAGTGGAAGTAACCGTACACTGAGTATTTAGTGGAAGTAACCGTACACTGAGTATTTAGTGGAAGTAACCGTACTCTGAGTATTTAGTGGAAGTAACCGTACATTGAGTATATATTGGAAGTAACCGTATATTGAGTATTTAGTGGAAGTAACCGTATATTGAGTGTTTAATGAAAGTAACCGTATAATGAGTGTTTTGTGGAAGTAACTGTACACTGAGTATTTAGTGGAAGTAATCGTACACTGAGTATTTAGTGGAAGTAACCGTATATTAAGTGTTTAATGAAAGTAACCGTATAATGAGTGTTTTGTGGAAGTAATCGTATATTGAATATTTAATGGGGCAACGGGGAGCGGCTGGCCGAATGGCTAAGAACTCCAGGTCACCTCCGGGGGACCCGGGTTCGAATCCTCGGTAAGGTGTGGATTTTTTTCTGTCGGTGGCAAAAAGAAAATCCTAACCTGCACAGTTCGCGGCGACTGCACTAGCCAGGCGGCCTTAATTACTCAGGCTCAAGACCCCCTGTCCTACACTGCAAGGTACTATAGGCAGCAGATGACAGTGAAAGTGGAAGTAACCATATAGTGAGTGTGTAGTGGGAGTAACCATATAGTGAGTATGTAGTGGAAGTAACCATATAGTGAGTGTGTAGTGGGAGTAACCATATAGTGAGTGTGTAGTGGGAGTAACCGTATATTGAGTATTTAGTGGCAGTAACCGTATGTTGAGAATTTAGTGGAAGTAACCGTATGTTGAGTATTTAGTGGAAGTAACCGTATACTGAGTGTTAAGTATTAGTGGAAGTAATCCTGGACGGTGAAAATAAAACTTGTAGGAGAAATTAGTAGTATCTGACCTTCCTTATTAATTTCGAATAATATAGTATTGACTCACTTAAAGGGAAAAGCCCAACAGATGGGGCTGGTTATCAATCAAGATAAGACAGAATATATGGTAATTTCAAGAGACGGAATGGCCAAAAACTCTGGCCACATATAAATAGATAATATGACCATTAAAAGAACGGAAACATACAAATACCTGGGTACAATCTTCAACTGCTCCAACATCATAAGGGAAGAAATACAAACTAGAATCAACTCTGGAAATAAGATATACTATGCACTACAACATCTACTAAAATCAAAGGCGCTATCTCGTAACACCAAAATCACAATATACAAAACACTGATCAGACCAGTTGTGCTGTATGGCTCTGACACCTGGAGTACAACGAAAGGAGACGAAGCCTTGTTACAAACCTTTGAGAACAAAATTGTAAGACGCATCTTTGGACCCATTAGGGATACACAAAGTGGAGAGTGGAAAAGAAGAAGTAACAAAGACATTTTTGATTTGTTTAAGTCCCCGCTAATCACTGGTATCATGAAGGCTAATAGACTACAATGGCTGGGGCATATAGAAAGAATGGAAGATAATAGGGAAACAAAACTCGCTTACACTCAGGAAATAAATGACCGTAGACCCCGAGGTAGACCAAGAAGACGGTGGAGAGATAATACATGTACAGACCTACATGCACTTGGAATCAACGACTGGCAAGAGAAGGTCCACCAGAGAGACGAATGGGGACAGATTGTATTTGCAGCAAAGAACCTCAATGGCTCGGAACGCTGAAGAAGAAGAGTGGTTCACTGTTAATTTCAGATATTATATAGAGTGGTTCACTGTTAATTTCAAATATTATATAGAGTGGTTCACTTTACATTTCAAATATTATACAGAGTGGTTCACTTTTCATTTCAAATATTATATAGAGTGGTTCATTGTTCATTTCAAATAGTATATAGTGTTTTACTGTTCATTTCAAATATTATATAGTGGGTCACTGTTCATTTCATATATTATATAGAGTAGATCACTATTAATTTCAAATATTATATAGAGTAGTTCACTGTTCATTTCAAATATTATATAGAGGGTTCATTGTTAATTTGAAATATTATATAGAGTGGTTTACGGTTAATTTCAAATATAATATAGCGTGGTTCATTGTTAATTTCGTGTATTATATAGTGGTTCGAAATTATTATATTATATATTACATAGTGTATTATATAGTGGCTTTTCGAATGTTGAGTGATTTACTTTCCATGTCAGTTGAATTACGCAGAGTAATTCACTGACCCTGTCAGTTGAATTGCGCAGAGTGAATCACTGTCCTACATGTCATTATGCAGAGTGATTCACTGTCTTACATATCTGTCAAATTATGCGGTGATTCGCTCATCTGAACAGGGTGGTTCAAGGTACGACACTCCGGAGACAGTACAATAGTTCAGTATCACACACATCACTAATTATACCATGGTCATTCCAGAGACTGAGTAGTTCAGTATCACACACATCACTAACTATTCCATCGTAATTCCAGAGACTGAGTAGTTCAGTATCTCGCACATCACTAACTATGCCATCGTCATTCCAGAGACTGAGTAGTTTAGTATCTCACACATCACTAACTATGCCATCGTCATTCCAGAGACTGAGTATAGTATCTCACACATCACTAACTATGCCATCGTCATTCCAGAGACTGAGTAGTTCAGTATCTCACACATCACTAACTATGCCATCGTCATTCCAGAGACTGAGTAGTTCAGTATCTCACACATCACTAACTATTCCATCGTCATTCCAGAGACTGAGTAGTTTAGTATCACACACATCACTAACTATGCCATCGTCATTCCAGAGACTGAGTAGTTCAGTATCACACACATCACTAACTATGCCATCGTCATTCCAGAGACTGAGTAGTTCAGTATCACACACATCACTAACTATGCCATCGTCATTCCAGAGACTGAGTAGTTCAGTATCACACACATCACTAACTATGCCATCGTCATTCCAGAGACTGAGTAGTTCAGTATCACACACATCACTAACTATGCCATCGTCATTCCAGAGACTGAGTAGTTCAGTATCACACACATCACTAACTATGCCATCGTCATTCCAGAGACTGAGTAGTTCAGTATCACACACATCACTAACTATGCCATCGTCATTCCAGAGACTGAGTAGTTCAGTATCTCACACATCACTAACAATTCCATCGTCATTCCAGAGACTGAGTAGTTCAGTATCACACACATCACTAACTATTCCATCGTCATTCCAGAGACTGAGTAGTTTAGTATCATACACATCACTAACTATGCCATCGTCATTCCAGAGACTGAGTAGTTCAGTATCTCACACATCACTAACTATGCCATCGTCATTCCAGAGACTGAGTAGTTCAGTATCTCACACATCACTAACTATTCCATCGTCATTCCAGAGACTGAGTAGTTTAGTATCATACACATCACTAAATATTCCATCGTCATTCCAGAGACTGAGTAGTTTAGTATCATACACATCACTAACTATGCCATCGTCATTCCAGAGACTGAGTAGTTCAGTATCTCACACATCACTAACTATGCCATCGTCATTCCAGAGACTGAGTAGTTCAGTATCTCACACATCACTAACTATTCCATCGTCATTCCAGAGACTGAGTAGTTTAGTATCATACACATCACTAAATATTCCATCGTCATTCCAGAGACTGAGTAGTTTAGTATCATACACATCACTAACTATGCCATCGTCATTCCAGAGACTGAGTAGTTCAGTATCTCACACATCACTAACTATGCCATCGTCATTCCAGAGACTGAGTAGTTCAGTATCTCACACATCACTAACTATTCCATCGTCATTCCAGAGACTGAGTAGTTTAGTATCATACACATCACTAAATATTCCATCGTCATTCCAGAGACTGAGTAGTTTAGTATCATACACATCACTAACTATTCCATCGTCATTCCAGAGACTGAGTAGTTTAGTATCATACACATCACTAACTATGCCATCGTCATTCCAGAGACTGAGTAGTTCAGTATCTCACACATCACTAACTATGCCATCGTCATTCCAGAGACTGAGTAGTTCAGTATCTCACACATCACTAACTATTCCATCGTCATTCCAGAGACTGAGTAGTTCAGTATCTCACACATCACTAACTATGCCATCGTCATTCCAGAGACTCAGTAGTTTAGTATCTCACACATCACTAACTATGCCATCGTCATTCCAGAGACTGAGTAGTTCAGCATCTCACACATCACTAACTATGCCATCGTCATTCCAGAGACTGAGTAGTTCAGTATCTCACACATCACTAACTATGCCATCGTCATTCCAGAGACTGAGTAGTTCAGTATCTCACACATCACTAACTATTCCATCGTCATTCCAGAGACTGAGTAGTTTAGTATCTCACACATCACTAACTATGCCATCGTCATTCCAGAGACTGAGTAGTTTAGTATCACACACATCACTAACTATGCCATCGTCATTCCAGAGACTGAGTAGTTTAGTATCTCACACATCACTAACTATGCCATCGTCATTCCAGAGACTGAGTAGTTTAGTATCTCACACATCACTAACTATTCCATCGTCATTCCAGAGATTGAGTAGTTCAGTATCTCACACATCACTAACTATGCCATCGTCATTCCAGAGACTGAGTAGTTCAGTATCACACACATCACTAACTATGCCATCGTCATTCCAGAGACTGAGTAGTTCAGTATCTCACACATCACTAACTATGCCATCGTCATTCCAGAGACTGAGTAGTTTAGTATCACACACATCACTAACTATGCCATCGTCATTCCAGAGACTGAGTAGTTCAGTATCACACACATCACTAACTATGCCATCGTCATTCCAGAGACTGAGTAGTTCAGTATCACACACATCACTAACTATGCCATCGTCATTCCAGAGACTGAGTAGTTCAGTATCACACACAGCACTAACTATTCCATCGTCATTCCAGAGACTGAGTAGTTCAGTATCACACACATCACTAACTATGCCATCGTCATTCCAGAGACTGAGTAGTTCAGTATCACACACATCACTAACTATGCCATCGTCATTCCAGAGACTGAGTAGTTCAGTATCACACACATCACTAACTATTCCATCGTCATTCCAGAGACTGAGTAGTTCAGTATCACACACATCACTAACTATGCCATCGTCATTCCAGAGACTGAGTAGTTCAGTATCACACACATCACTAACAATTCCATCGTCATTCCAGAGACTGAGTAGTTCAATATCTCACACATCACTAACTATGCCATCGTCATTCCAGAGACTGAGTAGTTCAGTATCACACACATCACTAACTATGCCATCGTCATTCCAGAGACTGGGTAGTTCAGTATCTCACACATCACTAACTATTCCATCGTCATTCCAGAGACTGAGTAGTTTAGTATCATACACATCACTAAATATTCCATCGTCATTCCAGAGACTGAGTAGTTTAGTATCATACACATCACTAACTATTCCATCGTCATTCCAGAGACTGAGTAGTTTAGTATCATACACATCACTAACTATGCCATCGTCATTCCAGAGACTGAGTAGTTCAGTATCTCACACATCACTAACTATGCCATCGTCATTCCAGAGACTGAGTAGTTCAGTATCTCACACATCACTAACTATTCCATCGTCATTCCAGAGACTGAGTAGTTCAGTATCTCACACATCACTAACTATGCCATCGTCATTCCAGAGACTCAGTAGTTTAGTATCTCACACATCACTAACTATGCCATCGTCATTCCAGAGACTGAGTAGTTCAGCATCTCACACATCACTAACTATGCCATCGTCATTCCAGAGACTGAGTAGTTCAGTATCTCACACATCACTAACTATGCCATCGTCATTCCAGAGACTGAGTAGTTCAGTATCTCACACATCACTAACTATTCCATCGTCATTCCAGAGACTGAGTAGTTTAGTATCTCACACATCACTAACTATGCCATCGTCATTCCAGAGACTGAGTAGTTTAGTATCACACACATCACTAACTATGCCATCGTCATTCCAGAGACTGAGTAGTTTAGTATCTCACACATCACTAACTATGCCATCGTCATTCCAGAGACTGAGTAGTTTAGTATCTCACACATCACTAACTATTCCATCGTCATTCCAGAGATTGAGTAGTTCAGTATCTCACACATCACTAACTATGCCATCGTCATTCCAGAGACTGAGTAGTTCAGTATCACACACATCACTAACTATGCCATCGTCATTCCAGAGACTGAGTAGTTCAGTATCTCACACATCACTAACTATGCCATCGTCATTCCAGAGACTGAGTAGTTTAGTATCACACACATCACTAACTATGCCATCGTCATTCCAGAGACTGAGTAGTTCAGTATCACACACATCACTAACTATGCCATCGTCATTCCAGAGACTGAGTAGTTCAGTATCACACACATCACTAACTATGCCATCGTCATTCCAGAGACTGAGTAGTTCAGTATCACACACAGCACTAACTATTCCATCGTCATTCCAGAGACTGAGTAGTTCAGTATCACACACATCACTAACTATGCCATCGTCATTCCAGAGACTGAGTAGTTCAGTATCACACACATCACTAACTATGCCATCGTCATTCCAGAGACTGAGTAGTTCAGTATCACACACATCACTAACTATTCCATCGTCATTCCAGAGACTGAGTAGTTCAGTATCACACACATCACTAACTATGCCATCGTCATTCCAGAGACTGAGTAGTTCAGTATCACACACATCACTAACAATTCCATCGTCATTCCAGAGACTGAGTAGTTCAATATCTCACACATCACTAACTATGCCATCGTCATTCCAGAGACTGAGTAGTTCAGTATCACACACATCACTAACTATGCCATCGTCATTCCAGAGACTGGGTAGTTCAGTATCTCACACATCACAAACTATGCCATCGTCATTCCAGAGACTGAGTAGTTCAGTATCTCACACATCACTAACTATGCCATCGTCATTCCAGAGACTGAGTAGTTCAGTATCTCACACATCACTAACTATTCCATCGTCATTCCAGAGACTGAGTAGTTCAGTATCTCACACATCACTAACTATTCCATCGTCATTCCAGAGACTGAGTAGTTCAGTATCACACACATCACTAACTATTCCATCGTCATTCCAGAGACTGAGTAGTTTAGTATCATACACATCACTAACTATTCCATCGTCATTCCAGAGACTGAGTAGTTTAGTATCATACACATCACTAACTATGCCATCGTCATTCCAGAGACTGAGTAGTTCAGTATCTCACACATCACTAACTATGCCATCGTCATTCCAGAGACTGAGTAGTTCAGTATCACACACATCACTAACTATTCCATCGTCATTCCAGAGACTGAGTAGTTCAGTATCACACACATCACTAACTATGCCATCGTCATTCCAGAGACTGAGTAGTTCAGTATCACACACATCACTAACAATTCCATCGTCATTCCAGAGACTGAGTAGTTCAGTATCTCACACATCACTAACTATGCCATCGTCATTCCAGAGACTGAGTAGTTCAGTATCACACACATCACTAACTATGCCATCGTCATTCCAGAGACTGGGTAGTTCAGTATCATACACATCACAAACTATGCCATCGTCATTCCAGAGACTGAGTAGTTCAGTATCTCACACATCACTAACTATGCCATCGTCATTCCAGAGAATGAGTAGTTCAGTATCTCACACATCACTAACTATTCCATCGTCATTCCAGAGACTGAGTAGTTCAGTATCTCACACATCACTAACTATTCCATCGTCATTCCAGAGACTGAGTAGTTCAGTATCACACACATCACTAACTATTCCATCGTCATTCCAGAGACTGAGTAGTTTAGTATCATACACATCACTAACTATGCCATCGTCATTCCAGAGACTGAGTAGTTCAGTATCTCACACATCACTAACTATGCCATCGTCATTCCAGAGACTGAGTAGTTCAGTATCTCACACATCACTAACTATTCCATCGTCATTCCAGAGACTGAGTAGTTTAGTATCATACACATCACTAAATATTCCATCGTCATTCCAGAGACTGAGTAGTTTAGTATCATACACATCACTAACTATGCCATCGTCATTCCAGAGACTGAGTAGTTCAGTATCTCACACATCACTAACTATGCCATCGTCATTCCAGAGACTGAGTAGTTCAGTATCTCACACATCACTATCTATTCCATCGTCATTCCAGAGACTGAGTAGTTCAGTATCACACACATCACTAACTATGCCATCGTCATTCCAGAGACTGAGTAGTTCAGTATCACACACATCACTAACAATTCCATCGTCATTCCAGAGACTGAGTAGTTCAGTATCTCACACATCACTAACTATGCCATCGTCATTCCAGAGACTGAGTAGTTCAGTATCACACACATCACTAACTATGCCATCGTCATTCCAGAGACTGGGTAGTTCAGTATCACACACATCACTAACTATGCCATCGTCATTCCAGAGACTGAGTAGTTCAGTATCTCACACATCACTAACTATGCCATCGTCATTCCAGAGACTGAGTAGTTCAGTATCTCACACATCACTAACTATGCCATCGTCATTCCAGAGACTGAGTAGTTCAGTATCTCACACATCACTAACTATTCCATCGTCATTCCAGAGACTGAGTAGTTCAGTATCTCACACATCACTAACTATTCCATCGTCATTCCAGAGACTGAGTAGTTCAGTATCTCACACATCACTAACTATTCCATCGTCATTCCAGAGACTGAGTAGTTTAGTATCATACACATCACTAAATATTCCATCGTCATTCCAGAGACTGAGTAGTTTAGTATCATACACATCACTAACTATGCCATCGTCATTCCAGAGACTGAGTAGTTCAGTATCTCACACATCACTAACTATGCCATCGTCATTCCAGAGACTGAGTAGTTCAGTATCACACACATCACTAACTATTCCATCGTCATTCCAGAGACTGAGTAGTTCAGTATCACACACATCACTAACTATTCCATCGTCATTCCAGAGACTGAGTAGTTTAGTATCATACACATCACTAACTATGCCATCGTCATTCCAGAGACTGAGTAGTTCAGTATCTCACACATCACTAACTATGCCATCGTCATTCCAGAGACTGAGTAGTTCAGTATCTCACACATCACTAACTATGCCATCGTCATTCCAGAGACTGAGTAGTTCAGTATCTCACACATCACTAACTATGCCATCGTCATTCCAGAAACTGAGTAGTTTAGTATCATACACATCACTAACTATGCCATCGTCATTCCAGAGACTGAGTAGTTCAGTATCTCACACATCACTAACTATGCCATCGTCATTCCAGAGACTGAGTAGTTCAGTATCTCACACATCACTAACTATTCCATCGTCATTCCAGAGACTGAGTAGTTCAGTATCTCACACATCACTAACTATGCCATCGTCATTCCAGAGACTGAGTAGTTTAGTATCTCACACATCACTAACTATGCCATCGTCATTCCAGAGACTGAGTAGTTCAGCATCTCACACATCACAAACTATGCCATCGTCATTCCAGAGACTGAGTAGTTCAGTATCTCACACATCACTAACTATGCCATCGTCATTCCAGAGACTGAGTAGTTCAGTATTTCACACATCACTAACTATTCCATCGTCATTCCAGAGACTGAGTAGTTCAGTATCTCACACATCACTAACTATGCCATCGTCATTCCAGAGACTGAGTAGTTCAGTATCTCACACACCACTAACTATGCCATCGTCATTCCAGAGACTGAGTAGTTCAGTATCACACACATCACTAACTATGCCATCGTCATTCCAGAGACTGAGTAGTTCAGTATCACACACAACCCTAACTATTCCATCGTCATTCCAGAGACTGAGTAGTTCAGTATCACACACATCACTAACTATACCTTCGTCATTCCAGAGACTGAGTAGTTTAGTATCATACACATCACTAACTATGCCATCGTCATTCCAGAGACTGAGTAGTTCAGTATCTCACACATCACTAACTATGCCATCGTTATTCCAGAGACTGAGTAGTTCAGTATATCACACATCACTAACTATGCCATCGTCATTCCAGAGACTGGGTAGTTCAGTATCTCACACATCACAAACTATGCCATCGTCATTCCAGAGACTGAGTAGTTCAGTATCTCACACATCACTAACTATGCCATCGTCATTCCAGAGACTGAGTAGTTCAGTATCACACACATCACTAACTATTCCATCGTCATTCCAGAGACTGAGTAGTTCAGTATCTCACACATCACTAACTATTCCATCGTATTTCCAGAGACTGAGTAGTTCAGTATCACACACATCACTAACTATTCCATCGTCATTCCAGAGACTGAGTAGTTTAGTATCATACACATCACTAACTATTCCATCGTCATTCCAGAGACTGAGTAGTTTAGTATCATACACATCACTAACTATGCCATCGTCATTCCAGAGACTGAGTAGTTCAGTATCTCACACATCACTAACTATGCCATCGTCATTCCAGAGACTGAGTAGTTCAGTATCTCACACATCACTAACTATTCCATCGTCATTCCAGAGACTGAGTAGTTTAGTATCATACACATCACTAACTATTCCATCGTCATTCCAGAGACTGAGTAGTTTAGTATCATACACATCACTAACTATGCCATCGTCATTCCAGAGACTGAGTAGTTCAGTATCTCACACATCACTAACTATGCCATCGTCATTCCAGAGACTGATTAGTTCAGTATCTCACACATCACTAACTATGCCATCGTCATTCCAGAGACTGAGTAGTTCAGTATCTCACACATCACTAACTATGCCATCGTCATTCCAGAAACTGAGTAGTTTAGTATCATACACATCACTAACTATGCCATCGTCATTCCAGAGACTGAGTAGTTCAGTATCTCACACATCACTAACTATGCCATCGTCATTCCAGAGACTGAGTAGTTCAGTATCTCACACATCACTAACTATTCCATCGTCATTCCAGAGACTGAGTAGTTCAGTATCTCACACATCACTAACTATGCCATCGTCATTCCAGAGACTGAGTAGTTTAGTATCTCACACATCACTAACTATGCCATCGTCATTCCAGAGACTGAGTAGTTCAGCATCTCACACATCACTAACTATGCCATCGTCATTCCAGAGACTGAGTAGTTCAGTATCTCACACATCACTAACTATGCCATCGTCATTCCAGAGACTGAGTAGTTCAGTATCTCACACATCACTAACTATTCCATCGTCATTCCAGAGACTGAGTAGTTCAGTATCTCACACATCACTAACTATGCCATCGTCATTCCAGAGACTGAGTAGTTCAGTATCTCACACATCACTAACTATGCCATCGTCATTCCAGAGACTGAGTAGTTCAGTATCTCACACACCACTAACTATGCCATCGTCATTCCAGAGACTGAGTAGTTCAGTATCACACACACCACTAACTATGCCATCGTCATTCCAGAGACTGAGTAGTTCAGTATCACACACAACCCTAACTATTCCATCGTCATTCCAGAGACTGAGTAGTTCAGTATCACACACATCACTAACTATACCTTCGTCATTCCAGAGACTGAGTAGTTTAGTATCATACACATCACTAACTATGCCATCGTCATTCCAGAGACTGAGTAGTTCAGTATCTCACACATCACTAACTATGCCATCGTCATTCCAGAGACTGAGTAGTTCAGTATATCACACATCACTAACTATGCCATCGTCATTCCAGAGACTGGGTAGTTCAGTATCTCACACATCACAAACTATGCCATCGTCATTCCAGAGACTGAGTAGTTCAGTATCTCACACATCACTAACTATGCCATCGTCATTCCAGAGACTGAGTAGTTCAGTATCACACACATCACTAACTATTCCATCGTCATTCCAGAGACTGAGTAGTTCAGTATCTCACACATCACTAACTATTCCATCGTCATTCCAGAGACTGAGTAGTTCAGTATCACACACATCACTAACTATTCCATCGTCATTCCAGAGACTGAGTAGTTTAGTATCATACACATCACTAACTATGCCATCGTCATTCCAGAGACTGAGTAGTTCAGTATCTCACACATCACTAACTATGCCATCGTCATTCCAGAGACTGAGTAGTTCAGTATCTCACACATCACTAACTATTCCATCGTCATTCCAGAGACTGAGTAGTTTAGTATCATACACATCACTAACTATTCCATCGTGATTCCAGAGACTGAGTAGTTTAGTATCATACACATCACTAACTATGCCATCGTCATTCCAGAGACTGAGTAGTTCAGTATCTCACACATCACTAACTATGCCATCGTCATTCCAGAGACTGAGTAGTTTAGTATCTCACACATCACTAACTATGCCATCGTCATTCCAGAGACTGAGTAGTTCAGCATCTCACACATCACTAACTATGCCATCTTCATTCCAGAGACTGAGTAGTTCAGTATCTCACACATCACTAACTATGCCATCGTCATTCCAGAGACTGAGTAGTTCAGTATCTCACACATCACTAACTATGCCATCGTCATTCCAGAGACTGAGTAGTTCAGTATCTCACACATCACTAACTATGCCATCGTCATTCCAGAGACTGAGTAGTTCAGTATCACACACACCACTAACTATGCCATCGTCATTCCAGAGACTGAGTAGTTCAGTATCACACACACCACTAACTATGCCATCGTCATTCCAGAGACTGAGTAGTTCAGTATCACACACATCACTAACTATTCCATCGTCATTCCAGAGACTGAGTAGTTCAGTATCACACACATCACTAACTATATCTTCGTCATTCCAGAGACTGAGTAGTTTAGTATCATACACATCACTAACTATGCCATCGTCATTCCAGAGACTGAGTAGTTCAGTATCACACACATCACTAACTATACCTTCGTCATTCCAGAGACTGAGTAGTTCAGTATCACACACATCACTAACTATACCTTCGTCATTCCAGAGACTGAGTAGTTCAGTATCTCACACATCACTAACTATACCTTCGTCATTCCAGAGACTGAGTAGTTCAGTATCACACACATCACTAACTATACCTTCGTCATTCCAGAGACTGAGTAGTTCAGTATCTCACACATCACTAACTATGCCATCGTCATTTCAGACTAAGCTACTACTACACCTGCTACTGGCTACAGACTGACTGACTAGCCTCATTGCACCACGCTCCTGCCCCATTAGTCAGTACAGCGATAAATAGCCCCACTTAACAATCTTCGATCATCGGCGTTTCTCCTTTACTGTCGGGTTGTACTCACTCACCCGCTGTCTCAAGTACTCGCGATCTGGTTCTTCCCAGACCCTCACTCACTTTTGGTTTCTTTTACAATCATTCAGAATGTCTCTGCCACCCTCATTTTCAGTACCTCTTTTTTTTTCAGTGCCTCATTTTCAGAACGTTGTGTTTCTGGGAGCGGATTAGCTCTGAGTTACAAAAGTTTTTCAGGACAGATAGAGTTCATTTCACGATGTTGGTTGTGTAGTTAGTTATATGTGTGCTGACGAAGGCTTTAGCCGCATCGTTCATTCAGTCACTTGTGATGGTGTTTTAGTCAAGCTTTCCGGTTCTACTTCTCGTGTGTATTGATTCAGTCATTGCGCAATATGGACATGATGATATATTCCTCCCTGACCCTGGGATAGTGCAGCGAACGTCTTGTATTCTCGGACAAGGTCGAAATACTCGGCGAACCCCCGAGTGCAAGTTGCTCGTATTACACACTCCTCGACATTTGGATCTCGACAAGAGCAGGCCGTATATGCCTCTGCCCAGACAACATTTCACATTTAGATAAAAATAAGCGTAAGGCGGCCTGCTGCCAAATAAACCGCAGCTGTGTTTCGAATGCGGTATGTGTTTCTTAACCCCTTCGCCACAGAGCCGGTTAGATAAGACACCCATACAAATAGAGAATTGTTGGAGCATGTGTGGCTCGGTATGTCTGTCTGCTTGTCCGTCCGTTTGTCCATCCGTCTGTCTGATTGTCTGTCTGCTCGTCCGTCCGTTTGTCCATCCGTCTGTCTTGTCTATTATCTGCCTGTCTTGTCTATTATCTCCTGTCATGTCTGTTATCTGCCTATCTTTCTGTTATCTGCCTGTCTCATCCTTCAGCTGCCTGTCTTGTCCTTTATCTGTCTGTCTTGTCCTTTATCTGCCTTCTTTCCTTTATCTGCCTGTCTTGTCCTTTTTCTGACAGTCTTGTCTGTTATCTGCCAGTCTTGTCTGTTATCTGCCTGTCTTGTCTGTTATGTGCCTGTCTTGTCTGTTATCTGCCTGTCTTGTCTGTTAGCTGCCTATCTTTCTGTTATCTGCCTGTCTTGTCTGTTATCTGCCAGTCTTGTCTGTTATCTGCCTGTCTTGTCTGTTATACGCCTGTCTTGTCTGTTATTTGCGTGTCATATCTGTTATCGGCCTGCCTTGTCTGTTATCTGCCTGTCTTCTCTGACGTCATCTGCCTGTCTTCTTTGATGCGACTTGTCAGTCTTGTCGGCTGTGATCTTTGTTCACTTCGGTGTGATATGTTTGTCCATTATAATCCGATGTCATAATGCGATCTGATCCAGTCTATCGTATGTCTGGTCTGCCATATGTGATCTGATCTGCCGTATGTGATCTGATCGTCCCTACGTGATGTGATCTACATATGTGTTACTGACCAAGCTAACTGTCCCGTACGAAGAGTCGAGTAGCAACATACGTACAAGATGGGAAAGTACAGCGGCATGGTCGCAAATCCGAGTCAGGATGGCTATACCGCTAGGCTATTTGCCGTATAGATTGATGCCACACGCCTGGTTTCTAACTCCACGTGGGATGTGCTGAAACAGACCGGTGTAAAAGGACACACAAGAACTCGGGCACTATGACGATTTTTCGAGGCAACGGAGAAAGCCTGGTGCTGGCTCGTGTGCCATGGCGCCGGTTTGTATGTCTGCCTAAATGTAAATATCAACAAGAGTAGGTATGTCTGTTTGACTATAAATGCATGCTTGGTTGTTCAATGGACATTACTTTGTTAAATGGACTATGACATCATCCTTCTTATTATCATTATCATTCTCTTTAACATATTATTATCACCATCTGTCAACGTCTCAAGGGGTTAGAAGATGGGTTCATTTAGGCAGATGGTGCGAGCACAGATGAGGCATAAACATATAAGGTATATTTATTTACAAACCTCATCATGTATATAGCACAAGATTACAATAGTATTACATAAACGAATCAATATCACTCCAATACTAACTCTCGCACCAATTCTCTCAATATTCTCACACGATCCTCGCGCTCTTATTACAGCTAAGCGCACTCGTATCAAGCTTCGCGCACAAACACACGTCTAGTAGCGGTCACATTCATTTGCACAGAAGTCTAAATGTAAGTCTATTCTGTCTCTCCACTCAGTCATGCATCCTCTCTCAGTCGTGTCCAATCGCCCTTCTGACTTCTCCTCTACAGTCCGGTGGTCACGAGGTACTGGACCCTCGTGCAATCCGTGGGAAGTCGTGCTGTCACGTCTGTCTCGCACTCGCCTGGTTGGGGCTAGGCGTACTGCGTAATTCTGTCCATGGTGAACCTGTCACTCAAGGGTACAGTCCTGTCTCTACTGTCCTAAGCTTCTAGACTGTTCTACCCCCGTACTCACCCCACGTCCCTATGTCTGTCCTCTGTTATGTCCTTGACACCATCATTATCATCACCATAATCATCATCACCTTCATAACAATCATGGTTATCATAATCAACATCTTTATCATTATCACCGTGTAGCAGGTCGTATTATCACGGTCGCTGGAAAGTCTGACGCCATCTGCTTGTCTGGATACCCCACCACTTGTATGCAACGTCCTGTAAAAGACATTCAATTCAACACATCCCGCGACATCTCCACACATGATCCTTCATATTTATAGAAATCGATAGATATTTCAAAACGATCATCCTATCTATTGGTGTAATATCCATTATACAATGATAAATACCCCTACTTTTCCTTACACGGCGGTATTGCTCCCTCGACTTGTAACTTCAGTTAACAAGTAACTTCTACGAAGTCTGCATTCAATCAATAATACGCCACTTGTCATTTAGACAAGTCAATACTATCAAAAGGGATGGAGGAATTACTCAACGGAACGTATTTAGACTGCAATTTACATTTCAATCGCGCGCTCTGTTGACAGTGGGAATATCTTAAACCCGCGGGGGATAAAGGGAGGTTTAAATGCGGGAGGGTCAACTTCATTGCACCTTGTTTTATCCCATACGGCCCGGTATCTATCCACAGAGCGGCCTGTCGAAAGTGTCGCACAAAACTCGAATTCGGTAGCCCCAGCGACGTCTACCAGGAGTCTTCAAGAACATTGCCCTCGTGAACAGAATCAGAAAAAGGACCGAACCCACAACCTGAGCTCAAGACGTATGGTTAAACTATTTCGCCACGGTGGCCGACATGACTAACCCAGGCTTAATACCAATAGGTCTATACGTGCTGTGCTGGATCACGCCTGATTTTCCCGTGCATCTCTCCGCTGCAGAAATGTAAGTTAAATACAGGTGTTCACATCCCGCGGGTCTGCCCGTGTATCTCTCCGCCGTAGAAGTATAAGTTAAGTACATGTGTTCACATCCCGTGGGTCTGCCCGTGTATCTCTCCGCCGTAGAAGTATAAGTTAAGTACATGTGTTCACATCCCGTGGGTCTGCCCGTGTATCTCTTCGCCGTAGAAGTATAAGTTAAGTACATGTGTTCACATCCCGTGGGTCTGCCCGTGTATCTCTCCGCCGTAGAAGTATAAGTTAAGTACATGTGTTCACATCCCGTGGGTCTGCCCGTGTATCTCTCCGCCGTAGAAGTATAAGTTAAGTACATGTGTTCACATCCCGTGGGTCTGCCTGTGTATCTCTCCGCCGTAGAAGTATAAGTTAAGTACCTGTGTTCACATCCCGTGGGTCTGCCCGTGTATCTCTCCGCCGTAGAAGTATAAGTTAAGTACATGTGTTCACATCCCGTGGGTCTGCCCGTGTATCTCTCCGCCGTAGAAGTATAAGTTAAGTACATGTGTTCACATCCCGCTGGTTTCTGGACTTGGAGAAGGGACTGAGAACTCTGCAATGCAGTCTATTTGCAGATGGTACTATGGTACCGGTTTGGGAGGAAAGTCTCTACACTAATAAATAGACGTAAGTCATTTTCAGGGTACAAACGACTTTAATGTTAGTACATCAGACTTGAGTTGAAACTGTCTTTCAGAGGATTCACCAACCAACCAGCATACCTGCCAGCGTACAAACCAACCACTTATCCACCCACCACTTATCCACCAACCTACAAAGTAACGGCTTACCCACCAATCTACAAAACAAAGTATTAGTCAGTCAGAATAACCAATTAACAACCAACGGGATGCTGTACTGTATGGAATTACGGTAGCAAATGTAATGGAGCTTGCTAAGTGAGTGGGTAGGTGAGTGAGTTAGCGAGTAAATGAATGATAATGAATGTTGGCAGGTTCTATGTATGGTTAAATAATGTTTGCCTATGAAATTTATAAGTGGCACACGTGTTTACAATATAATATTGTAAGTGGCACACATGTTTACAATGCAATGTTGTAGGTGGTATACGTGTTTACAATGTAATGTTGTAGGTGGTATACGTGTTTACAATATAATGTTGTAAGCGGCATACGTGTTTACAATATAATGTTGTAAGTGGTATACGTGTTTACAATGTAATGTTGTAAGCGGCATACGTGTTTACAATATAATGTTGTAAGTGGTTTACGTATTTACAATGTAATGTTGTGGTATACGTGTTTACGATAATTACGATACAATTTTGTAAGTGGTATATGTATTTATAATGTCGTACGTGGTACAGGTGTTTACGATATAATTTAAGTGGTAGGCCTACGTGTTTACAATTACAATTTAATGTTTCCATTGGAGAAATATAATTCATAGATAATCAACACCTAAGTATCGCATTCAACACTTGAACTCACGATGCATGCTGGGAATATGTATTCAGAGCCTAGCAAGATAGACCCATCTCTAGTCATCACTTAAAGTTGTACAGAAAGTGTAAAGCTCGAATCAACCGGGTTCTGTAATATCGGCAGCAGCAGCAACTGTAACAATGACATCTATCATCATCATGTGTCGTGCTGATAAGCGTGGGCAGTCATGTTTCGACATCTCACACGATCACCAGAGTCGTGGATCAGCTCGGTGTTCTTGTCTCGACCATGTCACGTGGTCAAGCAATCCAGATATTTACTTCTCTGCCTTCCCTTTGTTATTTTCCCCTCAAATCTAAAGTTGTCACCAAGTTGTTCAGTTTATTTCTTTTTTAACATGCCCAAAAGAACCATTGACTGTCTACGTCTAATTTCTCTAATCAGTTTACGGTTTTCATTTGCTTCTTTTAGAACTTGCTCATTGGTTAACTGCCTGTCCATGATATTCTTTGCATTTTCCTCAGAAACCACATTTTCACTGCCATTGTATGTTTTTCAGCTTGTCCGCTCATCGTCCTCGTTTCACATCCATACAGAAGTACAGGTTCTATATAGCACTTCAACACTCTTTTTCTCGTTGCAGTTGACATCTTTTTTATTAATCAGTATGTTTTCCATTTTGCAAAAAGACTACCTTTGTCTTAACGATTCTTGTTCTAATCTTTTCAAGGCATCTCCCATCAGATATCTTAGTTGTTTAAGGATATTCCCATTTATCCTTATATTACAGAATTGTATTTCTTTCTTCTTAGAGATGACTATAATCTCTGTCTTCTTACAGTTCAATTATAATCCTAGTTTTTCACTGTGTATAATAACCGTCTTTACTAAATGTTGCAGGTCCTGTTCATTGTCTGAATTCAATACTACATCGCCCACATATCTGTTATTGACGGAATGTCTCCCAATGGTGATTCCTCTCATATCTTCTAAATAAAAAAGAAATATTTTCACTGTATAGGGAAAGAAAGATCTGGAGACATTACACATCCATGTCGTATACCTCTCTTAATAGGCTGATATGGACCTATTTCATTATCAATCTTTATGGCAACTTGTTGTTTCCAATGTTTTTTTTGTTGTTGTTGTTGTTGTTGTTTTTTGTTTTTGTTTACAAGTTTAAGGTGTTTCCTATAAATTTGTAGATTTGTAAGCATCTTCATCTTGTTGACATATCTAACTTTATCGAAAGTCTTTGTGTATTCTATGACGCAAAGATGTAGGTCTTTGCTGACCTCTGTCAAAGCTCAATTAATCTTCTCAGTAAGTACACAACATTTATTGTACCCTTGCCTTCTACGAACCCACATTTTTCTTACCCTATTTCAAGTTGTATTGTATTCCTAACTCGTTGCATGATTATTCTTAGAAAATTCTTCGTGATGTGGCTCGTTATGTTAATTGTTCGACGTTAATCACATTCCAAGATTCCTGATTTCTTCGGGATTCGGAATAAATATAGATTTAAATAATTCTGGAGATATTACATCTCCAGTATCATATATTGTTTTCAGCAGCCTGGTGACTTGGTCTAATCCATATTCTTCTAATGTATTTATCATTTCTGTTGTGATTTATATCTGGTCCCAGGGTCTTGCCAGACAAAATCACAACAACCGACAACTTTCATGGCCGTCGGTTATTCATGATTTTTATTTCTGAAAATGGCATTGTCTTAATTCTTTCAATTATTGGGTTCGAATTTCATTATTCGGTTGACGAGTGCATATTATACGGATAACCATCGGGGTCGTCGCAGATGATACGAAGTTCGTGCTTCACTCATTCCGGCTGGCTCCTCTATGGAAAGACCAAGCTATATGGGATAGAACCAAGTGCAATGAAGTCGATCCTCTTGCCTCTGTTCAGATAATGTAAAGGTTGTCTAACGCCATATACTGCCTTTGGGTGTGAAGTGTATCACATATGGCTCGAGGTATGGTGTCCGCCTCGAGTGCTGGAGGCCTCGGTGAGGACCGGGATATTTTCACGTGGATAATACAATTTAACACAATTTCCCCTGGTCTCTGGGTAGTGAGCTCGGACGCCCATGTGTATTGTTGCCCACGTAAAAAAAAAATCCCTTGGCAGTTGGAAATCGAAAAAGAGTAGCCTAACGGCGCTGCCCGGGCAAAATTTCGAGTTAAACATCTACCCAAAGTATTTAAGGATCCTCGCCTGTGCTCCGGAGTTCGTGCACTGAGCTGAGTTTCTCCGGACTTAGTCTTTGGTTAGGAGTAGAACGGAGCACATATAGGTTACACTCGTGTGCCGTGATGTTGATCCGTCGACTAAACTAAACTAAACATATTTTAGACCACGCAATAGTGAGTTGGGGTGGCCAGTACCCTTACTCATCGGTTTTCCTTTCCAGATGATTCTGAAAATTATCCGGTTCCAACTTTATGAAGCTTGGTCGTACTGGTCTTGGGGAGAAAAAAATGAATCCTACCAGAACCATGTCACCGTAGTTCCTTCTAATATCGCCACAAAAGCCAACTAAGTGGAAATGAAGGGCCAATGAGGGAAACAAAGAACGGTGACATTGTAACCTAGCATGTGTGTCGTGAAATGCGACTAAGGAGGGTTTGCGTTAAAATGGTTTCCTTACCCATAAGAAATTTTTTTTTTTGTCCGCGTTTCCATCCTGTTTCAGGATATTGCGGTCAACACCATCTTTCAGCTGTATGTTGATTCCTAGGCTAGATTACGCTCATCAGCACGCCACGACTTTCTGAGCGACCGGCTCCATACTCTCATAAGTCACTGGCGCGACTCGAACCACTTCTAATTCTCGTGCGCTCACGTCGACCACGAGAGCACGCGGGGTTAACGGAGAAAGCTGCTAACCCCTCAGCCAGGCAGCCGGTCCATAAGAAAATACTGGTTGAATATTTAACCAACTATGAAGTAATCTAACATAAGGGAAACGGACAACTCAGCCAACCAAGATGTAAGGATGCTCTGCTAGAAAAAACAAAAACATTTGACGGAATGCCAATGTGGAACTGACATGCAGCCAGCTGCAAAAGATAGCAAACCATGGGACAGCTTGGCGTGAGTTCGTTGATGACCTCTGCTCCAAAACGGGTTAAAGGGCAGGCGAAGAAATTGCCACCATCTAGCGCAATAGAGGTGTATGAAACCGCCTCATTGGTGAAGCACTGACTTGGAGATTTGTCACTGAAAGCATTGAACTGTGAGACGGCTTCTATTGATTCCGTGTGCGGATAACAGGATCTTCCTACTAATGATCCTTGTCATGACGAAGTGGCCAATCATGGGATGGGGAAACATAACTTTATTGATGGGATAACTTGGTGTTTGTTTCTGTCGTTCTGGAACAGATTTTCAACTTGTCTGGTCTCTAGTTTTGTTTTTCAATAAGACACTTATCTGTTTAATAGATTCAGTTCCAAAGACAATGTAGGCTTGGACCGAGCAAAAATGAATGAAGGAAAATGGGAAGTCGGGGTGTGTCACAATTATGATTTAACAGTTGTTAATATGACAGCAGACTTATTGTATGATCAAGAAATTACACCATTTCGGCGATATATAAGCCCATGGCAGATACAGTAAGTCGCTAACCACAATTAGACATCCCATGGCACTTAATCTGTTAATGTTTTAACCAGAACCACCGTCGTAGACTTCTCGGTCCACGCTGATATATACTGTCTCTGTCAGAGTTTTCGGGGTGTCAGGATGCTAGTTGTTTTACTTGCGTTAACAAAAAGATCAGTAAAGGACGCCTTTATGCGACTGAAAGTATTGTACATGTAGTGTTAGACCCATGTTGTGTAGATACTGGACGCTCGATGAGTGACCAGGTCAGCCCAGTTTAGGCTATGGGAACCAGATCAATTTTACAGATTCTCATAAGCCCCGGTGAGGATTGAACTCAGGACCACGGCGGGAGAGTATCTACCCACTACGATTCCCTTTTACTTCGGTTAAAGGTAGTTGCTTATAGTTTACAGAACGTCGCAGTCAACCCCAAAATATTTTGGCTGTTTGTGATTGGCCAGTTTTACTTTCAGTAGTTTGCCGTTGCGTTCTGAACGGCCGGCACTCATATATCATTTATGAAAATCGACGCAAGGCGGTCTGCCTCCAAATTCTTGACAGACGAAAGTTTGTGCTTTAAAAAGGCATAATAACTTTTACCTATGGCGGTAGCGAATGTGACTGATAAGTCCAATTCGCGCTGTAAATGTCCGTTCACAGTGGGTGCATGTGAACACGTTGTCATTTCCGCCATCATGCACCATCTTACGTCTCACACGCTTGGTGTGTGACTTATCTGCAATAATTTTCTCCATAGCACGAAGCCTGGGCTAACATATAGAGATCATGTGTTGCCCATGCAGCATGATCCCTCTCTCGGCCTGCCTAGTTCAGTCCAGAGGAAAGGTAACACCTCTACATCTGGAACAAGACAAGCTGCAGAAGCTGCCGGATCAACAAAGCAATGCTCTAACTGTCCGCCTATCGGAGCTTCGATCCTAGACCAGCCGCCAA
Source organism: Cepaea hortensis (assembly GCA_963921405.1). Classification (NCBI taxonomy): domain Eukaryota; kingdom Metazoa; phylum Mollusca; class Gastropoda; order Stylommatophora; family Helicidae; genus Cepaea; species Cepaea hortensis. The sequence goes on from OY992884.1 coordinate 60,267,693, forward strand.
CCAAGGCTTAGGGCCTGGTCTGCCCTGCTATGACATTTTGTCTTTAGCTTGCATTCCCTCGCACCAGGGTAAGGCTTGTACCCTCCTAATTGCGCTCTTCCGCCCGAAGCCGTTGGCACAATGTGGGTTGTCGGGTTTGGTAAGCGCCGCCCAACATTCGGCGCTAACAGAAAGCAGTTAGTACCGTCTACTGTACTGTTATACGGTAGCTCAGTCATATCTGACTAAGACCTGACACCCTGCCTCCAAATAGATTTTAAAAACATTAAGGCAAGGCACTCTGTTTTCAAATCGCCGTGGCTGAATCCGAAACCCGCTTGTGTAACTGCGTTCATTACCCCTAAACCACCTCATATATGACGCCATGTTCCCTTGCCATACTCGTGTTTCCACGCTATCAGTGCCCTGAGGCCAGCAAAATGAGCTCCTTCATGACCTCTGACCTCAGCATGACACGGACAGAAGAGGATGCGACGTCTGTAGGAGATTATGTGACGTCAGAAAAGTCAAACAAAATGTAGGAGTAGACCAAACAGAAAATGTATGGTAGTAAAATGGGAAGCAGGGGTGTGTCACAATTATGCCTTTAAAATGTTTAATATGGTAGCAGAATCGCTGTATTATAACGCAATGAAATTTCGGTTATATATAAGCCCATGGCAGATTCAGGAACGAACGAACGAACGAAGAACAATCTTTATTTTCAAAGGATTAAGAACTGGGCACACAGGCCCGTCTGACATTCTGCCCTTCTTCTTTCTTTCCTCTCATACATTCTTTCATTCAACATCACTTATGAAGCAAATCTTTGACAACAAAGAACAAAAAGCATTAAAACGCATGAACAATAATCAATAATACATGACTCAATGCGGCAATTTTTAAACATGGGCATTATAAATACCTAAGGAAGGTGTAACGTGCTATACAAATGCTAATGTTTTTTTTTTTTCGAGCGTAGTCCATATACGTGCTACTCCTTTAGCACTTGACTGATTTTGTGGTGTGTATTTAGCTATCCCAATTACCAGTGTCCCTCGCCATCATGCGAACCCACTCCAACAACAGAGGTATTTGTAATTTACGTCTCAAAGTCAAGGACGAGATGCCAATATTTTAGTCCAACTGACCGATATGGTGGTCGGCCACGTTAAAAGACATGACACTCTTTTTAAAAAAAAAAAAAACCATACTGGAGGGCAAGGTTGAGGAAAAACGAGCAAGAGGTAGACAACGATACAAGTGGAAAGATAACATTAAGAGATGGATGAACATCAAAAAGAATGTACTGTCAAGGCCAGAGACAGACGGTGCTGGAGATCCATTGTAGCCAACCTTCACTGTGAAGACGGCACATGATTGATTGATTGCATGGTTAAGCTGCTACCTGATTATCACACCGGATGTTTCGAACGAGCGCTCTTATTTATTCGGTCATGCTGACCCCCCCCCCCCCCCCCCCCTCTCATAGATCAAAGAAAAACTCAGCACAGTGCACGAACTCCGTAGCAGTCGAGAATCCAAATGTGAGCCCACCAAATTCTCATGACTTAGCAGGTACTTTACAGTGCGTTGCCGGTTCCCATGGGTCAGCGCTTTATTATGGGCAAGATGCCTTCAATATCCCGTGTTACATCTTCGTGCTGGTCGAATCCTGCGTTTTCTTCCCGGAACCACGCCCTCCATCCCTGATCGTTTGTCACAGCAGCGCCACTTTTAACGTGGCCTGGGTGTTTGTTTCCTAGACACGGTGTTATGTGTGAGCCATAATCACAGGGTGTTTGTTTCCGAGACACGGTGCTATGTGTGAGCCATAATCACAGGGTGTTTGTTTCCGAGACACGGTGCTATGTGTGAGCCATAATCACAGGGTGTTTGTTTCCGAGACACGGTGCTATGTGTGAGCCATAATCACAGGGTGTTTGTGTGTGAGACATAATCACGCGTGCTACAAATAACAACAAGCAGGTTTGGAGTTTCTTATACAATAAGTCACTATTATTGAATGTGTGTGTGTGAGAGAGAGAGAGAGAGAGAGAGAGAGAGAGAGAGAGAGAGAGGAGAGAGAGAGAGAGAGAGAGAGAGAGAGAGAGAGAGAGAGAGAGAGAGAGAGAGAGAGAGCGGAAGTACTATACAGAACATATTTTGCTGTATGGCAGCGAATCTTGGAATGTAAATGAACAAATTAGGAAGAACTTGGAAGCATCAGAGATGTGGTTCCTGAGACGAATGTTGCGAATTCCTTGGACTGCAAGAGTAATTAACAACGATTGCATGAAAGAGGTTAATGAAACTACAACACTATATACAACAATAAGAAAGAGACAAACAGCTTTCTTCGATCATGTGATGAGAAGAGAGGCATTGGAGTACATCATGCCAACTGGAAAGATCAAAGGGAGCAGTGGCAGACCAAGAGAAATGATGCTGAATGGGTTGAGGCAGTGGCATGGAGGAATATCAGCAGCAGAGTTGATCCAGAAGACCAAGAATTGTGGTGAGCCATAAACACCTACTGCAGCTGACGGGGCACTTGATGATGATGATGAGGTTTGGACCAAACATGGAACATAACCAAATGAACAAGCATTATAATGTAAATTTCACTTCGCTGAGCATTCACTTTGTGGAAGATGCCACGATACAAAACAAATACGTTGACCCAGGTATGGCGATATATAGTCCTTCTGGCCACATGGGAAGTCACACGAGGTGATATATTATCCTTCGGCACTGTGTCAGATATGGGTAGTATTCCTAATGTAAAAATGTAGCCAGGACAGTTGTCTGTTCGTCTACTCATTTTAATTCCCAACTGCTGGGCCATTTTTTTATGTTGGTAACAGAACTAGAGGTCAACGTGGCTGAATGGATTCCAGCGTTATATTTTAAACTTCCGGTGCGCTGACGGCGGGGTAGTGAGATCATCTCCTATACCGGTTACTTGGACTTCAGAGTTGACTTCTCGTTTAGAAAGTAATGGCAAACTACTGAACGTAAACTGGCCTATTAAGTCAACCTAGGGTTTGGCGTTGAGTGCAACTTCCGGCAAGGGACACGCAACATTGTAAACCACACGCGCGGCTCCTCATTATTTTCCCAACACTTACCCGAGAAGTCAAGACCTCTGGTCCACTACCCCAGGGTTCAGGAGGGGTCTAAACAAACAGTACGGGACCCATGTCCATGTCCAGAGACGTATTGAGCATACAGTGCAAGCCCACATGTTTATAGACCAATCGATACTCGACCTTTGATGTAGTCAATATCTCACCGGCTGCCTTTACTTCCCGGAAAATGTCTCGGCAACAACTTGAGGGTCAACATCCAGTCCATACGGGGAATCCAACCAAGTCTGTGCCAGGCTGACTTCCTGACCCCCTGAGTTACACCGTTCATTATTGTTTTTATGGTGTCATAAAATCACCGAAGTCAAAACTGAACGAGCATTATTACAATGGGATGACCAGGTTCGACAACTACAATTATAATTATTGTTGCTTCTTTAATGATGTTCACATTGGGGTTAAGAGGAGCAGTTTAGCAAAAAATGGCATTGTTTATTACTGTCATAAGGTCCCAAGAGATCTTGTGCTCTACCCGGATGATTCATCTCATCTCATCATGTTCCTCTTGTACCTTGCGTGTCCAGGTGCAGTATAAAAAGCGGGGCAGTGCCCGTTTATGATCTTCATGTATCAATATTCACGTTGACTCTGCTATTCTCTCTATCCATCGTTTACGTGGTCAGCCTCTTCCTCTGCTTCCATCTGGTTTGTACATAATTGCTTGTAGTGGTATACTGTTAGTTGGTAACATAAGTTTATTAGATGTATACTCACTCCACGTCGTTTAAGGATTTCCCACAGCTTGTTACTGTCTACTCTGTCAAATGCCCTTTCTCTGTCAAAAGCCGGATGATTGACTATCTTATAAAATAGATTGAAAGTTAATTTTCTTAACCTACCCTTCACATTCTCGGACAAATGTTTTTACAATGTAAACACCTATAGGAATGTTGTCCACCTTCTCTCTTCCATCAATGAATAGCTACTGTCGATGGTTAGTTACCTTTAACGTGCAACTTTTATGCCACACATAATTCGTGCTGTCTATTAGTCACTTTAAAAAGTCGCTTAAAAATCGACAGGGTCGACTTCATTGCAGTGTTTTTATCCCATATGGCTCAGTCTCATTCCGCAGCCAACTGTCGAAAGCGTCGCACAAAGCACGAACTCCGTAGCTCCAGCGACGACCCCCAGGAGTCTCCGAAAAAATTCACTCGTGAACCGAAGACGCGCCCCTGGAATCGAACCCACAACCTTTGGAGCCCGAGTCAGACGGTGTCTATTGCAGTGAAAGAGTATAACGGAGAATTCCTATCCCAGAAATATGCACACTTGTGAAAAGAGATACACACTAGGGAAGGAGAGGTACACAGCACTATAATAAGCATAATATATATACATAAATATCAATATGGTTTATTACTCACCACCAAGGAATAACATTGTTATCCCTTGTAGGCGATGGTACGGTGGAAATTTCTGCATGAATGTGATTCACCAGACTCGAGATTGGCTGATTCTGTGACAATTACTCAACTTTTGTGCTTGCTTGCTTGCTTCTGTTCGTTGGCTTGAGCTCCAACGCGAAGTCCTGTATGTCGGATGAAGGCATCCTGTTGTCCAACATCAGTGTGATGTCATACCGGACCTGAGGTTTGCGTGAGTATCCGTTGTCCCATGTCTGGCTTATTGGTGTGCAGACTGGTGGTTCCTCGCCGTACAGGCAGATACTCTCCGACTTCGGAGGAATCGGCGATCCTACTGACTTTAGCCAGGACACCGAAGGGACCTGTTGCCCAGGACGCTCGACGAGGACGCGTCAATAGGTCTTGGCCAGTATATAATCCGGCCCTGGTGCCTTGGAAACACCTCTGCGTCCCAACTTTTGTGCAAGAAATAACCTTGAAAGAAGTGTAATTTGCAAAGTAAATTACCGAACAATACATTTAAAATTAAAAAAAACAAAAAATATTCCATGCACTTTGCTGCTTTCTGTGCCTCCACACATCCAATCACTAATTGATCCGATGTGCATCTGCCCGTTTCTTGCTGTCTGTCTGATTGCTTGTCTGTCTGCCTGTATGTCTGTCTGCTTGTATGTCTGTCTGCTTGCATGTCTGCCTGTCTGCTGTATGTATGTTTGTGTCTCTTTCTACCTTCTTGTCTCTGTCGGTCTGCCTACTTGACAGACTATCTCCACATGCCTGTATTTCTGTATGTCTGTTTGCCTGCCTGTTTCCGTCCGTCCGTCCGCCCGTCCGTCTGTCCACCCGTCTCTCCGTCTATCCGCCCCTCTGTCTGTCTGTCTGTCTGTCTGTCTGTCTGTCTGTCTGTCTGTCTGTCTGTCCGAATTTATGTGCCTGCTTTATTTACCCTTTCTAAAACACATTTTAAATTTAAACTATCAATGCATTTTTATTAGACAGTATGCTGACATATTTCATTATATTTCCCCCAATCACAGGCAGTCATAATCAGATACAATCACTGGATACACCGATCGCTCGTCTGACCTAAAGTATCAATCGATTTGGAATTCCTGCTCGCTCAACAGCCCATTTGAGGATTTCCGCTTGCTCAGTTGACCATTCGTGCAATCCCGCTCGCTCAACTGACCAACAGTATCAACCCATTCTGGGATTCCAGACAGCTGATTCATCCTTAAACCGACAGACCGCATCAACCCCCTGTGCACATACCCCAAGGTGACCTAGATCTACCCACCATGGTGTCTTCACCGTGCCTTTAACAGCCTGACGGCCCCGGGTACAACAAGCTAAGAACGCGCCCAGCGCGTTCAGTGCTGGCGCACCGCACCCATGTGCCTGATAGTGAGGGTTCAGACTATGGGATGCGGGAAAAGCCGACATCACTCACAAGGTGACTCGGAGACTGACTTGAAAAACAGTGGCAGCTATAACTACACCAAAAACAGCAGCAAACAGAACTCCGGTAAAAGTGCCAAGAAGAAAGTTCTTACCGATGAGGATAAGAAACACACGGATAAAACTGGGGATAAAGAGACAGCTGGTGAGTTGTTTGTTTGTTTGTATCGTTGTTATCTCAGACACTTCTTCCCCAGTCAGTTGTTACTTGAATCCATTGTTCTTTGTATCCCTGTTAACTTTAGCTACTTCTTTTTCCGCCAGTTGTTTGTATCCGTGCTATCTTTAGCTACTTCTTTGGTGTGGGTGGGGGGTTGTGTTTGGGTGGGGGAGGGCACTTTCTCTCTCTCTCTCTCTCTCTCTCTCTCTCTCTCTCTCTCTCTCTCTCTCTCTCTCTCTCTCTCTCTCTCTCTCTCTCTCTCTCACCGAGACCAAAGAAGTTTCGCAAGCAGCCATCTGCATGGAAGGTTATATTGACTCACTTTTGGGATCAACAAGGCGTTATTTTAAAGCACTACTTGCCAAGAGGGAAAACTGTCACCAGTGATAACGTGTACAGATCGTGTCAGGAATCATCTTCTACCCGCAGTCAAATTGAAATGACATGGACTTCTGTGTAAAGGTGTTTGAAACATGACAATGCTTCACCCCATACAGCCCGCGCAACGGTTGAAACCATCGAAGACTACACTTTCGGTGTGTATCACATCCCCCGTACTCTCCAGACCTAGCCCCAGGTGTCTCTCTCCTTCTCTCCCTCACACACACACACACATACACACACACACACATTCTCTCTCATTCACTCTCACTCACTCACTCTCTCACTCATTCACTCTCTCTCTCTCTTTCACTCTCTCTTTCACTCTCTCTCTCTCGCTCTCACTCTCTCTTTCTTACTCTCTCTCACTCTCCCTCACTCTCTTTCTCACTCTCTCACTCTCTCTCTCTCACTCTCATTCACTCACTCACTCACTCACTCACTCTCTCACTCACTCTCGCTCTCACTCTCTCTTTCTTACTCTCTCTCACTCTCCCTCACTCTCTTTCTCACTCTCTCACTCTCTCTCTCTCACTCTCATTCACTCACTCACTCACTCACTCACTCTCTCACTCACTCTCTCTCTCACTCACTCTGTCTCTCTCTGTTTCACTCTCTCACTCACTCTCTCTCTGTTTCACTCTCTCACTCTCTCTCACTCTCAATCTCTCTCACTCTCAATCTCTCTCACCCTCTCACACTCTTTCTCACTCTCTCGCACTCACTCTCTCTCTCTCTCTATCACGCTCACTCTCTCTCTCTCTCTCTCTCTCTCTCTCTCACGCTCACTCTCTCACATACTGTCCCTCACACACACACACACACACTCTCTCACATACATTGTCTCTCACACACACTCTCTCAATACACTGTCTCTCACACACACTCTCTCACATACACTGTCTCTAACTCTCACACACACACTCTCTCTCACACACTCTCTCACGCACTCAATCTCTCACGTACTCTCTCTCTCACACACTCTCTCTCATTCTCTCATATACTCTCACACAATCACTCTCTCTCTCACACACACACACTCTCACACACTCACTCTCTCACTGTGGGGTGGTAAATAGAATAATTTAGAATAAGGACAAGTTCGCTAGGGGTGTTCAGTATGAATGGGGTCTAAATCCCAAACACGACCTCTATAGGAAATAATATATTGGCTCGTGAAACCCCCAAGCATTGAACAAGGCAGAAAAGGGTGCAAGTTCAACACTAATATATATATATATATATATATATATATATATATATATATATATATATATATATATATATATATATATATATATATATATAAACAATGACAAGTATCCAATGTCATTCACATCCACAGTATTATACAACAGAGGGACAACAACCAATGTTAGAAGCAACAACTGGATTACTCACTGTATCACATAACAGTAACCATAACTGGACTATAAACATCAATTTTGGAACAACAGGTTTACAATGAAGTAACTTCAAGGCTTGGTTAAACCAAAACAACAACAACTGTATTGTGAAAACATTTGGTTCCTGGGCAAACCCTGTTGGCTACATTATGGTGACATATACATGAAATAAATTATATTCAGGTAATGCACACAAATTATACAACCATAACAGAAGTCCCCCAAAAAAGCCCTAAAAAAGGTTCACAACAAATAAATGTGTTACACACAAACAAAGTAAATAATCCATACAAAGAAATAGATAAAGAGAATCTATCTAATCTGTCTCTAGAAATATCCTATGGGTCTGTTGATGACTCCTTCATTATCCACTAGAAAAAAAGTCTGGCCATAGTCACACTCTCTATAATCCAGGAAACAGCTGCTTTGCATATATCCACCTATTCAGAAAATTGGGGATTGCACACACACACACACACACACACACACACACACACACACACACACGGAGCTTCCACTTCCGGATCATATATCCAAAGCGAAAAACATGTAGGAGTAATCCATATGAATCCAAAGTGAATATACTGTAATCCACCAAGTCACAGCTGCTAAGCAACTGGGCTAGGGACATTCCGGATTGGTATATCAGACAGTTATAAGTCTGAAGCATTCTGGGATGGTGTAACAAACAGGTGTCCAGGTGATTGATTCGATTAGGATCAGGCACAGCAACTTTCAGCATCTTCGGGTGAGGAAGGACATTACATAATCCATAGTATTTCCTGACAGAACTAACTTGAATTGGGCATGAATATTCCAGCCCTTTTCTGGGTTAAGATGTAGGCTCTATCTTTCTTCAGCTTAATACACGACTTGATTGACCGGGAGTTGGTATAGTGCTTGATTGTCCATGTCTGGGATGTGATGGATGAGAAGATTCAAAGGAAGATGGGAGTCCACATAAGCAGTTGGTAAATCCATACTGTTCAATGATGGTGAACACTAGACTATCCGTGAGCCTCTGGTATATGACAGTTGAACGTGGAATCAGGCGGTGACTTTTAGAAGAGGGTATACGGTGAAAACCATCTAGGCCAGGTATGCCTCATGTCTTTGCAGACATTGAAAAGATTAACACCATCTGTAAGTTCCCAGAGGTAGGGAATCCACTTCAGCATATTCAAAATCCAGTAATTATCCAGGCATTGACATTCAGGTTCAGGGTGTGTAGCAGTAACCAGAACTCACTGTAGAATATTAGGGGTAGTCTGATAACCCAGTTTCCTGCCTCTAAATCCAAATAAGTTGACTATAACTTCAGTTCCAATACTCCAGCCGCATCTCTAGCGCCTATGTAGAGTGAAGAAAAAACAGGGTCGATATACATTAGTAATACAATCCAAACTTCTGATAACAATGTATCATACTAAAACATACATTCTGATAGCAGTGTATCATAATAAAAATAAAGGAAACAAAAGGGGAGAAGAAAAAAAGGTGACAATAGTTGCCTAGGACTTGTCGCCTACTGTAGAGTTTTGTCTCACTCCAAATGTGAGTAAGGTATCTACTCAATAGGTACATCTCTTCTGGACTGATACTGGAGCTTCCTGGGGGATTATTCACATCCTAACCGCCCAATCGTCCTGATAGTACCGCTGTCACAACATGGACGAAATCCCTGAGACAATGGCCTCATGTAAACAATTTATAAATCTCCTTTCCATAGTTACAAACAGCATTCGGTAAGTACCACTGACAAACGGCAGAAGGTTAGCTACCAGATCAGTCATCTCCTCTTGCATCATCCTCACCATCATCATCATCATCATCATCATGTGTTGGTCCCCACTGGGGTGAAGTTAAAAGATCTACTCCAGCAGTAACATCATGAATAGAATATACATATATATGATGAATAACAGAAAAACTTGTTAGTCTTTTACTAAACATGGTATGAACTTTCTAGTGGGTATTACCCAACATCTCAACCAAAACACAAGAGCATGGTGTCATTTCCCACTTGAGATTATATATATCATAAAAAATGACAATCCCATAACATCATTTATGAAAAAGACTACAAGACAATCACACCTCTGTGTATTTACAACAATGTAAACAAAAGATTAACTACTAAGTGCATGAAAAAGTCAAGCGAGAATATCTCTCTCTCAAACATACTATTCATGTTGTACACAGATAGGAATATTTCTCCCTCATAAGGGCAGAAATACAAAATATGCACTCAGGAAAAAACACTTTATAACACAGAGACATGTTGTGAAAAATAAGCATTTGGGAATAAAGTAAGTTCACAAAAGCATATCAGAAAGGGGACTCATAGCAAGATTACATTGTACGCTTTATGAAAGCTGACTGGACACGTGGCAATGTACAGACTGCCCAAATCAAACCAACTTTTCAATGAAAGCGATTCTCATAATTTTCACACACATACAACTTCAATCATGATATTAGTTCTATCAAAGCATTTATCCTAATACATAACATGATATGTTTTAAAATGCTCACCCGAAGCGCAGTGAAATAGTGGGCTATTAATTAACCCACTGAACTAATGTGTGGCTACTTTCTAGAATCAAACATGGCGAGTACTGGGCCCGGCTTTCTCCAGCTCAAGCCCTTTGTCTCGCTTAAACCTTTGTTTCCGGGGCTCGGCCAATCAATGCCCTTAATTCAAACAAGAGTTCGTTTCGTTAAGTATCCCGTCCTAACTTTTAATAGCGCATATAGCCGTCTGCTGGAAAAGACTGAGGGATGATACGTACATGTCACACTCACACTCACTCTCTCACACTCTCACACAATCGCACACACTCTCACACACTCACTCTCTCACACTCTCACACTCTCGCACACACACTCTCACACACTCACTGTCACACACTCACTCTCACTCACTCACTCTCACACACTCACTCTCACACACTCACTCTCTCTCACACACACACTCTCGCACACACTCTCTCACACTCACTCTCTCACACTCTCACACTCTCGCACACACTCTTACACACTCACTTTCACACACTCACTCTCACACATACCCTCTCACACACTCACTCTCTCACACACTTACTCTCACACACTCACTTTCACACACTCACTCTCTCACTCTCTCGCACACATATTATCTCTCTCACACTCTCTCACACTCTCTCTCACACTCTCACACACTCACTCTCTCACACACTCACTCTCTCACACACTCACTCTCTCACACACTCACTCTCTCACACACACACTCACTCTCTCACACACTCACTTTCTAACACTCTCTCACACACTCTCTCTCACACACACACACTCACTCTCTCATACACTCACTCTCATACACTCACTCTCACACAATCACTCTCTCACTCACACTTTCACACCCTCTCTCTCATACACTCTCTCTCACACTCTCTCTCACTCTCTCTCACACACACACTCTCTCTCTCACTCTATCTCTCACACACTCACTCTTTCACACCCTTACTCACTCTCTCACACACTAACTCCCTCACATACTCTCTCACACACTCTCTCACACTCTCTCTCACACTCTCTCTCACACTCACTCTCTCACACACTCACTCTCTCACACACTCTCTCACACACACACTCTCTCTCACACACACGCTCTCTCTCACACTCACACTCTCTCTCACTCACTCTCTCACACACTCACTCTCTCACACATTCTCTCTCTCACACTCACTCTCTCACACACTCACTCTCTGGCACACTCTCTCACACACACTCTCTCACAATCTCTCAATACACTGTCTCTCACACACACTCTCTCACACTCTCTCACATACACTGTCTCTAACTCTCACACACACACTCTCTCTCTCACACTCTCTCACGCACTCACTCTCTCACGTACTCTCTCTCTCACACACTCTCTCTCATTCTCTCATATACTCTCACACACTCACTCTCTCTCACACACACACACACTCTCACTCTCTCACACTCACTCTCTCACACTCTCGCACACACTCTCACACACTCACTCTCTCACACTCTCACACTCTCGCACACACTCTCACACACTCATTCTCACACACTCACTCTCACACACTCACTCTCTCTCTCACACTCACACACTCTCGCACACACTCTCGCACACACGCTCTCACACTCACTCTCTCACACGCTCGCACACACTCTCACACACTCACTCTCACACACTCACTCTCACACACACCCTCTCACACACTCGCTCTCTCACACACTTACTCTCACACACTTACTCTCACACACTCACTCTCACACACTTACTCTCACACACTCACTCTCACACACTCACTCTCTCACTCTCCCGCATCACATATTCTCTCTCACACACACACACTCTCTCTCATACTCTCTCTCACACTCTCTCTCACACTCTCACACACTCACTCTCTCACACACTCACTCTCTCACACACTCACTCTCACACACTCACTTTCTCACACACTCTCTCACACATTCTCTCTCACACACACACACACACTCACTCTCTCATACACTCACTCTCATACACTCACTCTCACACACTCACTCTCTCACTCACACTCTCACACCCTCTCTCTCATACACTCACTCTCTCACACTCTCTCTCACCCTCTATCTCTCACACACTCACTCTTTCACACCCTCACTCACTCTCTCACACACTAACTCCCTCACACACTCTCTCACACACTCTCACACTCTCTCTCACACACTCTCTCTCTCTCACACTCACTCTCTCACACACTCACTCTCTCACACACTCTCTCACACTCTCTCTCTCACACATTCTCTCTCTCACACTCACTCTCTCATACACTCACTCTCTCATACACTCTCTCACACACACACACTCTCTCTCACACACCCTCTCTCTCTCACTCACGCTCTCTCTCACACTCACACTCTCTCTCACACTCACACTCTCTCTCACACTCAATCTCTCACACACTCTCTCTCACACACTCTCTCTCTCTCTCACACTCTCTCACACACTCACTCTCTCACACACTACTCTCTCACACACTCACTCTCTCACACATTTAAGGTTTTCATTTCAAACCGCCTCGTAATTTAAAATGTGACTATTGACCAAAGACGATATCTGTGACTGATATCTGGCGTGCAGTCGAGAATTACAAAAAATATTTCTGTATTTAAAAGTTCCATTAACGTTTTTGTAAATGTTATGCCACCTGATAAAACAGAAGATATGATTTTATTGTGAAAAGCTTGCCCTAAGTAATGAGGACAATGACCCTGGTAGGTTGAGATGTTATGTTATTGACATGCTGTAAGATAACGGTCATACTTCTAAAGCTTTAAACAGTTCACCTTGTTTGCTTCATATAGTATATCGCTGTCACGTGTGAAATACAAACACTGCCCTGCTAGAGCCCAGACAATTGCAACGATTTTTCAATAACTCATCTTTTTTTTCCCAGATTCAAAATACCCTTGTTCTTTATCAAATGTATATCTGTTTTTAGCTTTCCAACTTTTCTAGATTTGCTTCAAGCCACGATAAATGAGTAGCAAAATGTCGTTGATCTGACAACCCCTTAGTTAGTTTGTTTCGTTTTAGAACATGCAACTTCTAACAATAGCAAAGTATACTATAGGAGTTTGTAGAATGGATTAACCAGGCTCTCTGGAGCATTTCACCGTTAGGTAAAAAGAAGTCTGGTATTGTAACGCGGACAGTGAGTGACCTTCCATTATCTGCAGGAAAGTTCATATTTGCAGCAGTGATGTTAAGTTCCCCTTAAGACTTATGATACAAGAAACAAGTGAAAACGAATGATATTATTTATTACAAATGGCTCATTTGCTCATCGCCGATCACTATATTAAAACATACTGATTGATAACTATATTTTAATATGCAAAAGCACATAAAGACAACGATACAAGTGGGAAGTTAAATGAATGAAGCCTTTTCCGTCGCCCTAGTGATTTGGCCGCCTGTGTGCATGGTGAAAACATTTCCCGTGTATTTAGAATACGGACATATTTCCGCCGTGTTTTAAAACATTAAAATAAGTTAGCTGCATATTCTTTACAGGACGTTGCAGTCAACACCAGCATTTTTTTTTTTTTTTGCTGTTGTGATCTATTAGCAAGTTTACGTTCAGTAGTTTGCCATCGCTTTCTGAACGACCGGCACCCATACCATTTCGTAAAAAACCAACGCAACGCAGTCTTCTGCCAAATTGCGCGCAGCTGTGTTTCAAACCTGGGTATACGGGATCACGAATCGCGTCCGTAGCTCCCTCGCCACGGAGCCGGCTTTAAAACATATACATAACTATAAAGCTCCTCTGTGTATTTGAAATGCATACACCACACTTCTTAGTTGTTAGTGACACAGTTTCACAATGTTCAAGTCGAGGGTTTGATATTAGTCACGGGCGATTTCAAAGCAGACCGCTTTCCGTTGATTTAGATCGTATGAGACATCGGCCTTTCAGACAGCAGTGGCAAACTACTAAACGTAAAATTGCCTTAGTAAATCACGAACATTTTATATATTCAGAGTTGGTAGCAACTTTCCGTAACAAAGACATGCAGTTAACATTTTAACATAATACTTTAACATTTCCAAAATGGAAACGTCTGGTGTAATTTGAACACATAACATAAAAAATACTTCCGGTGTGCTAACGCTTTCCGTGCCAAGCAAAGCACTTTGTGTGGCCGGCTAATCTCCATGTTTACCCAGCAACGCACAATGTGATCTCACGGCTAGTCTTAGCAAACTGCAGAAACCTGCTGAGGTATTTTACCATGCATAACGGTGTCTCATACAAGGTGTATATTTCCCGAATCTGTGTATATTTCCCAAATCTGTGTATATTTCCCGAATATGTTAACACTATGCACTCACGCTTGATGCACTGTGATTGTTCCCTATCTGCATTTTCTGCGAAATCATTTGTATCTGAAACTCTTAAGAATGGGTATGTTCTTCTTCCTCCGCAACCTTTCATCTCCAAAGGAGGCTAGGTCCTTAACTCAGTCAAGTCATTTGAGGTGTTCACGGTTGGTTTGATTTTGCAGCTAAAATTGTAAACGGGATGGCATAGCCAGTTTCAAACCAACCCTCCTTAACCACCTATTACGACATGCATGATAGGGACTGCTGTACTATTTGCTGCCCTGGTAACGTATAACAGAGTAAACAGTTAGTATGATGTATTTAAGCTGAGTCCCGATTGTAGTTTCAAAAGGTTTTATTTAACGAAATAAGTCCAAATGTATAAAACAGGTTACATGATGGTTTCAGAATACAATCGATGTTGACATGTTCAGATCCAGGCTGTAACTCACTTCACTAAGCACTGCGTCACGGCTTGAGCGTCCTTCCCTACGTCTTCCTAGGAGCTCAACCGTGCCCAGTCCTTGCACATCAACTCCTCCTAAACTACTAACAGAGACGGTGCTCTGTTACAGACCTCCCTTTCTTTAAAAAGACTTTTCTTCAAAAGTCTTAATCCCTAACCTACTTATTCTAATTATTCTTTCCCTCACTAAAACTTTAACCTAACCCCAATATTATTTCTCCAACTCATCTTAAACTAACTCTATCTTAACTAATGAACTTTACTTCTACATCCTTCGAATCTAATTCTCCACTTGTCTCTTATAATTATCCACTTGTCTCTTATAATTCTCTCTTATAGCTTATAATTCTCTCTTATAATTCTCTCTTATAGCTAACCGCTATGTTATGAAGTGATACTTCTTCTTCGTTGCTGAGTCTACAAGGTTTCATTAAAAAACACAGTTCATAAGGATATTTCAATTCATATATACAATTGTTCATAAAAATCGTTGGTATATACTTTGCGGTTATGTAACTTCTCATTCTTTCTCAACATCAACAACACAACACAGGATAGACAGAAAAGATGGGGTGCGCACCCAGTTATGAAGATATAAAGAAGTAGTCAAAAACAATCACATTTACCTCCCTTGAAAACGTAAAAACTTTTACAAATAAAAGTTTTTCAAAAACACATCTTATGATCTATGAACCTACATCTCTGTTTGTTATAAATTAAGTTGATCCAAAATTTCTTCCATATACTCAATATTTGTACTGCCATCCACACCCATGACCATATTTCACCTGTCTTATGTCCCATCATGAAAACATTAACCATGTTCACTTTCCATGAACATATTGTAAATTAATTAACGCTGTTTATCACAGCTCCTATTTTTACCCCCTCACATCCCATGATAAGCATTCTTGTTCTAACTTTGTACTAAACCATATGTGCTGCTATCTACATCCCCATTAATGTCCACTAGCTCCTTATATTCCCATTGATGCTGAGTAACACAGCCTCGTTAGTCCCATCAACTTCTTCTTCTTTATAACATGGCATCTAATCCATATATTTTCAATTAATGCTGACTTAATGCAGCTCCTATTTCAACCTCCCAGAACCATATATTTCTACCAGCTTTATACTCCCATCATCTAAGCATGGCATGTGTTTCTAACTTACATGTAATTAACCCCCCATATTCCAACCATTAATGCTGACTGGTGCAGCCGCCTTCTTATTATCATAAGGCCGAAGTTTATAATACTCATGTTTACTAAAACTTATTACTCACAAGGGAAATATGTCTCTCCTCTAGTCCACATTCGTTTGTTTGCTATTTTCTGAACGAAAGGTTTTAAATAAGGCCCTGTCTTATTACTTTTTATTCTAAACAATACATTAATACTTGTGAACAAAATTTTAAACAATTTTCAACTTATTTGTAAACAAGGGTAAATACTATTCAATATGCAAGACAATTCAACTAAATTTATAATTCGTGAGCCAACCAAAACGAAGTCAAAACAGGATATCATACCCCCCCCCCCCCCACGTTTTGAAGGCAAATTTTCTTTCCCCTCATATCAAATAAAGGTAATTAACCAATTCAAAGAAAGACATTATTTAAAATAATATGACATACATCATATCTATTGTTAGTCACTTTTACGGACTAACAATAAATTATTTATCTATTAAGAAAACTCAACAAGTCAAATCTTAAAATCAAATGGCAATAAAAATACAATAAAAATACATCTTCAAGACCACACTAGAATTTACATCCATATTACTTAACTTATTACCAAAATATATAGTATCATGTCTACCCCTCAAGACAACTCAGTACAAGTATTAATCAAACCATTTGCCACTCTGTTTCTATAAAACACCTGTAATACACAGCCACCGTATTTCATCAATTATCAATTTCCTCTTTAAACCACAACATTTTCATCCTGCTATCTGCAGCCTTTTCTATCAATTTATCTACCATGTCTCCATTTCTTCAGTAACTCTAGATTTTTCTGTATAAGTGCTATCTCCACATCAATGTCTTCATCCTCTCGTAAAGAAATATTTTCCTTAATGCTACTATCTCTATTAGATTCTGAATTTTCATCCATTCCTTCTTCTTCATCTGTATGTCTGTTGCTAGCAGCCGCTAATTTTTTCCTTTCTATATCTAATCTAATTTGTCTATCATTGTTTCTTAACGACCTTTCTAGTAGTGGCATGTCATCGTCGCTTGATGAATTTTCTCTAATTCTCCTCTGTCTTTTCACTTCTCTTTCTCTCTGTCTCTCTATTCTCCTTTTCACTGCTTGTCTAGTATTTTTAAATGGAGCGTTTACCTCTTCTCCCATAGATTCCACACTATCATAACAACCATCATACGTATTCCTTTCTTCTTTCATCAAAGTTTTCGGTATTGTCTCTGCCTGTTCACAAGTATCATCGTAAACTGGTGTTGTTATTAATTGACTTTGTACCGGATCTTTTCCAAAATCTGAATCTGGGGGTATTGTATATTTAGCTGTTCTGACGAGTTGTCCATCTGAATATAAATCGTCTGAATAATAATAATAATTATTATTTTTATTGTTTCTCTTATCTTCATTATCTCTTCTTAAATGCTCTACGTGTGCCCGTGCTACATGTCCTGTGATTTGATTCTTTATACTGTATGATACATTACCTAACTTTTCTAACATATAATAACCTGGAATCCAATGAGCATCAAATTTGGAGTTTCTTCTATGCTTCTTATAATAAACTCTATTACCTACTTTAAATTCCTGTAATTGTGTATTTTTGTTTGCGTACTTTTTCTGTCTTTCCCTGGCTTTAATTATATTGTTTCTTAATCTTACATGCGCTTTGTGCATTTCTTGTATAATAACTTCCTGAAAATCTTCCCCCATATATTTACGTCTAGGTTTTAATAGATTGTCGATTGGGAGTATAGGCTCTCTTCCGTATAATAAATTAAATGGTGAAAAATCTGTCCCCTCATTTTTATTAGTGCGTATCGCGCTCAGTGCAGGTCCTAAGTAAAGGTCCCAATCTTTTTCATGTTCTTCTACAATTTTTGCTATTATGTTATACAATGTCCGATGTTGTCTCTCATTTTTCGCATTTGAAGAAGGTCTATAATAGGACGTGACGTTTTTATGTGGCTTATATTCAAATCCTGTAATAACTTTTCGAACTTCTTGTTCACAAACTCCTTACCATTATCTGTGAGTATGATCTGTGGGCAACTAAATCTTGGTATGTACTCCTGTAGAAAAATATTAATGATGGTATCCGCGCTTTTATCCGGAATAGCATAAACTTCCAGCCACAGACTATAGTTATCCACGATATGAAGTAAATATACATTTCCCGATAGTGTTCTAGGGTGAAGACCTGATATATCTAAGCTGACTTTTTGCATAGGAAACTGAGGAATGTCTGTATCTTGTAAGGGACATTTGATCGTTTTCATATTTCTTAATCTACACTTCTCACACGCATCGACGTATTTACAAGCAGTTTTAAATAAGTTCGGCCAATAATATTTATTATTGAGTGCTTTTACTAACTTATCACGACCAAGATGACCATTCTCATCATGATATGCCTTTAGAATCTCAATTTCCAAATGTTTTGGAATGTATTTTCTCAACTGTTCGCTTCTTTCATTCACGTAATATAACTGATCGTCATCCTGCAAGACTAAATAATTCTTCTTATACTTATTCTCACCCGTTTCGTTTAATTTCTGTTTTATTTCTACAACTTTTGGATCTAATTCCTGTTCTTCTTTCATATTAAATTGCATCAAATGTGGGTCTTCTGTTTTAGGTTCAGATTCTAAATCCGACGGTAAACTCCTAAAATCTTCTCCATTTAATATGATAGAATCTAATATATTTACTTGCCAGTTTCGGTAATCTATTTCGGGTTCACCCTCATCCTCAGTGTTTCCTGACGTCTCTGGATATGGGATTCTGGATAATAAATCTGCACAGGTGTTGTCCCTACCTGCCACGTATTCTATCTTTGCGTTGTACCCCTGCAAATTCAACGCCCATGTCTGTATTTTTCTGTTCTGCACTGGAGCTTCTAATAAAGATTTTAAAGGCATGTGGTCAGTTCTAATAATGAAATTTGCGTTATGTAGATAATAATTAAGTTTCTGAAGAGCATAATGAATAGCGTAGGCCTCCTTCTCTATAGTAGACCATTTTCGCTGAGATTTACTAAGTTTGTGTGACAAAAAATAAATTGGTCTTTCATTCTTAACTCCTGGTATTCCTGATCTTTCTCCTTCATATGGTTGTGCTAAACATGCTCCTATTGCATTATTTGAAGCATCTGTATACAAAATTAACTGTTTATCCAAATCTGGATGTGTCAATAGTGGCACTACTGTTAAGCTATTTTTTTTAAAACTCAAATGCTCTTTGACACTCATCATTCCACTTAAATCTAGCGTATTTGCCAGTCAGGTTAGTGATGGGCTCTGCTATTTTTGAGAAACCTGGAATGAAACGACGATAGTATCAACATGTACCGATAAAAGCACGAACTTCTTTTACGTTGGTTGGAGGAGGCAATTCTTTAATAGCTTTTACATTATCCTGATCTGGTTTAATTCCTTCTCTACCAATAATGTATCCCAGATACTTAGTTTCTGTTTTTAGAAATTCACATTTACTGAGTTTCAATTTAACATCATGTATTCTTAATCTGTCAAATACTAATTTTACATGTTTCAGGTGGTCCTGTACGTCTCCTGCTGTGTAGATCAAAATGTCATCTATGTATGCTAATGCAAACTTTTGCATGCCTTCTAATACTTGATTTATTAATAGCATATAGCGAGAAGGCGCAGTTTTGACCCCAAAAGGCATTCGTAGAAATTCGTAAGAACCTGCGTGTGTACAAAAAGCACTTTTCTTTTGAGTATCTGGGGACATAGGGATACACCAAAATCCTGACCTTGCATCTAATGTAGTGAAGAAGGTGGACCCATTAAGTAACCCTAAAATATCGTCGATGACCGGCAATAGGTAAGCTACATTCTTTGTGATCTTGTTCAACGCCCTGTAGTCGCAGCAGAATCGATGTGAACCATCGGCCTTGGTCACTATGACGATCGGAGATGACCATTCTGACTTCGATCTTGTTATTATTCCTGCTTTCAGTATATCTTCTATTGCCTTTTCGACAATTTCTCTATTCCTTAAGGGAGTTCTATACGGTTTCAAACTAATTGGTGGGTGATCTCCAGTATCTATTTCCATAGTAACTGTTTTGGTCTTCCCCAATTCTAAGTCGTTAATTGCAAAAACATCTTGATTATCTTTTACAAGTTTTTCTAATATTTCCTTATTTTCTGGTGGAGCTTTTAACTGTGCTAATAATTCTTGTTCTCTTGTTGTTTTGTCTACTGAATATATTTGAGATTTATGTTTTCTGAATGGATGGATCAATTCATCATTCCGCATGTTCCATCTTCTTCCACGTCTATTCCTGGTATTGATTCTTTCCATATGGGTTTCTGAATAATTCATTCTCGGCATTTCTACTCTATCTGTTGCTAATACGCTGTTAGTATCATGTTCTATTTTGGCTATTACACATCCTCTGTATAAGTTAATTTATCTGCCTGTGTTGTTAATAATCATTACCGGAAAAGTTAAGTGTTTATTTAATGTCATTATCCCATCTGGAACTTCTAAACCAGGCTCATCAATCACCTCCCTTTGTAACTCTGTTATTCTAACTGTATGTCCTACTAAATAATACGGATTTCTTTTCACTTTTGCCTGTATCAGATTAACCGTTTGTGGTTTTAAAGTCGTGGACGTTTTAACTCTAACCAGTGCTGATATGTGCATGTCTTCTTCCAAATCTACATACACGTCTTTGAATCTTAATTTGTGCAGATCAAAAAAAAGTCTTACACCATTTTTTAATAAGAAATCCCTACCTATAAGCATGTTCCTATTTAAGTCTTTCACTACATGAAAAAGATGTCTTACGTTGATTCCTCTTAATTTGAGATTTATTATCGTTTGGCCAATTACTTCTAATTTTTGTCCTGTAACAGAGTGAAGATTATCATGACTCCTGAATATTTTACAATTTGTTTTATTATTTTGTATAGAAAATCTTCTTTGATTACACTAACTTGAGCTCCTGAATCAATTAATGTTCGAATTCTATATTTGCCTATCTCTATTATGCATGAACTGGGGTCCGTTTTATTTATTGAAAACTGTTTTATTTCACCCAGTTGAGAGCACTTTCTACTCGTCCTCCTATACTTGTCATTAAAATATTCTTTAATTCTTGGGACCTTATTATCTTCCCTCCTACTGCAGGTCCTATTCAGTAAGTGGGACGCCGGTTTTCCTGCGTTCTTGGGCTTGTAAAATTCCTGTGTCTGTCTTAAAAATTCCTATTTGATCTGTTATTAACATTTCTATTTTGTGTATTCGACTGGACACGCCTGTTACCACAGGATCGAAAAATGTGTCCACGTTGACTACAACCCCAACAGACTATATTTGTGTTATTTGTGTTACCTACCGTCTCTCTTATAGGATTTCTCATTTGTCTTCTTCTATCATAAGCATTTTCGTTACCTCCCTGTAACGTCTGTATTCCTCCTCTCCTATTCCATCCGAACCTTGTTTGTCCGATCTCCATGGGCTCTTCAATCCTATCCTCCCGACTAGTTCCTATTTCTCGTCCTACTCTGTCTAAATCTTCGTCTCAAATTCTCTTCCTGTACAGCTATATCCACAGCTTGTGATTATCTCTCAGGGTTTTCTCTCATTAACTTAAACTTCATCCATCTGACTTTATACCGTCTACAAAAATCCCGACCAACATTCGTTCTACTTCCTCTCCTCGTACGTTCTGTCCCATGAATGCTTCCTCAGATAGGTTAATCAATCTATCACTAAATAATTGTACAGTTTCTCCAGTGTTTTGTTTGGATTGTCTTAACACTGAAAACGCATGTTGAGGATCTGTGATTTCAGCATACTTGCGGGCCAAGTCATCCTTGAACTGCTCCCATGTCTCATCTACTCCAGCCTCTAACTTTCTTCGAATGTGATCTGAAACTGGTTCTATAGTGGCCTGGTAAGCAATTTTGATCTTTTCTTCATAGGTTGCTGCCACTAAGAAGGCATGTTTTTCTATCGAAGTTATCCACTTCTTAAAGTCCTTCGCCTGTCCACTAAATTTTTCAATCTCTGGTCCTATTCCTTGTTGCTTTATTGCTGTGTTGAGTCTGCCTATTGCCGTGCCTACTCCAGTTAACACTTGTGTTAACGAAACTTGTTCTTCTGCCATGATGAAATATGCTGAAATAGTTTAATTCTTTAATAATTTAGTTAATAAATATCACTAAATATATGAGCGTATTTAAATTAAACAAGAGACATAATTAACTGTTTTTCCTCTTATAAATATCGAATGTTCGAATTAATAAATCAATTTTATCTAACACACCATGTTATTTTATATTGGTTAAACCTTAATTAAATACCGTTAAAGGGCTGAAACACATCGTCCGTGGGTCCAACAGGAAAGTAAGTCCACATACGTCGGCTGAGGGTTATGGTTGACAGTGTAGGCCTCACATAAAAAACAAGCGTTTCGTGTTCTTCCACTCCATCAGCAAGAGGACAACTTCTGGACTCTTTATTTCACCCATTGTCTGGCACATCGGAATTGTGGCTTCTTTTCACCCGAAAAAGGGCACTTCTGGACGACTTCACCCGAAAAAGGGCACTTCTGGACTTGAAACGGCTTAAGAGAAATGAAGCGATTTAATTAGGTTCTCTTCTTCAGCAGGCCGGCAACCCACTATGCCCACCCGCGTCCAAAAAGACCAAAGCAAGTAAATCGCATTCTTCTTGACATCTCGATAATCTGTAGTTTTCAAGTTGGTTGCGGCTGTTTTAATTTTGAGAGTTGAAAAATTTCTTCAATCCTGGACAGTTCTAGAAAGTAAGTGACCTTCAGACAAGCAAGGTCAATTAACGGCTGCGATAACGGCAGGTCAAAACTCACAGCATAGTGACGACAGTCAGGTCACTCCAGGTCATGATGACAAACAGCTTACGATTCTGACAAACAGCTTACGATGGTAAGATCTACCAATTCATTCCAATATGTATGGCGGCTCCAATCGACTAGCCGAAAAAATGCTTTGTGGTGGTTCTATTATAAGTTACAAGCTTTCATAAGGTGGTCTGGTCTGGATCTTTTGATTACTGCTTCTAATAAGATTCAAAATTCACTCAGTAAAATCATACATTTTTGTCGCAGCAAGCCGAGAAAAGGTGTTCAATAAAAGTTCTCCGTTGTGCTGCATCTTTTCTTAGTACTTCTGCATTGTGTCCGCGACATCTAAGTCCAAGATCCTGGTTAAGCGGCAACAATTTTACTCTTATAACAGAGTAAACAGTTAGAATGATGTATTTAAGCTGAGTCCCGATTGTAGTTTCAAAAGGTTTTATTTAACGAAATAAGTCCAAATATATAAAACAGGTTACATGATGGTTTCAGAATACAATCGATGTTGACATGTTCAGATCCAGGCTGTAACTCACTTCACTAAGCACTGCGTCACGGCTTGAGCGTCCTTCCCTACGTCTTCCTAGGATGCTCAACCGTGCCCAGTCCTTGCACATCAACTCCTCCTAAACTACTAACAGAGACTGTGCTCTGTTACAAACGCATGGGAGAAGAACGGGTATGACTCACAGATTAACCAAGGAATGCATGAGTTTAACGATATTTAGCTGAGCCAGCGCAGCCTTTGGCAGACTACAAAAATGTGTAGGACAGGAATGGAATAAGCCTGCAAACAAAGTTGAATGTCTATAAAGCAGTTGTATTATCCACACTGCTATATGCTTGTGACACCTGGACTGTTTACTAGCGATACGCTAGGAAATTAAACCATTTCCTCACAGATGGCAAGACAAGATCCCAGACACTGAAGTCTTAGAAAGAACGTTGATGCCCAGTAACCACATCCTACTAATGAAGAATCAGATCTGCTGAGCTAGTCACTTGACTCGCATGCCAGAATTTTTTTTATAGTGAGCTGCGCTGTGGTAAACGCTCCCAATGCGGCCTGAGGAAACGCTTTAATGACACTGTAGATGTCACTAAATGCTTTTGGAATTCATCACTACACTTCGGAGACTGCTGCCAAAAGACCGCAATTCATGGCGTACATTCCTCCGAAGTCGGAGAGTGTCTGCCTGTACGGCGAGGAACCACCAGTCTGCACACCAATAAGCCAGACATGGGACAACGGATACTCACGCAAACCTCAGGTCCTGTATGACATCACACTGATGTTGGACAACAGGATGCCTTCATCCGACATACAAGACTTCGCGTTGGAGCTCAAGCCAACGAACACAAGCAAGCAAGCAAGCATGGCGCACATCATTACGCAAGAGTGTAGATACTTGTGAAGCTCACAGGGCTGCAAGAGCTGTGGGGAAAGGGGGGGGGGGGACAGACTGGACCAATAAAAACCTCTGCAGGAGATCCTCCTCCTGGAACGTAAGGTATTCTCGGCCCACATTGTCAAAGAACATTTGGAGGTAAAATAGGCCTTAACAACCATCTTAGAACTCACGGCTCCAAACTTTCAACCCCACTAGATGAAATGAATGGTCATCATCATTCTTGGTGGAGAAACACCAACCAGCGGAGCCAGGAAATTGGCAAATTCTCTTTGTGGCGGTGAGTGTTCACCGTAAGATAAGATAGCGGTGATCAAGTTCTGAATTGGCTTGACTCTTGTTTCATCTCATCTTATCCCTCTTGTACGGAGGTCAGCATGGCCAAATGGATAAGAGCGTTTGTTATTACACTTCCGTTGTGCTGATGTCGGGGTACCGGGTTCAACCCCTATACCGGTCAGTTCGACTAAAATGCTGACTTTCGTTCTTGACTTGGAAAGTACCTCAGAAGTAGGAGAGGGTTCGCTTGATGGCGAGGGACACTGGTAAAAGGGAAAGCTAATCCACATTCAAAAACGAGTCCAGTGCTACTAAATGTAGTGACACGTGTAAGAACTATACTGGAGTTCAAAGCAAACAACGCAAAGAAAGGAAACGTGCATGTGCCTTGCGATACCGCATAAACAGCGGGAGAGTGCTCGCTCTATTGTTTTAACTACTGGGTGTATTGTTTAATGAGTGTGCAGTGTTTGAAAATATTGCCGGTCAAAGTTTTGTATTTACCTGTTATGTTGCATAAACTTTACAGAGGGTGAATTCAAAACTTGGACCGGCAATATTTTCAAACACTGCAGTCATTAAAAAATACATCCTATGGTGTTCAACCGGTGACTTAGTGCCCGCAATGCTTAGTACGCTTACCATTACCTCCCGGTATGCTGACAGTGGTGGCGTATGGGGTTTCAACCCTTACATTCGTCAGCTCGACTTCAACGTTGACTTTGCGCTTAGATAGCAATGGCAAACTACTGAACGTAAATTTACCTACAAAATCATTCTGCTGTTGGGATTGATCGCACAGTCCTGCAAAGTGTATACGACATTGTTTACTTTTTCGGCCAGATAGTCTTGGTTAATCAAGAACACATCAAAACAGAATTGTGAATAAGCATGATCAACTGCACCGCCCGATAAAGTCGCACGGTGATGATGGTAAGACTGCATACTACATAGTGACTGCCAAAGCTGAACACCCAACAACAAACAAATAAAACTCTCATCTACTGCCTATAGTACCTTGTGGTTTAGTTTAGTTTAGTTTAGTTTAGTTTAGTTTAGTTTAGTTTAGTTTAGTTTAGTCGATGGATCAACATCACGGCACACGGGTGCAACCCATAAGTGCTCCGTTCTCCTCCTAACTCAAACCTGAGTCTGGAGAAAGTCAGCTCAGTGCACGAACTCCGTAGCACCGGCGAGGATCCTGAAATACTTTGGGTAGATTTTTAACTCGATATTTTGCCCGGGCAGCGCCGTTAGGAAGACCACGAGAAAAAAATCCCGGTCATCACCGGGGCTTGAACCCGGAACATCCAGCACTCGAGGCGGACACCATACCCCGAGAACACGCAGCCCCGTTGCGGTGTAGGGCATAGAGGTCTTGAGCCTGAGGAATTAAGGCCGCACGGCTAGTGCAGTCGCCGCGAACTGTGCAGGTTAGGGTTTTCTGTTCCCCTCCCCCGGCCGGAAAAAGAAAAAAAAAAGAATCCACACCTTACCGATGAATCAAACCAGGGTCTCCCAAAGGAGAACCCTGCATCTAGCCGCTCGACCAGCCGCTCCTCACACTCAACAAAACCCTCCCTAAAAACACCAATATTGACACACAACTACCAATATGATAGAGCATGTCACCAATTATTTCTAACGCGATTATCGTCTCTCCTACAGCGCTCACTTCACCAAACATACACGTCCCTAGGGTTGGATACATTTAGCTTTGCTTAACCCGCCAAGTTCTGTCGAGACTATCTATATTGAAGTTGGCTGTATTAATTTCCCCCTTGATCATTGTCCCTGTCGGGGATTTGCACCGAGTGCAGCGTTCCTGTTTTGCTTGATGGAAGCTGTTCTTGAATGGACGTGCTAGCAAAATTGGCCACACAAGCCAATTGTATGTTCGGCTTGTTATTACAACATAGATTCCGGACTGTCCCTTAATATAATGATTTATTATGTGCAGAATTCGTTTAGTGATTGACCTTTTTTCTTATTGTTTCATTTTGTGTTCCTGTCCTTTGTTTACATAATTTATAAACACTTTGAGTGGGCAGATCTTGCGTTGTTTTGAGCGGAATTATCCAGATATATGTAACTGTTGAAAGTGTCATTAATTAAACCGTGGTTTGTCCAAGCGAGGAAACACCGTTTCTTAAATGAACATCATCATCATCGTTCTCGTAGTTTCATGTTGACTGCCTTCTGTTGTCGTCTCTATTTACTAACAGCTTAACATCGACATCTGATGTCGTAGTCATGCTAGACTGTCTTCTATTGTCGTGGTCATGTTATGACTGTCTTCTATTGTCGTGGTCATGCTAGACTGTCTTCTATTGTCGTGGTCATGTTAAACTGCCTTCTGTTGTCGTCTCTTATGGTGTACTAACATTCTATGTCGCTTAACATCAGTATAATTCTATTTATCGTGGTCATGTTAGACTGCCTTCTATTGTCGTGGTCATGTTAGATTGCCTTCTATTGTCGTGGTCATGCTAGACTGTCTTCTATTGTCGTGGTCATGTTAAACTGCCTTCTGTTGTCGTCTCTTTTGGTGTACTAACATTCTATGTCGCTTAACATCAGTATAATTCTATTTATCGTGGTCATGTTAGACTGCCTTCTATTGTCGTGGTCATGTTAGACTGCCTTCTATTGTCGTGGTCATGTTAGACTGCCTTCTATTGCCGTGGTCATGTTAGACTGCCTTCTATTGTCGTGGTCATGTTATGACAGCCTTCTATTGTCATGGTCATGTTAGACTGCCTTCTATTGCCGTGGTCATGTTAAACTGCCTTCTGTTGTCGTGGTCATGTTAGACTGCCTTCTGTTGTCGTGGTCATGTTAGACTGCCTTCTATTATCGTGGTCATGTTAAACTGCCTTCTATTGTCGTTGTCATGTTAGACTGCCGTCTATTGTCGTGGTCATGTTAGATTGCCTTCTATTGTCGTGGTCATGTTAGACTGCCTTCTATTGTCGTGGTCATGTTATGACAGCCTTCTATTGTCGTGGTCATGTTAGACTGCCTTCTATTGTCGTGGTCATGTTAGACTGCCTTCTATTATCGTGGTCATGTTAAACTGCCTTCTATTGTCGTTGTCATGTTAGACTGCCTTCTATTGTCGTGGTCATGTTAGATTGCCTTCTATTGTCGTGGTCATGTTAGACTGCCTTCTATTGTCGTGGTCATGTTATGACAGCCTTCTATTGTCGTGGTCATGTTAGACTGCCTTCTATTGTCGTGGTCATGTTAGACTGCCATCTATTATCGTGGTCATGTTAAACTGCCTTCTATTGTCGTGGTCATGTTAGACTGCCTTCTATTGTCGTGGTCATGTTAGACTGCCTTCTATTATCGTGGTCATGTTAAACTGCCTTCTATTGTCGTTGTCATGTTAGACTGCCTTCTATTGTCGTGGTCATGTTAGACTGCCTTCTGTTGTCGTGGTCATGTTATAACAGCCTTCTATTGTCGTGGTCATGTTAGACTGCCTTCTATTGTCGTGGTCATGTTAGACTGCCTTCTATTGTCGTGGTCATGTTATGACAGCCTTCTATTGTCGTGGTCATGTTAGACTGCCTTCTGTTGTCGGGTCATGTTATGACAGCCTTCTATTGTCGTGGTCATGATAGACTGCCTTCTATTGTCGTCTCTTTTGGTGTACTAACAATCTGTGTCGCTTAACATCAGTATAATTCTATTTATTGTGGGCATGTTAGTTTGCCTTCTATTGTCGTGGTCATGTTATGACAGCCTTCTATTGTCGTGGTCATGTTATGACAGCCTTCTATTGTCGTGGTCATGTTATGACAGCCTTCTATTGTCGTTGTCATGTTATGACAGCCTTCTATTGTCGTGGTCATGTTAGACTGCCTTCTGTTGGCGTGGTCATGTTAGACTGCCTTCTATTGTCGTGGTCATGTTAGACTGCCTTCTATTGTCGTGGTCATGTTAGACTGCCTTCTATTGTCGTGGTCATGTTAAACTGCCTTCTGTTGGCGTGGGCATGTTAGACTGCCTTCTATTGTCGTGGTCATGTTAGACTGCCTTCTATTGTCGTGGTCATGTCAGACTGCCTTCTATTGTCTTGGTCATGTTATGACAGCCTTCTATTGTCGTGGTCATGTTAGACTGCCTTCTATTGTCGTGGTCATGTTAGACTGCCTTCTGTTGTCGTGGTCATGTTATGACAGCCTTCTATTGTCGTGGTCATGTTAGACTGCCTTCTATTGTCGTGGTCATGTTAGACTGCCTTCTATTGTCGTGGTCATGTTAGACTGCCTTCTATTGTCGTGGTCATGTTAGGCTGCCTTCAATTGTCGTGATCATGTTAGACAGCCTTCTATTGTCGTGGTCATGTTAGACTGCCTTCTATTGTCGTGGTCATGTTATGAGAGCCTTCTATTGTCGTGGTCATGTTAGACTGCCTTCTATTGTCGTGGTCATGTTAGACTGCCTTCTATTGTCGTGGTCATGCTAGACTGCCTTCTATTGTCGTGGTCATGTTATGACAGCCTTCTATTGTCGTGGTCATGTTAGACTGCCTTCTATTGTCGTGGTCATGCTAAACTGCCTTTTATTGTCGTGGTCATGCTAGACTGCCTTCTATTATCGTGATCACGCCCCTCGCCGCTCCATTAAAACAAACGGTGTCATCCTGAACCAAGTCTACCATCCATCTGAATACACACCTATGCAATACGGACAGAATTCTAACTATTAAAATAGCGCCATATGTTCTTATACTTCAGTGAGAGCCGATGAGTACACGTGAATTAAGGGCTGTCTATTCACTAACTAAATGAAGACGGCCGGTGCGCATTATGGGGAACTTTCTGTGATTTAAAACTCCACAGTGGAGCCAGCACGACACGAAGCTTCTTATCGTCAGAAGTGAACAGCATTCAGCGAATGTTTCGGCCCTTTGATCTTCTTGACACTCTCCGAGGCGGATCCAGTGTAGCCATGACTCCCGGTGTCTTTCTCCTGTTGTCAGTTGACGGTTATGAGAAGAAATGATCTGGAGAACTTGGTGACAACTGGTAAGATCGAGGGGAACAGACCAAGGGGAAGACCTAGAAGCAAGTACCTGGATGGTTTGGCCTTGTGGCATGGTCGAGACAGAAACACGGAGCTGATCCACGACTCTGGTGATCGAGTGAGCTGGCAGAACATGACCGCCCACGCTTACCGGCATGGCACATGATGGATGGATAGAGTTGACGTTGTCGACTTCAAGACGTGCACTCGATTTTTACACTTATCCCACAAATACACCGCAATGTGTGTCAATCCTCAAAACATCCCGTCCTGTGGCGGGAACTCTGTAAACACAGTGCACCGTGACGTATCCACATTAGTTTATTAATTGCTTGGTGACTCCTCGGGAGTTATCAAGTCAGATACAATGGTGTATTTATCGTCTAGTCGTGTAAAGGAGTGAGGTTGGTGGATACTACCGGTACCAAAATACCATCACCACGGGGGACTGTGTTGTGGAGCTCTTATTCCTCTCCCCGTGCTCAGCAATTATCGAGGTGCTCTTCCCATTCTCAGAAACCATCGAGGTGCTCTCCCCATGCCCAGAAACCATCGAGGTGCTCTCCCCATGCTCAGAAACCATCGAGGTGCTCTCCCCATGCTCAGAAACCATCGAGGTGCTCTCCCCATGCTCAGAAACCATCGAGGTGCTCTCCCAATGTTCAGAAACCATCGAGATGCTCTCCCCATGCTCAGAAACCATCGAGGTGCTCTCCCCATGCTCAGAAACCATCGAAGTGCTCTCCCCATGCTCAGAAACCATCGGTGTGCTCTCCCCATGCTCAGAAACCATCGGTGTGCTCTCCCCATGCTCAGAAACCATCGAGGTGTGCAACTACTGGAACTTGACTGCAGAGAAATGAAAGATATAACAGGGATTCAACACAGTACATTTCAACTAAAGGGACTTGTTTGTTTGTTGCATTCGATCGCTTTGAACTCAAGAGTGGTTATATATGCCACTAGTACACTGGACTTTATTTTTGGCGTGTGGGTTTGCTTACTAGTGTCCCTCGCCATCAGGCGAACCCACTCCAACTTCTGAGGTATGCTAAGGGGACTAGAAGGGAAGAGATCGACATAATTGCACAGGGTTTAATCCCATATAGATCGGTCTCCTACCGCATAACGGCCTGCCGAAAGAGTCGCACAGAGCACGAACTCCGTAGCCCCAGCGAAGACCCCCGGGAGTTTCCAAGAAAACTACACTCATGAATCGAATGACGGATTCCGGAAACAAGCTCACAGCCTTCAAAGCGCGAACCAGGCTGTTTAACCACTTGGCCGCGTAGCACGGTCGGACCTGCTGGTATTACAGCAGGTTGTATTCATCGGGCGATTAATGTGTTCATTAAAACAACAACCCATTGTCCAAAGAAGATGCTTCTATAAGAGTTTTCTCTAAATGTGAATATGAGAGAGAGAGAGAGAGAGAGAGAGAGAGAGAGAGAGAGAGAGAGAGAGGAGGGAGCGGAGGAGAGAGGGGGACGGGTGAGGGAAGGAACAGAATGGGGAAGGAAGAGAGAGGAACGAGAAGGATGACGAGAAAGAGAGAGAGGGGGGGGGGGAAGAGAGAGAGGAGAGGGAGTGAAAGAGAATTGCGTTGCACTGTGTCGTCAATACTAAGGATCAGTACATCCGACTTCAACAAGCATGTTTCCGGATTTGCTTTCCCTAGCCTTTGACTGTCCCCAGTCTACTTACAAGACAGCGGGTTTGTGTCTCTTCATCTGGTCCCTATCCCTTGACCTGTCCGCCATGTGAGGCCCTACCAGCAGCCGCGCTACCGTCGGCATAGCTTTTGGGCTCATTGGAACACTCGGGGGTCAACATGGCCATATGGATAAGAACGCTAGTTCTTAAACTTCCGGTGTGCTGTGTAGGTCGCGGGTTCAACCCCTATACCGATCATTTGGACTCACTTGTTGACTTCTCGTCCGTGACTTGGGGACGTAAATTACCAGACTGGGTGGGTTCGCCTGAAGGTGAGGGGCACTGGTGATAGGGAAAGGTAATCCACACACACACAAATCAGTCCACTACTACTAGTAGTAACACATGTGTGGCTTACGCTTGGGCTCAAAGTGAGTGAACGCATTTTCATTTATCCATTAGTCTGGGTCTAAAAATAGAAATGGGGAGTTAAACCCTCAAGTTTCAATGGAGTGACCTGCCCTTTTGTCTGCAGGCGAAAATATAAACCAGACTGTCCAATACTCCAATCTTTCATTTCATGCCAGCCATCTTTGGCCAAAGGAGCGACTGACAGCCAAGACAGATTGATATCAGTAATTGGTAGAGCGGAACACTGCTTCTACTAACTGACTTCGATTGTGGGTGTGTTCGTCTGCTGGTCAATGTTGTCCTGTAACCCTAGTGGAAACCTGGAGGGCATCTAGTGCCAAACAAAAAGTTAGTTCGGACCAAACAAAAATGGATGGCGGAAAATGGGAAGTAGGGCTTAAAAGGTAATATGGTAGCAGACACGTATTATATATCAAATTAAAGAGGGTTGGTTGTATAGGGAAAACCACTGTATTATTTTATTTGAGACAACATTTCATAATGACATTTTGGCCATATATAAGCCTATAGCAGATACGTAAAGTCACTTAAGACGATTAATCATCCCATGGCATTTAATCAGTTAAGACGCTTAAGTAAGTAGTAAAGGAAGCTTTTGCATGTCTTAGGCGCATTGGCGATATAATACTAGACTTGTATGGTTAGACCAATCTACACTTGATGTGCGATGTGGTCTCAATCGTGCCAGCCGCCTTTACTTCCCAAGGTAGTTCTTGGTACCCATTTTAGGCTGGGTCGACCTGAGAACCTACGTCAGTTAAAAAAAAGAAAAAGAAGAACTCCAATCCGCCGCGATGCGGATTGAACCGTGAGCATTAGTTCGGCAGACGAGCGTCTGGTCCCTACGCCACCATGTCTCTCTTTGGCGGTGTATGTATACTAATCTACCGCTTGTAGGCGTAAGAATGTTCCAGATACCTTGAAGTCAGGCTGGGATCTTCTTTCCATCTTGAAGGAACACTGTCGTCACATTACTTACTACACTGGTTTACACACATTGTGGTGTCTTACATTTTATAGCTGTT
This sequence comes from Cepaea hortensis, assembly GCA_963921405.1. NCBI lineage: Eukaryota > Metazoa > Mollusca > Gastropoda > Stylommatophora > Helicidae > Cepaea > Cepaea hortensis. Next base: position 60,300,865 of record OY992884.1, read on the forward strand.
CTTGGGTAATTTTGTGTTGCTAACTCCAAAAATCTAGTCAGATTTCTTGTTCTATCAGCTCTAGTTTTTGAGATAACTAAGAATTACCTTACTACTAGGGCAATTATGTACAAGCCTAGAGTTAGGCACATCAGTGGCATTTTTACTGAGTTTTTTTATACATTCATATTGCATGTAATTACTGTAATTACGCGGGAAAGAATTGTACATTTTGAATTAATATTAACTAAATATATAAATGCCTGTATCTAAAAAAAACTAGAGCTGCTAGAGACAAATAAATGTGATATTTGGATCTAGCAGGCCTCATTTATGCAAAATCAGGTGTAAAATGTTTGGCACCAAAGAATTTTGTGTGTGGTAGGGCTGTGTTATTACACGATTCGCCTTCCTCCTTTACTTGCTGAACTCACACTCACGACATTTGTAGGAAACGTCTCTTCTCAATGAACAAACTAACTATAAACAATTTCATTTATGAATTAACCTCTACTGATCGTAATCACTTAAGCGTTCAGATTGGCCAGGTCTGCGCCGCTGGGTGGGGTATTGGTGAATATGGCAAAATAAGAAAGGGGTGGGGGGGGGGGGGACGAACAACATGTGAATCTGGGCATTGACACTCTTATATAGATAGCCGTGGGTCTCCGTGGCCAAGTGTTTAAGTCGCCTGCCTCGCGCTACGAAGGTTGTGGGGTTGGTTCTGGGCTACAACATTCGGTTCACGAGTGCAGATTTCTTGGAAACTTCATGTGGGTCGTCGTTGGAGCTACGAAGCACGTGCTTTGTGTGACTCTTTCGACAGGCCGCACTGCGAAAAGAGACCTAGATATATGGGATACAGCCCGGTGGAATGAAGTCGATCCTTTTGTCTGTGACCCCCCCCCCCCAACCCCATCACCCTTTTTGTTTTAAATATAGACGGCCGCGAGAGTCTGTTGCGTTATAGGTACAGGAGTAGGAGGTGGTAACGGTGCAGTGAAGATTCCAGGTAAATGCGTGGAAGGGGTGCATGAAGATGAATACGAAGGTAAGGCGGGAAACAATTAAAGCAAGACAAAATATGTGAAAATCTTTAGAATTGTCAGGAAAGGCGGCGAGAAAAACTAATGACCCCCATCTATGCGTGCTGTGACCTAGAAACACATGCGAAAGATCTCTAACGGGACCACCTTGACCTTGAAGATTGTCTGTGCTCGGCGTGTAAGAATGTGCTGTCGGAGTAACTGGTTCATTATTAATAACACAGCGTGCTACCTTGACCTGACATGTTGGGAAGCTGCACTCGTATTCTTGGGGCAGCTGTAAGGCCGTGGCATGTGTAGGCATGTGTTCCATCTCCACCAATAAGGGGATGTTCAATAACTTGATCTGGGTTTCTAGATCAGCCCAGCCTAAAGTTGGTACCAGGCGGTGATCTGGGAAGTCAAGACGGCCGATATTAACTTCACCGATTGGGTATATAATGGTCTATAGCAATAGAGGACTAGCATCGTATGTCCAAGGTCTCAAAGACGTGTAAACAGTTATTTACTTTATTTCACTTACTCTTCTTCTATCTATCCATCTATCTATCTATCCATCTATCTATCCATCCATATATCCATTCATCTATTCACTTAACCATCCACGTAACCTTCCACCTATCTGTCCATCCATATATCCATACTTCCATCGACATATCAACCCACCTATTCATCCTTCCACCTATCCACCCTTCCACCCATCCATCCTTCCATCTATCCATCCTTCCACCCACTTATCCACCCTTCCGTCCATTCACCTATCCATCCTTCCATCTACCCTACCATCCATCCATCCATCCATCCATCCATCCATCCATACTTTATCCATCCATCCATACTTTATCCATCCATCTACCCTTCCGTCCATCCTTCCAACCATCCACCTATCCATCCTTCCATCAACCCATCCATCCATCCACCCATCCATCCACCTATTCTTCCATCCATCCACCATTCTTCCATCCATCCACCTATACAGCCTTCCATCCATTAACCTATTCACCCTTCCGTTCATTCACATATCCACCCATCCTTCCATCCACGTATCCACCCTTCCATCCATTCACCTATCCGTCCTTCCATCCTTCTACCTATCCATCCTTCCACCTATCTATCATTCCACCTATCGATCCTTCCACCTATCCATCCATCCATTTACATATCCACCCTTGCGTCCATTCACCTATCCATCCTTCCTTCTACCCTTCCATCCATACATGCATCCATTCTTTATCCATCCATCTATCCACCCCTCGGTCCATCCTTCCATCCATTCACCTACCTATCCCTCCATTCACATATCTATCCTTCTGTTCATTCACCTATCCATAATTCCACCTATCAATCCATCCATCCATCCATCCATCCATCCAACAATCCACCCTTCCGTCCATGTACCTATTCATCCTTCCATCTACCTTTCCATCCTTCCATATACCCTTCCATCCATCCATCCATCCACCCCTTCTTCCATCTATCCACCTATACACCCTTCCATCCATTCACCTATCCATCCATCCTTCCATCCACTTATCAATCCTTCCTTCCATCCACTTATCCATCCTTCCTTCCATTCACATATCCATCCTTCCTTCCATTCACATATCCATCCTTCGTTCCATTCACATATCCATCCTTCCTTCCATTCACATATCCATCCTTCCTTCCATTCACATATCCATCCTTCCTTCCATTCACATATCCATCCTTCCATCCACTTATCTATCCTTCCATCCACTTATTCAACCTTCCACCCATTCACCTATCCATCCTTCCATCCATCCACCTATCCACCCTTCCATCCACCCACCTATCCACCCTTCCATCCATCCACTTATCCACCCTTCCATCCATCCACCCCTCCATCCATTCACCTATCCACCCTTACACCCATCCACCTATCCACCCTTCCATCCACCCACCTATCCACCCTTCCACCCATCCACTTATCCACCCTTCCATCCATCCACTTATCCACCATTCCATCCATCCACCTATCCATCCTTCTATTCATCCACCTATCCACCCACCTATCCATCCTTCCACCCACCTATCCATCCGTTCTTCCATTCACCCATTCAACCTTCCCTCAATTCACCTATCCACCCTCCCATCCATCCACCTATCCACCCTTCCATCCATCCACCCTTCCATCCATCCACCTATTGACCCTTCCATCCATCTACCTAACCATCTTTCCATCCATCCACCTATCCTTCCATCCACCCACCTATCCATCCTTACACCTATCCAGCCTTCCATCTACCCTTCCATCCACCATGCCATCCACCTATCCACCCCTCCATCCATGCCAGTGGATATCAAAGATCTGTCCATGTCAGCGTGGCCTGTGGTGTCACAGGCTATATGGCACCGCATATATAATTCAACGATTGGGAAATACGGGCCAGGCGCTGCGTCTCCAATATACCTTATTGGGGCATGTGCATGGGATAGAAAGAGTGAAAATATGGTGGTATAAAATATTGATAATGCGCTAGAAAGCGAGAGAGAGAGAGAGAGAGAGAGAGAGAGAGAGAGAGAGAGTGTGTGGGAGATAGAGGTAGATGTGAAGGAGAGAGAGGGAGAGAGAAAGAGAGAAGGGGAGAGTTAGTGGAGAGAGGGGAGAGCGACAGAGGGGGAGAGGGAGCGAGAGAGAGAGAGAGAGAGAGAGAGAGAGAGAGAGAGAGAGGAAGAGGGAGAGAGATAGAGGAGAGAGGTTATACAGACAGCAGATGAAGAGGATGTTGAGAAACCTCCACCAGGGAAGTCGGGAGATACTGAAATGGAACGGGACAAGAAAAGCTACCCCTACACACTATAAACAATGCTATGCAAAATCCTATTTGTGACCCATAGTGGAATAGACTCATAGCGAACGTTGATCGCAGAAGAAGAGTTTAAACAAATCTTTTACAGGATGTCGTAGTCAACACCAGCATTTTTGCTGTTGTAATCTCTTGGCAAATTTACGTTCAGTAGTTTGCCGTTTCTGTCTAAACGAACAGCACCCATATCATTTCGTAAACAAAAAATCAGCGCAAGGCAGTCTGCTGCCAAATCACCTGCAGATGTGTTTCAAACGCGGGTATGCGGGATTACGAACTGCGTCTGAAACTTCTTCGCCACGGAGCCGGAAGAAAAAGAGAAAAGAAGACAAAGTATTGTTATAAAGAGGAGTGATTAGACCAAGAAACTCATTTATAAATCACACATGCAAAGATCTATCAATGCAGACATGCATGAGATTAAGAGTTACAAGACAGACAACTGACAGGAACAATCACAAAACTTCACGATCAACCGAAAAACAAACAGAAAACAAAATGTCCCTGCGCACAAACCTGCATCGAGTCTATGATGTGATAGTAAACAACATAAAATAACATACAAGTAATGTAGCTTTACACAACACACTTACAGAAAACACATAAGTTGCGGCGACCAGCCTTCATCCGCGAACAAATACATACACAAACAGTTAGTTGCATATCCTTTACAGGACGTAGCAACCCCAGCATTTTTGGCTGTTCCTGATTCTTGGGTAATTTACGTTCAGTAGTTTGCCGATCAGCACCCATACCATTTCATAAAAAACCAACGTAGGGCGGTCTGCCGCCAAATCGCCCACAGCTGTGTTTCGAGCGCGGGTATGCAGGATTACGAACTGCGTCCGTAACCCCACATACACAACACACAACATATAATCACGGGGAAGACACTACAGAGAATACAATACAGCAAAAGACCGGGATGAGAAGATGAGGAAATGGGGGGGGGGGGGGGGGGTGAGAACATTCAAGAGAAAATTTTAAAAATTGAAGTTTAAAAAAAAAATGTGCTGCTTAACTCAAAACTGGGATTCTGAGTTAATTTTCTCTTCGTTGTCCTCATTTTTTCCCCCATCTTCTCATAGTACCCATCCTATTCTTATGCCTTACTGTAGTCACTAGAGTATCTTCCCCGTGTTTATATGTTTTGTCTATGATTTGTTTCCTTATGAAGGCTAATGGCCGCAACGTCGTGTTTTCCGTAATTGTGTTCTGTAAAACTGCCTTACTTTGTGTTATTTTATATTGTTATGATGTGATAAGGCCATCAGATGTTTAGGCTTGAATGCACGGGGGAATGGGTGGCCTGGCTGTTTCCCTGCTAGCGGCGTGGGAGATGAGGGGTGGTGTCCGCCTCGAGTGCTGGAGGTCCCGGGTTCAAGTCCCGGTGAGGGCCGGGATTTTTTCACTTGGGCTTCTAGTAACAAAATGTCCCCTTGTCTCTGGGTAATGAGATCGGACACCCGTGTGTATTGTTGCGCACGTAAAATATCCCTTGGCAGTTGGAAATCGATAAAGAGTAGCCTAACGGCGCTGCCCGGGAAAAATTTCGACTTAAAAATCTACCCAAAGTATTTCAAGATCCTCGCCGGTGCTACGGAGTTTGTGCACTGAGCTGAGATTCTTCGGACTCAGGCTTGAGTTGGGAGTAGAACGGAGCACCTAAGGGTTATACCCGTGTACAGTGATGTTGATCCGTCGACTAAACTAAACTAAAATAAACTAAACTAAACTGCTAGCGGACGACAAACAAGGCTTCGAACCACGTCCGATCGTCCTCATGACATTCCCGTAACCCCTTATCAACTACACTAAAACGTCGCGGAACAACCCAGGGGTTCAAATATTTCATGGCGATGATGGGCCAATGGGGCACTGACTCGCTAGTGCGGGATTGACTCTTGGTCAGATTTATGTCGTAAACCTGCGACTGGCCTCGCAAGCCGGCATGGGTTTTTTGCCTGGTCAAAGAAAACGTAATACACAATGGTATACAGACCAAACGGAAGCAGAGGAAGAGACCGGCCATGTAAATGATGGACAGAGGAAATTAGCGTTCATGGAAATCTTGATAAACGAAGCCCATAAACGGGCACTCTCCCGCTGTTTATGCTTCACCTCGACACAACAAGGTACAAGAGGAACCAGGTGAGATTTTGATGATGATGATTTATGATGACGACAAATACTCTGTAGTACACTAACCTAGATAAAACGCCAACTAAACACCAACCGATTGTTTCCCCTTGTTCCAATAGTTTTATAATCAAACATACTTCCAGCGATCTCATAACCCATCTCTTGTTGGAAGAAACATCGAGAAGAATGTAACCAAAGCCTCTATTTCTTTACACATCCCTTACACGAAAAATCAATTTTAATTTCAACATCTCTGAGATATGCGAGCCCTGTCTCCTGTATTACGTTCCCACATCTACAACGCACAAGCAGTAAATAACACCAGTGATTCTTAAACTTTTTCAGTGCCAAACACAAAGTGTGTTTGGAGCAAACAAAATTGGATGGAAGAAACTGGGAAATAGAATTATGTCACATCTTTGGCTAAAACGTTGTTAATATGGTAGCAGACATGTATTATAAATCAAATGTAAGGGATTGCATATGGACAACAACTGTACATAGCCCCATGGCAGATAAGTCGCTTAAGACAATTAAACATCCGTTGTCATTTAATCAGTTAAACTATGTCCTTCCAACAAGGAACCAAGATCATTGAGGGAGATAAAAAGCCATCATAGACGACGCATGCTTTTCCAATCGCTTGAGAAGTATTCGCAGACATACAAAACACAGTAGATAGCAGGTGATTTCTAGACCGCAGGAAAACAAAACAGGAAAATGCAATAAGCTCATAAAGTTTACAGCAAGTAGTTGTTTGAATACAAGAGGAAAAAAGATATTAGCGGACAAAGAAAGGGTAATTTAAAGAGATAGAATATGTAAACGTTATGCAATGATGATGGCAGATCAGAAACAAACACTCATGATCAACGTGAAACAACTACCAATACTGGAAACAAAAGTTACAGATGCAGTGTGGATGTGTGCAAGGTAAGGAGACAATAAACGTCAGCTCTCACTACCCACTATAGGTGACGCAAATATATATCATTCTTTGACGCCAACTAGCATCGCCCACCCCCCCCCCCCCTCCTCCAACTCTCTCTCTCTCTCTCTCTCTCTCTCTCTCTCTCTCTCTTGCTCTCTCTCTCTTGCTCCCTCTCTCTCTCTCTCTCTCTCTCTCTCTCTCTCTCTCTATCTCTCTCTCTCTCTCTCTCTCTCTCTCTCTCTTGCTCGCTCTCTCTATCCCCATGTTTATATTACGTCAACCCCTTCAGACCAAACGTTCATTACTCCATAATATAACTCCTCGAACGTGTGTGTACTAAGTGATTCAATGAGCATGATTCAGAAGGTCGAAGCTGGATCTGTACGTAGACAGTGGACTGAGTCGCTACGGAAGTCTGTTGTCCGCAAAGTCACCTTCATCTTCGTCCCGGGACATGCGGGAGTCGAGGGAAATGAACGAGCTGATAAATTGGCTGGCTCTGCACCCCCTGTAGATGGCCAGCCCATGGATCGTGCCGATGTTATTAACGCCCTTAAAGATATGGCGAGAACAGAGGATTTTGACGCCAGTGATTCCACATCGCTTTCCAGGATGAAAGACCTGGGAGTAAGAATCGGCACAGCCAGACGCGAGAGGTACATCGGGAAAACAAAGCGCCTCGTCAACCAACACAGAACTGGCACTATTAGCCACCGGACGCTGATGCATATGCTGGGGGGAGGATCTGAGCACCTATGGACATGTCCGGAGTGCAACGAAGATACCCCAACTGATAACTAACTAACTATAACTCCTCGAGTAACCACTACCTAGAAGGGAAACGTGTTAATGAACCTTCAATACCACCACACTTCGGCCAAACTCATAGTTGCTTCATCGCCGTCGGCAAATATCGTAATCGCCCAGTAACCCACTGGTTGCGAACACTTTCAAGTTGTCCCTTCACACCAGCCTCTCTATGACAACGTAGGTAAACCCACACGAAGCATGTTTATCCTGAATGTTTCGTCTGTTGCCATGTCTTCTCGCAGCAGCAGAAGGTTGCCTTCACAATATCTCCCGGGTTCGAATCCCCATCAAGGCAAATTTTATTTTTTTGTTTAAATTTCCCTATACTCCCAGGTCGAAGCAGTCAATAATAGGTACCAAGGAATGTCATGGGATGTAAAGGTGACTGGATGGATATTGACTACATCAGCCAGCGACTACCGATTGACCTATACAATAATAGGGCTAACAACATATAGCTCAAGCGCCTCAAGGTGTGTTAAACGGTTCTTTATTTGTACTTTACCATTGTTTCCACCACCGTTGTTCTAGAGTCCACCAGTTCCGTTCGCTCACTGTCCGTATGTCGGCACGGCACAGGATAGTATTAGATTCAAGTAAGTGCTTGCTTGTAGCGGTTGTCCTGTGTTCGAATCCCCTTCCAGACAGAGATTCCCCCCCCCCCTTTTTTTTTCTCCTATGACCTGGGATCCAAGGTCTACCCAGCTTAAAATTGGCACCAGAAAATGTCCAGGGATATAAAGGAGGCCGCCGTGATACTGACTCAAATCACCAGTGAGTGATGATTAGTCTAAAAATATGGGGGATACCATCATATACCCAAAACGACTCAAGACGTGGAGAGGGAGTCCTTGGCGCTGTATTTCTACATGAATCTAAGGTCTGCCTGTTCTCACCAAATGTGTACAAGAATTTGTTCTGGGGTGCCAGGCTAACGGCGTGGCACTGGGCACATCGACTCTTAAGTCTCAATTTGTATATGTGTCTAGCGCCATATTCCTTAATGGTGCTACGGTAGCGTACTCGCTAGACGATTTTGAAAATTATGGGCTACGAGGCCGACCCTGAACCTTAATGGCCCTGGAAATAGACATGCGCGCGCACTCCAGGGCGGTTGGAAATCGCAATGATCGGGTCATGAGGTCGCGGCTCTGGCATAATTGTTAGGAAAGAAAGCCTACCCACGGGTAGATGGAGCCCTTTACCTTGGAGTGAATGTCTTAAACAAAACTTTCACTAATGCAAGTCGCACACTGGCATATCAAGTGCTTGACGAGGCGTGGCGCACTTCCCTCGGAAAAGTAACGAAGAAGAGAGAGACTAAGACTCTCGACTGGTCTATAAAAACACGGGTCAAACACAATATAGCCAGAACGCATTAAAAGGTTAGTTGCATACCCTTTACAGGACGTCGCAGTCAACACCAGTATTTTTGCTGTTGTGATCTCTTGGCAAGTTTGCGTTCAGTAGTTTGCCATTGCTTTCTGAACGACAGGCACCCATACCATTTCGTAGAAAACCAACGCAATACGGACTGCTACAAATCGCCCACGGCTATGTTTCGAACGCTGGTATGCGAGATTATGAACTGCGCCCGTAACACCTTGCCACGGAGCTGGCAGTATGCATCTAGGCATCTACAAGTGTCATTTACGTTAGCTTACTACACTCAACTTAAGTATTGGTCACTTAAGATAAGACTTCTCAAACCATCCATAAAGTACACCCGCCCCCTCCTTTTTTTCGTCCCTTCCCCCCCCCCCCACAAAAAAAAGAAGTTAGTTGCATATCCTTTACAGGACAAGCAGTCAACCCCAGCATTTTTGGTTGTTCGTGATTCCTGGGCAAGTTTACGTTCAGTAGTTTGCCATTGCTTTCTGAACGACCGGCACCCATAGCATTTCATAAAAATAAAAAAACAACGTAAGGCGGTCTGCTGCCAAATCTCCCACAGCTGTGTTTCGAACGCAGTATGCTGGATTATGAACTGCGTCCGTAACGCCCTTCGCCACGGAGCGGGTAACGTCCTCTAATGGGAGCTCTGAAAAATAAATGCCAGACACATGTACAAATTTAATTTGTATATCGTTAATATATACAGTCTTAGTTAAAAGTTAGTTGCACAGGCTTTACATAAGGTTGCAATCAACCCCAGTATGTACTAGTTGTTTGTGACTTTCTAAATAATAATGCTTCAGTAGTTTGTCATTTTGCTTTTCTGAACGGATGACTCTCATTCCACACCAACGCTGGTGAAAATCAACGCAAAGCGATCTGTTCCCAAATCTCTTTTGGTTGATTGCGAACCTGATATGTGGGGATTGTGAAACTGCGTTCTTTACCCATATATCACAAGTGTTGTACTCCCTTATAAAGAGTAAGGTGTCACGAAAATGTATCCGATCATAAAATGTAGCGAGTGGAAGCTTTTTGAGGAGCTCTGATTTATTCAGTAGCAGATCAACATATCTTATATTTCGTGGTATTTTATATACTCAGTTAGTCAACATATCTTATATTTCGTGGTA
>OY992884.1:60915615-60925615 GCA_963921405.1 Cepaea hortensis
AAGGAGGAGGTAGAGGGAGGAGGGGGAGGGGAAGAGGAAGAGGGTAGGAGGAGGAGGGGAGAGGAGGAGGAGGGATGTGGAGGAAGGAGGAGGGAGGAGGTAGAGGGAGGAAAAGGGAAGAGGAGGGAGGAGAAGGAAGAAGGAGGAGGAGGGAGGAGGTAGAGGGAGGAGGAAGAAGAGTGAGGAGGAGGAGTGAGGAGGAAGAGGGGAGGAGGAGGAAGAGGGAGGAGGAGGATGGAGGAGGAAGAGGAGGGAGAGGGAGGAGGGGAAGAGGAAGAGGGTAGGAGGAGGAGGGGAGAGGAGGAGGAGGAGAAGGGAGGAGGAGGGAGGAGGTAGTAGGATGATTGATTGCCATCCCACCAGGTTAATATGTTATCGCGGACCTCAGAGAGAAGTGTCTATGTAGAAGACCATTTCCTGGACGTACGTATTTTGGGAGGGGGAGGAGGGAGGAGGGAGGAGGAGGAAGAAGAAAAAAAACTACGACAGTTGGCATCTCTGGAATGAAAGGAAGGCGTGTAGAAAATTTCATCTCAATCGGATGGGCCGTTCGCGAGCGCATAAAGGACATACATACAGACAGAGATACATAAATACATACAGAGATACGCACATCCTAATTTATATATAAGATTAAATATTAATGCGATATACAATGAAGATTCAAATATGTAGCAACAGCAAATACATAGCTAACAACATTGCAAATAAGCGAAACAATTAAATACAATGTTACCTTGCGAAGAAAGAAGCGGTAAATTTTACAGCCACATTCCGGGCCCTTTGGTGCATCATTTTCAGTTGAAAAGGGAAGTAAGTATCAACAAAGAGAGGCAACACAGTAAATAATTTTTCTGATTTAAAATGTTTGGCTATTTAGGTAATTCTCGTGTTGCCTTGTTTTACTATATTATACTATTTACTATATGGTTTTGAAATAAAGCATTAATGCTTAACAAGTTATAAAGTTTATCACTACATTTTATTTATAGATTTAGGTGGATTTTGTTGGTGTTTTTTAAGCTTCTTGCCACAATTGTGCATATGACGGGTTGGCTTGGCAATATGGGATTCACTTTCTACACAAAAAATGTCAGATTCATAATCAGGTAAACTACTGATATGAGCCGAAAGGCATATAGTAGGACTAAGATGCCCTTTAAAAATAGACCACTTACACTTTATTCTAATTATTTTTTTTTTTGGGGGGGGGGGGGGGGGGATCAAGGTTCCCCAGGGGCAAGAGGCGCTCCATGAAGTCTCAAGTTCTTGTGTGTCATTCGGACGACCGCCTCTGCTGGTGATCTAGGTTAGATCAAGTGCAGATAAATCAACACTGTGATCTTAGCCAAAAGTCCGAGAAGCGATCTTACACTGACAAATAGAACATCGTGAACGACATTGGGCCGAAAGACTCATGTATGGAACTAAGAGGCCTCATTTTTTCAGAACAACTCCATGACTTTAGACCTCTTGTAAATCTGGGTAGTGATACAGACAGCTAGAGTTCTCGGATAAGGCGAAAACGCTGGCCCAGTGTGAAAATTTAGCATGTTAAAGATCCGTTGGCATTTCAAAGTTGTAAAGAGTAGGCCAATAAATGGCACCGCTTTTGCAAAATATGAAAAATGAAACTACAACACACTATCTATGGCTTGTGAGGGACAGTGGCGTAGGAATGAGACAGAGAAATGGGAATGACAAGCCAACCAGCCAGTAAGTGGTGAAAGATAAGCCAATTTAAAAAAAAAAAAAAAATTATGTTTTAACGAAACTATGCTGAACTGAGGTCGTACGACGAAAGTGATCCAAATTAAAAAAAAAAAAAAAAATTAGTTTAGGTCAAACGAAGAAGAAAGAATAAATTATTATATTTTATTTTGCTGCAATGCTATGAGAGTTTATAAGACAATATCCACAAATATATTTACACATATATTATTAGGAGACTTCTGAATTCGAAAAGAGACAAACAAATTAATTTCAAAATATTTTTGGGGAAATGTTACGCAAATGTATGCTGATTTAGCGTCTTTCCAAGATGTAAGTGTTGAATTTGTTTATACTATGGGGCTTCAAATGAAAACCTTGAAAGTGTAATAGAAATTCAATAACCATGCCATTATCTTGCAACCTGTCAGTAGTGTTGTTAAGGATGTCAAGAGTGTTTTGCACGTGACATCACGGTGCAGACGAATATGACGAAGTCATAAGGACAATTTAAAAATGGCCGCCCCACTTTTGACATGTAGCAAAGAGGAGCAACGTTCTGTTATCCGTTTTTTGATCCGTGAAGGAGTGAAACCTATAGAAATTCACCGGCGAATAAAGTTCCAGTATGGCGATGCATGCCTATCAGTCCAGCAAATGTATGAGTGGATTAGGAAGTTTCAAAACGGCGTGATCTCTGTGACAGAATGTTCACGACCGGGTCAGACAAACCGAATAGTGACCCCAAAGTGGTTACACACACGACCAAGAGAACTAATCCTACAGTAATCCAAGCAGTTTATCGGCGCTGGAGGACTTGCATTGAACGTAACTGTTACTGCATCGAAAAATAATAATTTTTTCTTTAGTGTTTTCAGAATATATTAAACAAAAAACAGTTAGGGTTTTCATTTGAATCTCCCTTGTAAAATGGGAGAAGACAGAGGACGGGCAAACATCAGTTAATGTCCCCATGCTTCACACGCCAAGTCTCTATGAAAGGGAGGATTGATACCATCTGTCAAAGATTAAGTGCCAAATACACAGTAGGCTTGGGCCGAAGAAAAATGGATGGCGGAACATTAGAAGTAGGGGTGTGTGTCACAGTTATGACCTAAACGTTGTTAACATTGTAGCAGACCTTTTGTATTATACATCAAATTAAAGGAGGTTGCTTAGGGAAAACTACTGTATTAATATTTTACTTGAGACAACATTCTGCAATGTCAACATTTGCGATGTATAAGCCCAAGAGAAATATGGGGGGGGGGGAGGGGTGTGTCGCCTGAGACGATTAATTATCCCATGGCACTTTATCAGTTAAGCATATATTACATTTAACAAAAAGCACCGAAGTTTTTAACGAGCACAGAAAGCAACCGTAGCGTATAGCGAAGAAATAACAGGGGACGGAGGCTCCGAAAATTATGCATTAGCAGAGTATAAACAGGCGGCAGGCGAAACTGTGCACAGGCCACCAGTTGTCACGACGTAGTTTCTAACCTGTTTACCGCTTTTTTCCTCCACTTCCCATAGGCACCACCGTAATTATGGCTAGTGTAACCACTGTAGGAATTGTACCTTCGTCTGCCGTATCCGCCACCGGATGGAGTTCGCTCTCGGAAATACGACAGCCTGGCAGGCCTGTGTGGGAGACAGAAACAAATGAGAATGTTAGTAATCGGTAATGTTGGGGTAGGAGGATGTCCTGCTTGCTAGGCGCTTTCACCTGGTGGATTGTTTTGGAGTTAACAGTTAGTTGCATATCCTTTACAGGACGCCACAGTCAGCACCCGCCTTGTTTTGGCTGTTTGTGATTACTTGGCAAGTTTACATTCAGTAGTTTGCCATTGATTTCTGAACGACCGACACTCATTTTATTTAAAAATAACCAGCGCAAGGCGATCTTATGCCAAATCGCCCGCAGCTGTGTTTCGAAAGCGGTATGCGGGATTAGAAACAGCGTCCGTAACGCCTTCGCCGCGGAGCCGACAGTTGTGGAGTAGCCTGGAGATACCTTGTCAAGATCTTGTATGTGCTCTTTCTAATGATCTATGTATGTTGGTATTCATTTCTCTTGGGTTGTTCTTGATACCACAAATCAAGCTTTTACGTGGTTTTCTCCTAGCTCTGCATCCATTATATTTCTTCAATATGGCTCTTTGGGGCAAATGATACCAGGGCATTAATATGAGGTGGCGCGTTGGCTAGAACACTTCCCTGCTAACCCGGTGGTTATGTGTTTGAATCCACATCGAGGCCGGGATTATTTGACTTCGGCTATTAGGTCTAACCAGCTGAAAATGTGCACCAAGAAATATCCGATATTAGGTCTACCCAGCTGAAAATGTGCACCAAGAAATATCCGAGAAGTGAAAGTGGCCGGAGTGACGTTGATCACATCACTCATCGAGTGCCGACTGGTCCATGAAAATATGGGGCTGGCTCCATATACTTAACACGCATCAAGGTATGAGAAGGGTTGTCCTGCTGGATATACGGGTTGACCACGAATATCCCATAGGGGCGGTGAGCTAACACAGGTGGAGAGCATTGAGAAGAGATAGTTGTGTGGGGCCGCCAACTTTATAAAATACCTAACATCTTTATGAAGTGACTGCCAGTGGTGAGAAGGATCGTTACACCTCCTCCTGTCGTCCTTACGCATTTTTCTCGTGTAGGGCTGGTTTTACATGGTTCGGTTGCCCAGCTACTGAGTTAAGTGCTTCGCGCGACACTGTGAGCTGTGGATTTCGTGTGGAATACTTTTACTTCTGTCGGTGTTCGTTTGTATTGAGAACTGCGTGTTAAAAAAATGGCGGATGGCCGGTTACTGAACTAGCTGGTTTTGATATTTTACAGTAATGTGTGTGCAACTGCTGGTTTTCTAGTGATTGCCACTTCCGTCGACGATGAACTGTAAATTTAGCGGCGGACAGTTGTGTTGGTATTCTGACTGCGGCCTTATGCATGTATGCCTGTGCATGCTGTTGGTTTGTCGGGATGCTGTTTGTTCCACTGTTGACATTGGACAGCGAGTAGCATTTTGTGTAATATTCAATAGCACAGGAACAGAGCATTATGCAATGACCATTTGCCGTGAAGTATGAACCGTGACTAACAACTAACTGTCGTCTTCACCGACTGCAAGGTTCGAGGGGAGTCTCCGTGGCGAAGTAGTCAAACCGTCTGACTCGGGCTCCGAAGGTTGTCGGTTCGATTCAGGGCCGCGTCCTTCGGTTCATGAGTGCATTTTTTTTAGAGACTCGCTGGAGCTACGGAGTTCGTGCTTTGTGCGACGCTTTCGGCCTTTCGCTATGGAAAGAGACTGAACCATATAGGATAAAAACCCGGTGCAATGAACTCGATCCTGTCGACTTTTAAGCGATTTTTATATAATGGCTAGTGCCGTGTGAAGTAAAACACTAGACAAACCACCGGAATGTACACCGTAAGTGAAACCGCCGTTGTAACTCCTAATCACATTGACCAGTATTGATTGGGACTCATAGAAGTAGAAACAGAAGTAGTTAGTTAGTTAGTTAGTTAGTTAGTCGACAGAGCATCCTCATTACACATCGAACCATTCAGTCCATAAGTGCTCGGATCCCCTCCTCAGAAAATCTCGCAGCGTGTAGCGGCTCACGACACCAATTCTGTGTTGGTTTATTACTTTTCTTTGGCTTCCTGCGTAGTGTTCTTGTTTGGCCACATCTCTTTTAACTTGCTGTTCTCGCAGCCTGACCATGGTTATAGATTCCCAGTCATCGCTTGGTTCTCGTAAACGACTTACTTCTTGTAGAGCATTCAGAATGTCTGCCTAGTTCATGGCTCGTCCGCCTTCCACAGTAGCAAGCCTTGAATAAAAGCAAAACTGAAAAAAATTTGCCTTTTTTGTTATAAAAAGAAGTAGAGATTAGAGAACACGCTAGTGTCGAGCTTGCCAAGGGTACATTTTGGTTCTGCAGCCAGGCGCTGTGTCACGTGTAAGTGACATGTTTGAATCCCGATTTCGTGACTACAGCTTTTAATTTTGATGTTGTTTATTGTGTCCTCTAATCGCCACTTCTTTCTTCTACTGCTACGATCGTCAATCAATACTTTGGGAATTTGTTTTTGTGCGTATCTTAGCGGCCTTAAGGGTTCTGCAGTAGTTGATATTTAGTTGCAACCCCTACAACATTATGATTCGACAACTCCCACACATCGACACAGAACTGGCCAGATAAATGATAGTGTCAGATGTCAAATCTTGATCTCCCCCACTTTTCAACATGTCACCCGATAGTAATGTATGTATTCTTGTCAAGTGGGTGGCCTACGCTCAGTGTATCAGTGGTAAAATTATTATTGTTTTTCAATGAGTACGACTCTGGGGTTGGTCCAGTCAGAAATGCGTTCCTGACGTCATTAATGTGTTCAAACGACAACGTTGCACCAGTGTCGCCCCTTACATAGTTAGTTAGCTGCATATCCTTTACAGGACGTCGTAGTCAACTACGACGTTTTTTGGCTGTTTGTGGTACCTTGCCAAGTTTACGTTCAGTAGTTTTCTTTCTGAACGAACGGTATTTATACCATTGTATGAAAACCAACGCAAGGTGGTCTGCTTTCAAATCGCCAGCAGCTATGTTTGTATGCGGTGTGCGGGATTACGAATTGTATTCGTAAGCCCTTCGCCACAGAGCCGGCTCAAAAGACTCCAACTGAATGCACAAAGAAAATAGCGGTAAGGCACATGATGATGACAATGCTACAGTGATGACACTCACTGGCATTTTGCCGTCTTGACAGAGGATATTTTGTTTGTTACACCGTGCTTCACAAAAAAACAAAACAAAAAAACAACAACATAATAACTACAACCCATGGATGAAGTTATATCTCGCCATAGCACAAAGCCTGGGCTAAATTGTAGAGACCACGTGTTGCCCATGCAGCATGATCCCTTTCTCTGCCTACCTAGTTTACTCCAGAGGAAAGGTAACACCCCTACATCTAGAACAAGACAAGCTGCAGAAGCTGCCGGATCAGCAAAGCACTGCTCTAACTCTCCGCCTGTCGGAGCTTCGATCCTAGACCAGTTGGCGACAAACATTTAGGGCTTGGTCTGCCCTGCCATGACATTTAGACTTTAGGTTGCTTTTCCTCGCACTAGGATAAGACTTGTACCCTCCCATTTGCGCACCTCTTCCCGAAATCGTTGTCTCAATGCGAGTTGTCTGGTTTGGTATAAGCACTGCCCAACATTCGGTGCTAACAGAAAGCAGGTAGTACCGTCTACTATCATCATACAGTAGCTCAGTCATATCGGACTAAGACCTGACAATCCTTCATATTTGAAAGAAAATTAACACCACAAATACACAGCATGCACTCATATAGTATTTACTTGTCAATATTCTTTTATAAGTCTCACGTTTATATTTTCTATTTTCGATGTCATTAGTACTTGTAAAATTAGTTTTTAGTCTTTTTTCCCTCATGTCATTAGTTTTGAAAACGTTGTCATTCCGGGGGAATAATTACACTTTAGGCTGACATAGTTGTTGTCACGGCCACTGGTTTCGTATGCATATAAGACAAGATTAAATGTACTCTTAACATGACCTACTTACCAGAGTGCCAAACATACACGCGCGCGCGCGCGCACACACACACACACACACACACACACACACACACACACTACTAAGAATATTAAAAACCCACATACACTACTAAGAATATTAAAAAAAACAACAACAACACATATAGTACTAAAATATTTTTAAAAAATACACACATACACTACGAAGAATATGAAAAAACACATACACTACTAAGAATATTACAAAAACACACATACACTAATAAGAATATATAACACGCACACACACACGCACGCACGCACGCACGCACGCACGCACGCAAGCACGCACGCACACACACACACACACACACACACTACTGAGAATATAAAAAAATAAACACAGACTACCAAGAATATTAAAAAACAAAACACACACACTACTAAGAATATTTTAAAAAATGCATACACTACTAAGAAGCTCGACGGATGCATAATCACATACACTACTAAGAATATTAAAAAAACACACACACACTACAAAGAACATGAAAAAAAAAAACCCACACATACACAACAAAGAATATTGTACCAGTATTAATTGTTTTACGTGGAAATAGAAAAGTTAGTAGTGTGTACGAGATAAGCAGACAGGTAAACGGACGGACAGAAGCACGGATGGACAGACAGTCAAAAAGACATTTCGACGGGAGGACAGACTGACTGACAGACATGTAAGAAAACAAGTAGACAGAATGCGAAAGAAGATAGATATTTAAATAGAAAGCAAGAAAAAAAGCAGCATGGAAATCAAAGCCAGTGTTTTCTGTTTAACGTTCGCTTGCCTTGAACTCAAGCATAGTCCATACACGTGCTACTATTTCTAGTGCACTGGACTGATTTTTGCATGTGGATTACCTTTCCCTATTAACAGTGTCACTCGCTATCAGGCAAACCCACGCCAACTTCAGGGGTACTTGTGAATTACGTCCCCAAATCAAGGACGAGAAGTCAACATTTTAGACCAACTGACGGGTGTAGGGCTTGAGCCCCCGCACCTCGACATCAGCACACCGGATGTTTGAAAACGAGCGTTCTTATCCATTCGGCCATGCTGACCTCTAAATCAAGTATGAAGTCTTGTTGCTAAAACTGAAAGATCGGCGTACAGACTCCAGTTAAGAGGATTGACTTCATTGCACCTGGTTGTACTCAATTAGAGCTCAGCCTCTCCCACAGATGGACTAACCGCCTGCCGAAAGCATGGCACAGAGCACTACAGATCACAAAATAGCACCATAGATCACCAGAAATTACAACATATCACAACAGGGCACCACAGATAACAATAGAGCAGCGCAGCTCACCACATCGCACTACAGATCACCACATAGCACCACAGATCACAACAGACCACCACAGACCACAACAGATCACAACAGACCACCACAGAACACCCCAGAGCACCACCGAGCACTACAGATCACCCCAGAGAACCACAGATCACCACCGAGCAGTAGCGATTACCACAGAGCACTACAGATCGCCACCGAGCAGTAGAGATTACCACAGAGCACTACAAATCACCACCGAACAGTAGAGATTACCACAGAGCACTACAGATCACCACAGAGCACTACAGATCACCACAGAGCACTACAGATCACCACAGAGCACTACAGATCACCACAGAGCACTACAGATCACCACAGAGCACTACAGATCACCACAGAGCACTACAGATCACACCGAGCACCACAGATCACCACATAGCACTAAACATCACCACCGAACAGTAGAGATCACAACATAGCACTACAGATCACAACAGATCACCAACTCCATAGCCCCGTTGACGACTCCCAGGGGACTCCGAATAAAATGCACCCTAGAACTGAATTACAAGTCGGACAACGAACCCACCACCTTCTGATCGCGAGATAGGCGTCTTTGCCACGTAAACACCCTAAACGTCAGTTTAAAAAATGCACGTCCTTTGAATGACGTTGTGATCAAGCCCAGGTTGATTTTCCAGTCCGTTTATTAATGAAAAAATACTTCGTGGTTTGTGGAAACTTGTAAACCTTCAATTTACCTCCAGACTTAAGCCGATTTATTGTTTAAAAATACAGAAAAATCCAAAACATTTCCAGAATAAAATAAGTTTTGAGAAAATAAACACAATTTTAATGATGAAAATAAAAATTAAAAAACCCAAAGGGCATTATTATTAATAAGGGATAAGAACTCTAAGAGAATGTGATTACAAACTGAACTTTGAAGAGAAGAGAATGTGACTAAAGATAATGACATGGTAAGATTTCACCTTTTCTCCAGCGCCATGACTGCGT
This sequence comes from Cepaea hortensis, assembly GCA_963921405.1. NCBI lineage: Eukaryota > Metazoa > Mollusca > Gastropoda > Stylommatophora > Helicidae > Cepaea > Cepaea hortensis. Next base: position 60,925,246 of record OY992884.1, read on the forward strand.
AGTTGTCTAGATCGTCCTCACTGAGGAAGTGCGGCGTTGCTGTAAGGTAAAATAGAGAATAGATGGAATCGTATGTGTGGCAATAGTGCATTTTATCATCATGTGTTTTATTGTTACAGTAACAAAAGTGGCTATTCTATCTGTCTGTCTGTCTGTCTGTCCGTCTGTCTGTCTGTCTGTCTGTCTGTCTGTCTGTCTGTCTGTCTGTCTGTCTGTCTGTCTGTCTGTCTGTCTGTCTGTCTTCGTCATTTCGTCGTCGTTGTATTTCTCGTCGTTTCGACATCGTCTTCCTCTTCTTCATCTTTTCGTCGTCGTAGTCTTCTTCTTTTTAATCATATTCATGTCATCATTACAGCCATCATCGTTTTCA
>OY992884.1:60928115-60988115 GCA_963921405.1 Cepaea hortensis
GTCTGTGTGAGTGCGTGGAGGTATGTGTGGGAGAGTGGGGGAGGTGTGTGGGTGGGGGATGTGAGGGTGGCTGCGGGATGTGTGGGTGGCTGCGGGATGTGAGGGTGGATGGGGGATGTGTCTACAACATTGCAATATGCACTGTTTATGTTTACAACTTTCATTTGACAATAGTTTTTTTCCCCCATGTGAATGCATCATGCGTAATATGCATTGTTTATGCTTACAAAATCCATTTGATAATGTTTTTCCCCCAATGTAAATGTAACATGCACATTTGATGAATGAAAGATGAGTGATTGAAAGGGCCGAATGTAAGACGGTCCTGCGCGCCCAATTTGTTACCCTTTTAAAATAAATTTCGTTCGTTCGTTCGTTCTCTCTCTCTCCCCAGATCTTTTTTCTCTATTTCACTATATCTCGTCTCCTACTTCCCATTTGTCTCTCTCTGCCTCTTTGTCTGTCTCTATCTTTTTTGTCTCTCTATCCAACTTGGTCTATCTGTGTGTTTATTCGTGTTTTGCTTTGCAAAGGTGGATTCAATCGATTGGCACTCGTAAGTAGACTTTGCTTCGGGAAAACAAATAAAAGGATCGCGCGGACAGGAAGCATTCACCTCATTGTTGTGACAGCCGTTTCCTTTGTACTCACGAGACTTCATGGCGAATGAGTCAAGCCGCTTGCCCCGATTTCTTAACATCGCTGGTTTGTTTTCCGGCTGTGTTAGTTCCCTCAATGCCAGGTTAGTTCCCTCAACGTCAGGTTAGTTCCCTCAACATCAGGTTAGTTCCCTCAACGTCAGGTTAGTGCCCTCAATGTCAGGTTAGTTCCCTCAATGTCAGGTTAGTTCTTTCAAAGTCAGGTTAGTGCCCTCAATGTCAGGTTAGTTCTCTCAAAGTCAGGTTAGTGCCCTCAATGTCAGGTTAGTTCCCTCAATGCCAGGTTAGTTCCCTCAACGCCAGGTTAGTTTCCCTCAACGTCAGGTTAGTTCCCTCAACATCAGGTTAGTTCCCTCAACGTCAGGTTAGTGCCCTCAATGTCAGGTTAGTGCCCTCAACGCCAGGTTAGTTCCCTCAATGTCAGGTTAGTTCCCTCAACGCCAGGTTAGTTCCCTCAATGTCAGGTTAGTTCCCTCAACGCCAGGTTAGTTCCCTCAATGTCAGGTTAGTTCCCTCAACGCCAGGTTAGTTCCCTCAATGTCAGGTTAGTTCTCTCAAAGTCAGGTTAGTGCCCTCAATGTCAGGTTAGTTCCCTCAACGCCAGGTTAATTACCTCAATGGCAGGTTAGTTCCCTCAACGCCAGGTTAGTCCATCAATGTCAGGTTAGTTCCCTCAATGTCAGACTCAAAGTCAGGTTAGTTCCCTCAATGTCAGGTTAGTTCCCTCAATGTCAGGTTAGTTCCCTCAACGTCAGGTTAGTTCCTTCAACGCCAGGTTAGTTCCCTCAATGTCAGGTTAGTTCTCTCAAAGTTAGGTTAGTTCCCTCAATGTCAGGTTAGTTCCCTCAATGTCAGGTTAGTTCTCTCAAAGTCAGGTTAGTGCCCTCAATGTCAGGTTAGTTCTCTCAATGTCAGGTTAGTTCCCTCAATGTCAGGTTAGTTCTCTCAAAGTCAGGTTAGTGCCCTCAAAGTCAGGTTAGTTCCCTCAATATCAGGTTAGTTCTCTCAAAGTCAGGTTAGTTCCCTCAATGTCAGGTTAGTTCTCTCAAAGTCAGGTTAGTTCCCTCAATGTCAGGTTAGTTCTCTCAAAGTCAGGTTAGTTCCCTCAATGTCAGGTTAGTTCCCTCAACGCCAGGTTAGTTCCCTCAATATCAGGTTAGTTCTCTCAATGTCAGGTTAGTTCCCTCAATGTCAGGTTAGTTCCCTCAATGTCAGGTTAGTTCCCTCAACGCCAGGTTAGTTCTATCAAAGTCAGGTTAGTTCCCTCAATGTCAGGTTAGTTCCCTCAACGCCAGGTTAGTTCTCTCAAAGTCAGGATAGTGCCCTCAACGTCAGGTTAGTTCCTTCAACGCCAGGTTAGTTCCCTCAATGTCAGGTTAGTTCTCTCAAATTCAGGTTAGTTCCTTCAATGTCAGGTTAGTTTCCTCAACGCCAGGTTAGTTCTCTCAAGGTCAGGTTAGTTCCTTCAAAGTCAGGTTAGTTCCCTCAACGTCAGATTAGTTCCCTCAACGCCAGGTTATTTTCCACAAGGTCAGATTATTTCCCTCAACGTCAGGTTAGTTCGCTAAACATCAGGTTAGTTCCCCCAACGTCCAGTTAGTTCTCTCAAAGTTAGGTTAGTTCCCTCAAAATAAAGTTAGTTCCCTCAACGTTAAGTTAATTTCCGCAAATAAGGTTAGTTTCCTCAACGCCAGGTTAGTTCTCTCATGTCAAGTCAGTTCCCCCATCGTCAAGTTTGTTCCCTTAACGTCAGGTTAGTACCCTCAACGTCAAGTTAGTTCTCTCAACGTCAGGTTAGTTCCCAGAACGACAGGTTAGTTCCCTCAACGTCAGGTTTGTTTTCTAGTGCATCCTAAAATTATTTGCACACCTTCATTCTTGGTGTGGTTAGTTCAATCATTCAATCTGTTTCTGACAAAATGGATATTTCTGAACCATAATTCATGACAAAGTTCTGGAACAGGAGATACACTAGCATGTGTTCTGAGAAGAAGCCTTCTCATTGTTTTAGAGTGGTCAATTCATAGGGTTACCAGATACGTGGGCATAAAAGGAGCACATAATTAGACAAAAATGAGGACAAGGTGGACATATTGAATGTTTTATTTGAAACGTTACAGATTAAACCCACAATCACACCCCCCCTCCCCCGATTGTCTCCACCATGTCGTGGGGGGGGGGGGGGGGGCTTGTGTGTCCCAGTGATCCCAGGCGCGTTATCGACAGAAGCACAACTACATGTCAAACATGCCTTGGGTTAGGGGCCAGACTAAGCGAGACACAACCTGCTGCTCTGCATGTAGACTGAGGATAGCGGTCAAAATCTAAATCAGGCGCACGATACCGTTAATTCTTAGTCCGGACACATACTCTAAGGCTCCCATTTGAGGGATATGGCTGAACGCCTCTAAGCCGGGCCGATACCCACCTACGGAAAAATGGAGGTGAGATGCCGAGCACGCTACATGCTTGGTTCAGATACCTGTTCAAAGGCTCTCAGCTGGGGGATATGAGGGATCCCCGGATGAGAGGGCCTGGCCGTTTCTCGCTCACTGATGCACAGAGGTAAGGTGCTGAGCAGGCAGCACATGTAGCCTACCTCGTGAGCGAGTACTAAAGGTAGAAAAAGTGCCCCAGTAGCACGAAATGGTTACGAAAAATGTCTGTATCCATACCCATAGAGTGATTGCAGTCAAGGCTGAAAAACGTCACAGTAACACGAATTGGAATGCTTGGCTAGTGAATACATTGCGTGGAAGTCCGAAGATAAGACTTACCTAGTGGATGTCGTCCGCAGACTGACCGTTCCTGGTTTGTGTGGGAAGTGGCGAGTGGCTAACGAAATGCACAATATATGGAAGTGAGGAATCGAAGCAGCCATAAGCAGGGTATGGCGATTCCTTGGGTGAGCCCAGTCTCAGAGCAATATGTGCCGGCTCTGCAATTATGGAAGCCTCCTTGGATATTGGGGAATGCCCATGGTCTGCCCCTGCCTTCCCGAGAGGGTTGACCGTGACGTCTTTCACCCTTATACCTTGACCTTGACCAGCTGAGATGTGGGCGACACCACAAACAGTAAGAGTCTAACGTGCCTCGAAACCCGAGGATTAAAATATTCCCGCCGAAGACGGAAGTGCCGTCCTACGGTTGGCAAAATAAAAATTGGCACTACGCAATTACGTCCGAGTGAAATGTCTTTCGTGCTAGGAACAGCTCTGACTACCTAGTCTTCCGAATGTCCATCGTGTCCGGAAAAGCTTTGACTAGCTAGTTTCCGAATGTCCGTTGTGCCCGGAACAGCTTTGACGGGCACAGCGACAATCACATGTTCGAATCGAAAGCTCGCTGAGTGGATACCGCCTGCAGACCGGTCTGGTTTGTGCGGGAAAGGCTCGTGGTGAACGAAATGCCTAATATATTGAAGCGAGGCATTAAAGCAGTCATGAGCAGGACGTGACGATTCCCTCGGTGAGCCCAACACCAGGGCGCTATGTGTCGGCCCTGCAAACTATGAAAGCCACCATGGATGGTGGAAAATGCCATGGACTGTCCCTGCCTTCTCTTGAGGGCTGATCGTGAAGCATTCGACCGTTTCAACTTGACCAGCTGGAATGTGGACGACACCACAAAAGTAAGAATCCCACAGGAATGCTAACCTGTCAAAAATGCACACTAAAAGTCGGATGTGTTGGCCTAAGGGTTTCGGCCCAAGAGTGCGTAACGGGACACACCGCAATCACATATGAAAAAACACTCTGGATGAACGCAAAGAAGAAGAAGAAACCCACAATCAGTACAATTTTATTACAATAGCTGCCAATAAGCGTATCTTTCTCTTAGTGAATCGACCAAGAAACAATCATGTTAAAAAATAAATATAATTTCAATAGAGGCCTTTTTCAAAATGCTAATAAATATTACTTAAACAACCGATTGTACAATTATTACCTTATAATCTTGATTAATTACACAATATAAGAAAATACGGACATTTTAAAGGATTTTAGCTTTGCCTGTCGGACGGAGAATATTAGGCTAAAAGGGAGGACATGTCCTTTTTTTTTTGCCGGACGTCGAGCAACCCTAGGTCAATTCTATGCTTTTGTCTATAATGTATATGTGTGATGTTTGTAAGACAGGCTGTAACTAAATGTCACTATGAGATATGATAAATTAATATGCCCTCCAATAGTCTGGCAAATTAAAATGATCTTTGAAAGGTCTGTCCTGGCCAAGCAGTTAAGAGAACACTAAACAGACACTGCCAGCGTTGACCTTTGAACTAGAAGCTCAAGGCTACTGAACACTGGTATAAATGTTTCCGGAATGTTTTGGCTGTTTCTTGCCCACCCAAACCGGTTCTATAGACCTCGACATCAATTACTGTTGGGATACTGTACTCAGATGAGTCAGGCAATCCTGGAGGAAGTACAGGGCGATGTTCATGGCTCTGGTATCCAAGTAATGAGTTGTACGGCAAGGATTCTTTCCACGAAGGTCTCTGATTTACGGGCTACATATACTCACGTACATAGACAGACAGTGAGACCGGCAGCCATATGGGCGGATAGAGAGATAGACGGACGACACAGAGATAAACAGACGGACGAACAGAGAGACAGAAAGAAAGCCATGCTGACAAACGGAAGGACGGACGAACTGACAGACTTACAGACAGAGTCTTTTTCGGAACGGATTTAAAGACACACAGCTGTCGTAACATATATGATGCTTAGTTTAGTTCAGCAGAGTGTTAGCTCTAATTTCTCAACTCATTATGATCTTATTATGATCTGTTTGACCCCGACTCTCTCTCTCTCTCTCTCTCTCTCTCTCTCTCTCTCTCTCTCTCTCTCTCTCTCTCTCTCTCTCTGTGTTTTTCTCTCTCTATATTCGTCAGTATCTCTCGCTCTTTCTCTCTTTATCCATCAGTATCTCTGTTTCTCTCTTTACCCATCAGTATATCTCTCTCCTTCTCTCTCTCTCTCTCTCTCTCTCTCTCTCTCTCTCTCTCGCATTCTCTCTCTTTCTCGTTTCCATTCTCATCACTTTCGCCATCATTCTCTTTCACACTCGCCCTAATTCTCTCTCGCTTTCTCTCCCCCTCTCTGCCATCCTCATTAACCCTCTATAATGCATGAGACCAGAGAGATAAGAAGGACAGAATGTCAGACGGGCCTATGTGCCCAATTCTCAACACTTTGAAAATAAAGTTTGTTCGTCGTTTCGTTCGTTTCTGTGTCTCATTACTTCTCGCTATCATTTTCTCTCTCTCTCTCTCTCTCTCTCTCTCTCTCTCTCTCTCTCTCTCTCTCTCTCTCTCTCTCTCTCTCTCTCTCTCTCTCTCTCTCTCTCTCTCTCTCTCTCTCTCTCTCTCTCTCTCTCTCTCTCCCGTAGTCTTGTTCAATCTAAACTTTCTCTCTCTCCCACTCAGAATAACACAATTTTAAGATATTAAAAACGCAGTAACAACTTAATTTTACTGTAAACCATTTGACATCTCCAATCTGAAAGCCTGCATCTTCCTGATCGTCTTAAGTGAAGAATTACGGCACAGCAACGGCATTGGACACATCTTTACAATAACTAACTTGTTTAATGATCCTTTCACGGGCGATAATGCCGGGAGCTCAGCCCCGTAATGGTGTATCCAGTGCGACAGGCTGTATTCCCACTGTTGACAAGGGAGATAAACTGGAAATCTGGTAATTAATTTGGCGCTGCCTGTCCTATCCTATCCATTCCTATCCTAAATTATACTAACCTATCCTATCCTCATCATCATCCAGTGCCGTTGCGGCTGGCGTGGGCTATCATACCCGTCCACAAATTGCGATCTCCGACGGCATGTATAAATTCGTGTGTTGAGCCCCTTCCGTGCATGAGGCTATACTGTCAAGAATTTTCCGTACGTGTATATTTTGTCCTCCTGTCCTACCCTATCCTGTCATATTATACCATAGTCTGTCCTCCTGTCCTGTCCTATCCCGTACTCTCTAATTCTCCTGTCCTATAATACCCTATCATATTCTGTTCTTCTGTCCTGCCCTATCCTATCTTATCATATCCTGTTCTGTCCCCCTGTCTTGTTCTGTTCTATTCTGTCCTCCCATCCTGTCATATCCTATCTCATTTTGTCCTACCCTGTTCTACCCTAATCCATCCTATCCTATCCTGTACTATCCTATCCCATCCTATCCTCTCCTATTCTGTCCTATCATATTCTGTCATGCCATATCACATCCTATCCTATCCCATACTTTCCTGTTCTGCCCTATCCTATTCTATAAAATAAAAAGTCCCGTCCAACATTCTGGCCCAGTGGTCTAAAGCCTCTCTGGTCGACGTCTGTGCTCTAGGGCTAGTGAACACAGTTTCACAATTCCGACATAAAAGTCGCTTTAAAGTCGACAGGGTCGACTTCATTGCACCGGGTTTTATCCCATTTGGCTCGGTCTCTTTCCGCAGCACGGAAAGCGTCGCACAAAGCACGAACTCCGTAGCTTTTAGCGACGACCCACAGGGGTCTCCGAAACATTTAACTCGTAAACCGAAGGACACGGCCCGGAATCGAACCCACAAATTTTGGAGCTCGAGTCAAACGATTTGACCACTTCGCCACAGAGACTCCCTTCTCTAGTTACAATATGAGTATAAATATAGCCAAAAAAACTTAAATAATGCAAGTTAGAAGATCTCCTGGTCCACTAAGTATACAGATAAATGGCACATCTCTGAAACAAGTAAAGAATTCAATTATCTTGGAAGTGTGATCACAGAAAATGGCAGATTAAATAGAGAAATCGAAATCAGATTTCAAAAAGCAAGTGCACTTACATATCAACTATCACCCATACTGAGAGTGATAGCTGATATTTAAGGGGTGGGGTGGGGGGGGGGGGGCTGAGTGGTCTCAGGGTATGGTGACCGCCTCGAGTGCTGGAGGTCCCGGGTTCAAGCACCGGTGAGGGCCGGGATTATTTTACGTGGACTTCTAGTAATAAAATTTCCCATGGTCTCTGGGTAGTTAGATCGGACAACCGTGTGTATTGTTGCGCACGTAAAAAAATCATCTGGCAGCTGGAAATCGAAAAGGAGTAGCCTAACGGCGCTGCCAGGGCAAAATTTCGAGTTAAAAATCTACCCAAAGTATTTCAGGACCTCGCAGGTACTACGGAGTTCGTGCACTTAGCTGAGAATCTCCGGACTCAGACTTGAGTTACGAGTAGAACTGAGCACGTATGGGTTACATCCATGTGCCGTGATGTTGATCCGTCGACAAAACTAAACTAAACCCATACTGAAACATCCAAACATACCTATGTCAGCAAAATGACAGATAATAAACAGCATATTCACACCAACCCTATGCTACAAATCTCAAACTTGGACATTATCCAAGTGACACTTATGCAAAAACAACACCCGTGAGATGAGATGCCTGAGGAGAGCTTCCAACTTAACAATCCGAGACCGAATAAGAAATGTTATCAGACAGACAGTGGGATCAATGTGCCATATTTATCGAAAGACAGAAGATCGAATGGTTTGGCCATCTCGTTAGAATGCAACACCATCAATTACCAGCACTGGCTCTACATCAAAGATCATATGTGACGTACGCAAGAGGACGCCCGAGAAGAAAATGGATTGACGACTTCACAGGTATTGTAGAATCACACAGAATAAAACTATTCAGTGCAGCCCATCGGGCGCTGGAGAGCAAATTATTCCTCCCCACGACGCTTAACGGCAAAAGAGGAAGATGATGATGACGATGATGATGATGATGATGATGACTGCTCCTTTTCGACTTCGCCGTGTTCTTTGTTAAACACAAACAAGTATAACCAAACAGTGAATTTCACAATCTGAAACTTCGCATGAAAACAGCGGCACATGTGAAAGATGTATGTCAGAGGACATCAACCGGAAAAATAACGGACGACTGCATAAACTAATTACTGCGTGCGAGACGAGATAAGATATTTGATTAGCGCGCGTCAATTCTTACTACAAACGAATGGAAAAGCTTTGAAATACTATTTAGACTGCCGTAAATGAACTTTTAAAGACATGGACGAGTAGGAGAAATGTCTGCACATACAAATTACATCTTACACCGGACAGTTTTCCATAGTGGGCGGGCGGGAATTGCAGAGCTGAATACGAAAGCTGAAGCTTAGTTCAAAAATGTGATTATCAGACGTTAATTACAAGTCTGGCGCGGTCTTATTTCTGATTAGATAATGTCGGAGTTTACATGGGCAGGAATAACGGTAAGTAGGTTTCCGGGGGAGGGGAATATCGGTTAGAGGGAATTCAGGAGGGAATAACAAGGCGAGAGAAGTAGGATGAAGAAGGAAAGATGAAGTTTGGAGCTGCCATGTATTGTTAGTAGATGATGTGGGTGTTTTGACGTTCTGGGTTTCTGGGACGGAAAAGTGGACGTGGGTTGGGAAAAGGATTTGGGGGGGGGGGGAATTCAGCGTGAATGATGTGAAGGCGTGGGGGAAAAATTATAAATTGGAGAAGAAGAGTTAGAATGAGGTTTGGCGTGGTCTGATATTTCTTGATTGAAAATGTGGGAGTTTTAAAACATACTGGGTTGAAATAGAAGGAAATGGATGGGAGGGGGGGGGGGGACATGGAGAATTCAGAGGGGAATAACAAGAAGGAAGTAAGTAGTGGGGAACATGGAGATTTCAGTGGGAAATAAAAAGAGTCTTAAAAGTAGAGAGCATCGACTTTATTAGACCGGTTTTATCCCATGTGACCCGTTTTCTTTTCGCAGGGCAGCCTGCCGAAAGGGTCGCACAAAGGGTGATCTCCGTAGCTCCAGCGACGACCCCCAAGAGTCTCCATGAAAATGGTGGGGGTGGAAGAAAATATGCGGAATTCAATGGTAAATAAGAACGAAGTAGGTGGGGGGAAACATGGAGCATTCAGTGGGAATTAACAAGAAGGAAGTAGATGGAGGAAAACATGGAAAATTCAGAGGGAAATAACCAGAAGGAAGTAGATGGAGGAAAACATGGAAAGTTCAGTGGGAAATAACAAGAAGGAAGTGGGTGAAGGGAAACATGGAGAACTCGTGAGAAATAACAAGAAGGAAGTAGGTGGAGGAAAAAATGGAACATTCAGTGGGAAATAACAAGAAGGAAGTAGGTGGAGGGAAACATGGAGAACTCGTGGAAAATAACAAGAAGGAAGTAGGTGGAGGAACACATGTAAAATTCAGTGGGAAATAACAAGGAGGAAAAATGTTTAGGAAAACGTAGAGAATTCAGTGGGAAATAAGAAGAAGGAACTATGTGGAGGGAAACACGGTATATTCAGTGGAAAATAACAAGAGGGAAGTATGTGGAGGAAAACAGGGACAATTCAGTGGGAAATAACAAGAAGGAAGTAGATGAAGGGAAAGATGGAGAATACAGAGGGAAATAACAAGAAGGAAGTATGTGGAGGAAAACATGGAGAATTCAGTGGGAAATAAAAAAGAAGGAAGTAGATGGAGGAAAACATGGAAAGTTCAGTGGGAAATAACAAGAAGGAAGTGGGTGAAGGGAAACATGGAGAACTCGTGAGAAATAACAAGAAGGAAGTAGGTGGAGGAAAAAATGGAACATTCAGTGGGAAATAACAAGAAGGAAGTAGGTGGAGGGAAACATGGAGAACTCGTGGAAAATAACAAGAAGGAAGTAGGTGGAGGAACACATGTAAAATTCAGTGGGAAATAACAAGGAGGAAAAATGTTTAGGAAAACGTAGAGAATTCAGTGGGAAATAAGAAGAAGGAACTATGTGGAGGGAAACATGGTAAATTCAGTGGAAAATAGCAAGAGGGAATTATGTGGAGGAAAACAGGGAAAATTCAGTGGGAAATAACAAGAAGGAAGTAGGTGAAGGGAAAGATGGAGAATACAGAGGGAAATAACAAGAAGGAAGTAGGTGGAGGAAAACATGGAGAACTCAGTGGGAAATAAAAAAGAAGGAAGTTGGTGGTGGAAAACATGGAAAATTCAGTGGGAAATAACAAGAAGGACGTAGGTGAAGGGAAACATGGAGAATTCGTGGGAAAAATCAAGAAGGAAGTAGGTGGAAGAAAACATGGAAAATTCAGTGGGAAATAAAAAAGAAGGAAGTAGGTGGTGGAAAACATGGAAAATTCAGTGGGAAATAACAAGAAGGAAGTATGCGGAGGAAAACATGGAGAATTCAGTGGAAAATAAGAAGAAGAAGTATGTGGAGGAAAACATGGAAAATTGAGTGGGAAATAACAAGAAGGAAGTAGGTGGAGGGAAAGATGGAGAATACAGAGGGAAATAACAAGAAGGAAGTAGGTGAAGGAAAACATGGAAAATTCAGTGGGAAATAAAAAAGAAGGAAGTTGGTGGTGGAATACATGGAAAATTCAGTGAGAAATAACAAGAAGGAAGTATGCGGAGGAAAACATGGAGAATTCAGTGGAAAATAAGAAGAAGAAGTATGTGGAGGAAAACATGGAAAATTGAGTGGTAAATAACAAGAAGGAAGTAGGTGGAGGGAAACATGGAAAACGCAGTGGGAAATAACAAGAATGAAGTAGGAGGGAAACATGGAAAACTCGTGGGAAATAACAAGAAGGAAATTGGTCTAGGAAGGCGTGGAAAATTCAGTGGGAAATAACAAGAAGAAAGTAGGTAAAGGAAAACATGGAGAATTTAGAGAGAAATAACAAGAAGGAAGTAGGTGGAGGAAAACTTGAAAATTCAGTGGGAAATAAAGGAATTGGGTGAAGGGAAACATTTAGAATTAAGTGGGAAATAACAAGATGGAAATAGGTGAAACGAAATATGGAGAATTCAGTGGGAAATAACAAGAAGGAAGTAGGCAGACGAGAATATGGAAAGTTCAGTGAAAAATAACAAGAAGGAAGAAGGTGGAGGAAAACATGGAAAATGCATTGGGAAATAACAAGAAGGAAGTATGTGGAGGAAAACATGGAGAATTTAGTGGAAAATAAGAAGATGAAGTATGTGGAGGAAAACGTGGAAAATTTAGTGGGAAATAACAACAAGGAAGTAAGTGGAGGAAAACATGGAAAATTCACTGCGAAATAACAAGAAGAAAGTAGGTGCAGGGAAACTTGGAGAACTGGTGGGAAATAACAAGAAAGAAGTGGGTGAAGGGAAACATGGAGAATTCAGAGGGAAATAACAAGAAGGAAGTAGGTGGAGAAAAACATGAAAAATTCAGTGGGAAATAACAAGAAGGAATTAGGTGGAGGGAAACATTTAGGATTAAATGGGAAATAACAAGATGGAAACTGGTGGAACGAAACATTGAGAATTCAGTGGGAGATAACAAGAAGGAAGTAGGCAGCGGAAAACATGGAAAATTTAGTGGAAAATAACAAGAAGGAAGTAGGCAGAGGAAAATATGGAAAAATCTGTGGGAAATAACAAGAAGGAAGTAGGTGGAAGTAAACATGGGGAATTCAGTGGGAAATAACAAGAAGGAAGTAGATGGATGAAAACATGGAAAATTCAGTTGGAAATAACAAGAAGGAAGTAGGTGGAAGGAAACATAGAGAACTCGTGGGAAATAACAAGAAGGAAGTTGGTGGAGGAAAACATGGAGGATTCAGTGGGAAATAACAAGAAGGAAGTAGGCACACGAGAATATGGAAAGTTCAGTGGAAAATAACAAGAAGGAAGAAGGTGGAGGAAAACATGGAGAATTCAGAGGGAAATAACAAGAGGGAAGCAGGTGGAGGAAAACATGGAAAATGCAGTGGGAAATACCAAGAAGGAAGTAAGTGGAGGAAAACATGGAGAATTTAGTGGAAAATAAAAAGAAGAAGTATGTGGAGGAAAACGTGGAAAATTTAGTGGGAAATAACAAAAAGGAAGTAAGTGGAGGAACACATGGAAAATTCACTGCGAAATAACAAGAAGGAAGTAGGTGCAGGGAAACTTGGAGAACTGGTGGGAAATAACAAGAAGGAAGTAGATGGAGGAAAACATGGAAAATGCAGTGGGAAAATAACAAGAAGGAAGTAATTGGAAAGAAACACGGAGAACTCGTGGGAAATAACAAGAAGGAAGTTGGTGGAGGACAACATGGAAAATTCAGTGTGAAATAACAAGAAAGAAGTGGGTGAAGGGAAACATGGAGAATTCAGAGGGAAATAACAAGAAGGAAATATGTGGAGGGAAACATGGTAAATTCAGTGGAAAATAGCAAGAGGGAATTATGTGGAGGAAAACAGGGAAAATTCAGTGGGAAATAACAAGAAGGAAGTAGGTGAAGGGAAAGATGGAGAATACAGAGGGAAATAACAAGAAGGAAGTAGGTGGAGGAAAACATGGAGAACTCAGTGGGAAATAAAAAAGAAGGAAGTTGGTGGTGGAAAACATGGAAAATTCAGTGGGAAATAACAAGAAGGAAGTAGGTGAAGGGAAACATGGAGAATTCGTGGGAAAAATCAAGAAGGAAGTAGGTGGAAGAAAACATGGAAAATTCATTGGGAAATAAAAAAGAAGGAAGTAGGTGGTGGAAAACATGGAAAATTCAGTGGGAAATAACAAGAAGGAAGTATGCGGAGGAAAACATGGAGAATTCAGTGGAAAATAAGAAGAAGAAGTATGTGGAGGAAAACATGGAAAATTGAGTGGGAAATAACAAGAAGGAAGTAGGTGGAGGGAAAGATGGAGAATACAGAGGGAAATAACAAGAAGGAAGTAGGTGAAGGAAAACATGGAAAATTCAGTGGGAAATAAAAAAGAAGGAAGTTGGTGGTGGAAAACATGGAAAATTCAGTGAGAAATAACAAGAAGGAAGTATGCGGAGGAAAACATGGAGAATTCAGTGGAAAATAAGAAGAAGAAGTATGTGGAGGAAAACATGGAAAATTGAGTGGTAAATAACAAGAAGGAAGTAGATGGAGGGAAACATGGAAAACGCAGTGGGAAATAACAAGAATGAAGTAGGAGGGAAACATGGAAAACTCGTGGGAAATAACAAGAAGGAAATTGGTGGAGGAAGGCGTGGAAAATTCAGTGGGAAATAACAAGAAGGAAGTAGGTGAAGGAAAACATGGAGAATTTAGAGAGAAATAACAAGAAGGAAGTAGGTGGAGGAAAACTTGAAAATTCAGTGGGAAATAAAGGAATTGGGTGAAGGGAAACATTTAGAATTAAGTGGGAAATAACAAGATGGAAATAGGTGAAACGAAATATGGAGAATTCAGTGGGAAATAACAAGAAGGAAGTAGGCAGACGAGAATATGGAAAGTTCAGTGAAAAATAACAAGAAGGAAGAAGGTGGAGGAAAACATGGAAAATGCATTGGGAAATAACAAGAAGGAAGTATGTGGAGGAAAACATGGAGAATATAGTGGAAAATAAGAAGATGAAGTATGTGGAGGAAAACGTGGAAAATTTAGTGGGAAATAACAACAAGGAAGTAAGTGGAGGAAAACATGGAAAATTCACTGCGAAATAACAAGAAGAAAGTAGGTGCAGGGAAACTTGGAGAACTGGTGGGAAATAACAAGAAAGAAGTGGGTGAATGGAAACATGGAGAATTCAGAGGGAAATAACAAGAAGGAAGTAGGTGGAGAAAAACATGAAAAATTCAGTGGGAAATAACAAGAAGGAATTAGGTGGAGGGAAACATTTAGGATTAAATGGGAAATAACAAGATGGAAATAGGTGGAACGAAACATTGAGAATTCAGTGGGAGATAATAAGAAGGAAGTAGGTGGATGAAAACATGGAAAATTCAGTTGGAAATAACAAGAAGGAAGTAGGTGGAAGGAAACATAGAGAACTCGTGGGAAATAACAAGAAGGAAGTTGGTGGAGGAAAACATGGAGGATTCAGTGGGAAATAACAAGAAGGAAGTAGGTGAAGGGAAACATGGAGAACTCGTGGGAAATAACAAGAAGGAAGTAGGTGGAAGAAAACATGACAAATTCAGTGGGAAATAACAAGAAAGAAGTAGGTGGATGAAAACATGGAAAATTCAGTTGGAAATAACAAGAAGGAAGTAGGTGGAAGGAAACATAGAGAACTCGTGGGAAATAACAAGAAGGAAGTTGGTGGAGGAAAACATGGAGGATTCAGTGGGAAATAACAAGAAGGAAGTAGGTGAAGGAAAACATGGAGAATTCAGAGAGAAATAACAAGAAGGAAGTAGGTGGAGGAAAACGTGGAAAATTTAGTGGGAAATAACAAGAAGGAAGTAGGTGAAGGGAAACATGGAATATTCAGTGGGAAATAAAGGAATTGGGTGAAGGGAAACATTTAGAATTAAGTGGGAAATAACAAGATGGAAATAGGTGAAACGAAATATGAAGAATTCAGTGGGAAATAACAAGAAGGAAGTAGGCACACGAGAATATGGAAAGTTCAGTGGAAAATAACAAGAAGGAAGAAGGTGGAGGAAAACATGGAGAATTCAGAGGGAAATAACAAGAGGGAAGCAGGTGGAGGAAAACATGGAAAATGCAGTGGGAAATACCAAGAAGGAAGTAAGTGGAGGAAAACATGGAGAATTTAGTGGAAAATAAAAAGAAGAAGTATGTGGAGGAAAACGTGGAAAATGTAGTGGGAAATAACAAAAAGGAAGTAAGTGGAGGAAAACATGGAAAATTCACTGCGAAATAACAAGAAGGAAGTAAGTGCAGGGAAACTTGGAGAACTGGTGGGAAATAACAAGAAGGAAGTAGATGGAGGAAAACATGGAAAATGCAGTGGGAAAATAACAAGAAGGAAGTAATTGGAAAGAAACACGGAGAACTCGTGGGAAATAACAAGAAGGAAGTTGGTGGAGGACAACATGGAAAATTCAGTGTGAAATAACAAGAAAGAAGTGGGTGACGGGAAACATGGAGAATTCAGAGGGAAATAACAAGAAGGAATTAGGTGAAGGGAAACATTTAGAATTAAATGGAAAATGACAAGATGGAATAGGTGGAACGAAACATTGAGAATTCAATGGGAGATAATAAGAAGGAAGTAGGTAGCGGAAAACATGGAAAATTCAGTGGGAAATAACAAGAAGGAAGTAGGCAGAGGAAAACATGGAGAATTCAGAGAGAAATAACAAGACGGAAGTAGGTGGAGGAAAACGTGGAAAATTCAGTGGGAAATAACAAGAAGGAAGTAGGTGAAGGGAAACATGGAATATTCAGTGGGGAATAAAGGAATTGGGTGAAGGGAAACATTTACAATTAAGTGGGAAATAACAAGATGGAAATAGGTGAAACGAAATATGGAGAATTCAGTGGGAAATAACAAGAAGGAAGTAGGCAGACGAGAATATGGAAAGTTCAGTGGAAAATAACAAGAAAGAAGAAGGTGGAGGAAAACATGGAGAATTCAGAGGGAAATAACAAGAAGGAAGCAGGTGGAGGAAAACATCTAAAATGCAGGTGGAAATAACAAGAAGGAAGTATGTGGAGGAAAACATGGAAAATTTAGTGGGAAATAACAAGGAAGTAAGTTGAGGAAAACATGGAAAATTCACTGCGAAATAACAAGAAGGAAGTAGGTGCAGGGAAACGTGGAGAACTGGTGGGAAATAACAAGAGGGAAGTAGGTGGAGGAAAACATGGAAAATTCAGTGGGAAATAACAAAAAATAAGTGGGTGAAGGGAAACATGGAGAATTCAGAGGGAAATAACAAGAAGGAAGTAGGTGAAGGGAAACATTTAAAATTAAATAGGAAATAACAAGATGGAAATAGGTGAAAAGAAACATTGAGAATTCAGTGGGAGATAACAAGAAGGAAGTAGGCAGCGGAAAACATGGACAAATCTGTGGGAAATAACAAGAAGGAAGTAGGTGGATGAAAATATGGAAAAATCAGTGGGAAATAACAAGAAGGAAGTAGGTGAAGGGAAACATGGAGAACTCGTGGGAAATAACAAGAAGGAAGTAGGTGTAAGAAAACATGGACAATTCAGTGGGAAATAACAAGAAAGAAGTAGGTGGATGAAAACATGGAAAATTCAGTGGGAAATAACAAGAAGGAAGTAGGTGGAAGGAAACATAGAGAACTCGTGGGAAATAACAAGAAGGAACTAGGTGGAGGAAAATACGGAAAATGCAGTGGGAAATAACAAGAATGAAGTAGCTGGAGGGAAACATGGAAAACTCGTGGGAAATAACAAGAAGGAAGTTGGTGGAGGAAGGCATGGAAAATTCAGTGGGAAATAACAAGAAGGAAGTAGGTGAAGGAAAACATGGAATATTCAGTTGGAAATAACAAGAAGGAAGTAGGTGAAGGAAAACATGGAATATTCAGTGGGAAATAACAAGAAGGAAGTAGGTGAAGGAAAACATGGAATATTCAGAGGGAAATAAAGGAATTGAGTGAAGGGAAACATTTAGAATTAAATGGGAAATAACAAGATGGAAATAGGTGAAACGAAATATGGAGAATTCAGTGGGAAATAACAAGAAGGAAGTAGGCAGACGAGAATATGGAAAGTTCAGTGGAAAATAACAAGAAGGAAGAAGGTGGAGGAAAACATGGAGAATTCAGAGGGAAATAACAAGAAGGAAGCAGGTGGAGGAAAACATGGAGAATTTAGTGGAAAATAAGAAGAAGAAGTATGTGGAGGAAAACGTGGAAAATTTAGTGGGAAATAACAACAAGGAAGTAAGTGGAGGAAAACATGGAAAATTCACTGCGAAATAACAAGAAGGAACTAATTGGAAGGAAACACGGAGAACTCGTGGGAAATAACAAGAAGGAAGTTGGTGGAGGACAACATGGAAAATTCAGTGGGAAATAACAAGAAAGAAGTGGGTGAAGGGAAACATGGAGAATTCAGAGGGAAAAAACAAAAAGGAAGTAGGTGGAGGAAAACATGAAAAATTCAGTGGGAAATAACAAGAAGGAAAGAGGTGAAGGGAAACATTAAGAATTAAATGGGAAATAACATAATTGAAATAGGTGGAACGAAACATTGAGAATTCAGTGAGAGATAACAAGAAGGAAGTAGACAGAGGAAAACATGAAAAAATCTGTGGGAAATAACAAGAAGGAAGTAGACGGAAGAAAACATGGGAAATTCAGTGGGAAATAACAAGAAGGAAGTAGGTGAAAGGAAACATGGAGAACTCGTGGGAAATAACAAGAAGGAAGTAGGTGGAAGAAAATACGGAAAATCTAGTGGGAAATAAGAAGGATGTAGGTGAAGGGAAGCATGGATAATTTATAGGTAAATATCAAAAAGTAAGTAGGTGGAGGAAAACATCGACAATTCATTGCGAAATATCAAGATGGAAGTAGGTGAAGGGAAACATTAGAATTAAATGGGAAATAACAAGATGGAAATATGTGGAACGAAACATGGACAATTCATTGGGAAATAACATGAAGGAAGTAGGCAGAGGAAAACATGAAAAATTCAGTGGGAAATAACAAGAAGGAAGTAGGTGGAAGAAAACATTGAAAATTCAGTAGGAAATAACAAGAAGGAAGTAGGTGGAGGAAAACGTGGAAAATTATGTGGGAAATAATAAGAAGGAAGTATTTGAAGGAAAACAAGGAGAACTCGAGGGAAATAGCAAGAAGGAATTAGGTGGAGTAAAACATGGAACATTCTGTGGGGAAATAACAAGAATGAAGTAGGTGGAGGAAAACATGGAAAATTCAGTGGGAAATAACAAGAAGGAAGTAATTGGAAGGAAACACGGAGAACTCGTGGGAAATAACAAGAAGGAAGTAGGTGGAGGGAAACATGGAGAATTCAGAGGGAAATAACAAGAAGGAAGTAGGTGGAGGAAAACATGGAAAATTCAGTGGGAAATAACAAGAAGGAAGTAGTTGGAGGGAAACATGGAGAATTCAGAGGGAAATAACAAGATGGAAGTAGGTGGAGGAAAACATGGACAATTCAGTGGGGAAAAAAACAAGAAGGAAGTAGGTGGAGTGAAACATGGAGAATTCAGAGGGAAATAACAAGAAGGAAGTAGGTGGAGGAAAACATGGACAATTCAGTGGGGAAAAAAACAAGAAGGAAGTAGGTGGAGTGAAACATGGAGAATTCAAAGGGAAATAACAAGAAGGAAATAGGTGGAGGAAAACATGGAAAATTCAGTGGCAAATAACAAGAAGGAAGTAGGTGGAGGGAAACATGGAGAATTCAGAGGGAAATAACAAGATGGAAGTAGGTGGAGGAAAACATGGAAAATTCAGTGGGGAAATAACAAGAAGGAAGTAGTTGGAGGGAAACATTTGAGAATTCAGAGGGAAATAACAAGTTGGAAGTAGGTGGAGGAAAACATGGAAAATTCAGTGGGAAATAACAAGAAGGAAGTAGGTGAAGGGAAACATGGAAAATTCAGTAGGAAATAACAGGAAAGTAGGTGGAGGGAAACATGGAGAATTCAGAGGGAAATAACCAGAAGAAAATGGATAGGAGTAAAATGTGGAACAGGAAGAGGGGGAGAAGAGGGGAACGTTGTTGATGATGACAACGATGATAGCAATACTGACTGCATTCACACGCTCTTTAATATTATATTCTTTCTTGACCTAGGAGGTTCTTGTGCAATGTTCTTATGTGCGGTGTATGACTTATTTCCATGGTATGACCTATTCCTGTGGTATGGCGTATTACCATTTTATGACTTACACTTGTGGTATGACTCATTCCCAGTATATGATTTACTCCATTCTTTTGACTTATTCCCATGGTATGACTTATTCCCATGGTATGACTTATTTCCAAGGTATGACTTATTACCATGGTATGACTTATTCCTACGTGTGTTTCTCTCGGCCGCATTTAAGTTTTCACTAGGTTTGCTCCTGTCTATTTCAGAGACTAAAAAAACAAAAAAAAAGTTTCTGTTCTCTTTCCCCTTTCCAACACCCTTTTTTTGCCTTCCTCGCCTCTGAACGTGTGTGTGTGTGTGTTGCTCTATCGCCTTATATTTCCCGTGCCTTGCGGTCTCCAATGAAATGACATCCCTGTCTTGCTTGCCACGTCGCTACCATAATCTCTAACAATATTAACCCATCCCCAAGCAAAATCACTGCACGTAAAACCACCAACGGAAATGCCTGACTGAAGCCTTGCGCACATTTTCCTTGATATTTATTCAAAATAACAATTTAAACAGTCTACCAGCGGAAGTAAAGGCAACAGTGACAGTAAGGAGTATAGTTCATTCAGGTAGGGTACTGCGAACGCCATCTATCTGCAAAGTTAAGAAGCTTGCAGCCCGTGCGACCATCACTGCTGGTTCTACGGAATCTCAGACATGACTTCTTCCCTACGTCCCCGTCATATACCATGGACAAGGATATATGCAAATGTCTGCAAGTATTAGGTATGGTGATACCTCTGAAGTCGGAGTGGGTTCGCCTGATGGCGAGGGAAACTGTTAATAGGGGA
Source organism: Cepaea hortensis (assembly GCA_963921405.1). Lineage (NCBI taxonomy): Eukaryota > Metazoa > Mollusca > Gastropoda > Stylommatophora > Helicidae > Cepaea > Cepaea hortensis. The sequence continues at coordinate 60,948,176 of OY992884.1, forward strand.
AGCTAATCCTCACGCAAAATTCATTCCAGCACTACTAGAAGTAGTATGGACTACGCTTGAGTTCAAAGTGAGCGAGCGCCAAAAAAAAAAAAAAAAGAATTGGTGCTCGTCCTGTGATGAGGCCGCAGGTTGGTGCAGTGAGTGCCGAGCCCTGCGTCTCATAACGACCAAGCCAATGCTACTAAAATTTCTTCTCAAATTCCCCGTGGATCCAGAGAGCATCATCTGACCAACCATCACTCAGAACACGACTTAATAGCCAGACGTACACAAAGATAACGGTAGGTTGTACAGCAGTGTGTACATGTAACCAAGCATCTCAGACAGCAGAACCACATACTACAACACTGAACCAAATGCAGCCCAGAAAGATCTATTCTATGGCCGGATGAAACAACGCTGGATTAAAACCTCTACGGGTGTCTGGAAGATCTGCAGAAGATGCAGCTGATGCAAGAATTTAAATGTTAGCTGATTTCAAGCCTACAAAAGGAAGGCGACCTGCAGTCATCGAGTCTTAGATCATCATCACGTGCCTTGCCGGCTGGCGTAGGCTATCTTGTCTCTCCACGTCTTGCCATCTCAACGGCATGTATCAATTTGTGTGCTGACTCTCTCCCGTGCCATGCCACAAGCCCATCAAGAATTTACTCTTGCTGTCTTTATCTCTCTCTCTTTTCTCAACATTTTCCAGTTGTCCCAATATTTCTATTTTTATCTTCTCATAATGTGGCCAAAAATGATGACTGCCTCTTTCTGATGTTTGTGATCAGCTGCCTTTGCATCCTAGCCTGCCTCAAAACGTCCAAATTACCCATTTTGACTGTTCGGGTAATTTTCAGCAATTCGTGTTTAAAACCACATCTTCAAATCTTCTAGTGCACTTGAGTTCTAGTTATACATCCCCATTTCTTTGAGCTGCTGGAAGGAAACTTCAGGGAGGAAGCGAGCAGATTACACATCCTTCATCTACAATCTGCGAAAGCCTTTTCACATCCCAACATCATTATCTTCACTGCTACTTATTATCTTTACATCAAACTTCCAATTACAGGAAATCCATTTTTCCAAAAAGCCGACATAATTTGAAGCGCTCTTGTATGACCTCTATCTATATCTCACGCGTAATTTATTGCAAGCTAGAAAATTAGCTCCTGTTTCAGAAATATCAGTCGCTCGGGTGCAGCCCCGAACATCGAACTGGCTTTACAAATATTATCATCATCACATTATGTGCAAAATGGTGAAGGCGTTAGTGCATCTTCCCAGATCTCGACCTTTGTTCTTCTAGATCTATTTCACAGATAATTATCCATAATACTACTGCCTCAGCCCATATCATCATCAACATGAGCCCTGCCAGCTGGCTTCAACCTTCACGTCTCGCCACACATTTTGATCTTTGGTGTTCTGGATCAATTATGTCAATGATATACTTCCATGCAACCGTTTCAGTGTATCCAATTGTCCATTGGTCAATTGGTCTAGTATCCATTGGTATGCCTTTGCCTCTTTTCCCATTGATCGCCTCAGATCTTCCAGCTTAAGTATAATTTCTCTCTGCCTGTCCCTGCCTCTCCTACCGTTGATGTGTCCGGTCGTTACGATGTGTCACAGTGCATGTCTTCTCCTTACACGACCAAAGAATGATTTTTATCGCCGCCTCGTATTTATGTATACTGTTCACCTCCCATCCGCTTTTCCCAGGCAATCGTTGTTAGATGAGAAATATGTCGACGGGAACACATAGGAGCACTGTTAGCACGCTCAGTGTAAAGGGTTCGAATCCCTATCGAAGAAAATTTTAAAATTGATCTGCGCTGCTAGGTTGACCTAGCAGGTCCGACTTCCGGTCGCCAGCATGGCGGTTAGGCGTTGAGCCGTTAAAGCCTGTGGCGTGTTTATTCATGTGGTTACGGTTTGCAATCGCATTTTCCTCATGTTGGACTGGTAGTACATGGTTCCGTCGCTCTGCTACTGAGTGAGTGCGTGGGCGACACCGTGAGCTGTGAAATTCGCGTGGAATGCTTTTACATCTGTCCTGTACAGTGAACTGCATGTTCGGAACAATGGCTACCGGCGGATGCTGAATTGACTGTATTGCCCTTTCGGTTCACGAGTGCATTTTTCGGGAGACTCCTGGGAGTCGGCGCTGAAGCTGCGGAGTTCGTGCTTTGTGCGACACTTTCGGCGGGTCGCTCTGTGGTAAGAGACCCAGCCATGTGGGAAAACCCGGGTCAGTGAGGTCTTTCTGGTGACTGCCGAGCCCATCAACGATGAACTGTGGTATTCGTGAATGAATTTTGTGTTGACATTCTGACGGCGGTATTATGCACGGTGCACATGCGCGGGCTGTTGGATTGCCGAGACTCCCGTCTATTCCACTTTTCACACTGGACAGTGGGGAGCATGTTGTGTGATTTTCGCTGGCACTGGAATGGAGCATAATGGGGACGACCCGTTGCCGTGAAGTTGGAACCTCGACTAACTAACTAACTAACTAGATTGACCTTGTCTTAAATGAGTACCTGGACATGTCCTTGTAGGTGAAGGCCATTGTCGTGAAATTGCCCACGACAAGTCCTTCAAGAAACAAATGAAAACCGCACACAGATAAGAAAAATTAGACGTAGACCTTCACAATGTTATCGGACACGTTATGAGAAGAATAAATTGAAGAACTTGGTGACAATTGGCAAGATTGAGTGGAAAAGAACAAGGGGAAGGCAGAGAGGTAAATACCTGGATAGCTTGACCACGTGACGTGGTCAAAACAAGAATAATACCTGACCCACGACCCTGGTAATCGTATAAGATGGCGAAACATGACCGCCCTCGCTTATCGGCATGGCACAGGTTGATGATATTGATGGTAGTTCATTCCGATTTAGTAATTTGACAATTGCCTCTCGTCTTTATTGACTTGAGTGAGGGCGGACACTGTGTCGTTGAGGCAACAGTTCTGCTGGAATCTTGTTAGGCCGAACTCTGCGTAGCCGTTTATTGAGTTTTGTTAGTATTTTGATGTAAGCTTCAGAATTGATTGTCTCACCTCTTGGCATCACTTTCACAAGAATAACGCAGAGGTGTTTCCAAGGCACCAGGGCCGGGTTATATACTGGCCAAGACCTATTGTCGCGTCCTCGTCGAGCGTCCTGGGCAACAGGTCCTTTCGGGGTCCTGGCTAAAGTCAGTAGGATCGCCGATTCCTCCGAAGTCGGAGAGTGTCTGCCTGTACGGCGAGGAACCACCAGTCTGCACACCAATAAGCCAGACATGGGACAACGGATACTCACGCAAACCTCAGGTCCTGTATGACATCACACTGATGTTGGACAACAGGATGCCTTCATCCGACATACAGGACTTCGCGTTGGAGCTCAAGCCAACGAACATAAGCAAGCAAGCAAGCACAAGAATAACAATAACCCATTAATGTCTCAAAAGACAGCAATGAAAACCTTTCTTGCTAATGGAGATGTCTTGGGGTTCTTTTTGGTGACTGTAGATGATGCTTTTCGTCTCAAGCTCACAATGTTGGGCCCGGGTTTCGTTACCTGCAGCAACATCTGTGCTCATTTATTAGACTTCGAGGAATACATCTTGCGCAAACCTTTGAATATGCGAGAATTAAAAGTTTTAACGGAACTTCCATTGCTGTCTGATAGAAAATGGTGGCTTGCAGTGCGCCTATCATCACGAATAATGTCATGAGCGCCATTCAATGTGACGGGGCTAGTAGCTGTTGCAGAACGTCAAGAGCACGGAAGATCATGCAGCTCCACCTCTACACTTTCGGAAACATTACCTCTCTGGGCCCAGCGACTGATGGTGCTCCTATCGACTGCACAACTTTCATACACAGCACACAAACGTTTATAAATTATCCTCGGTTAATTTTCCCCCGCAACCAAAATTTATATTACAATTCAGTTTATAGTGCAAGTTGTTCAGGCACGCCATTTAACGGATTACTTTAGCTGTTATAAGTGTCTAGATGTGGTGAAATTTCGTGCAAACATTATAGAAATTCCAAATTTAAAGTGTGCAAAATTGCATATTTCTATCTTTATTATTCGCCAAGAAAAGAACACGTGGTGCATTACTTTCCAACCGACCCATTAAGAACTTCAAGAATTCTGTAATCTGAATATACCGCATCACTTTTCAGATGAAGCCATTATAAATATTTCAACACACACACGGACATTCTGGATCGGCAGACAAGAATTCATCCCATTTTTGAAACGAATTGAATTATTGTAAATAATTAATCCCGCTTTCTATACTAAACTCTTAAAAACGTGATTATGTCTGGTATTATTATAATTTAGAAAATAGAAAATGAGGGTGAGAGAGTAAGCATCACGTGTTTGCAAAAGTGTTTTCTTCTTCTTCTTCTTCTTCTTCTTCTTCTTCTTCTTCTTCTTCTTCTTCTTCTTCTTCTTCTTCTTCTTCTTCTTCTTCTTCTTCTTCTTCTTCTTCTTCTTCTTCTTCTTCTTCTTCTTCTTCTTCTTCTTCTTCTTCTTCTTCTTCTTCTTCTTCTTCTTCTTCTTCTTCTTCTTCTTCTTCTTCTTCTTCTTCTTCTTCTTCTTCTTCTTCTTCTTCTTCTTCTTCTTCTTCTTCTTCTTCTTCTTCTTCTTCTTCTCTTCTTCTTCTTCTTCTTCTTCTTCTTCTTCTTCTTCTTCTTCTTCTTCTTCTTCTTCTTCTTCTTCTCTCTTCTTCTTCTTCTTCTTCTTCTTCTTCTTCTTCTTCTTCTTCTTCTTCTTCTTCTTCTTCTTCTTCTTCTTCTTCTTCTTCTTCTCTTCTTCTTCTTCTTCTTCTTTCTTCTTCTTTCTTCTTCTTCTTCTTCTTCTTCTTCTTCTTCTTCTTCTTCTTCTTCTTCTTCTTCTTCCTTCTTCTTCTTCTTCTTCTTCTTCTTCTTCTTCTTCTTCTTCTTCTTCTTCTTCTTCTTCTTCTTCTTCTTCTTCTTCTTCTTCTTCTTCTTCTTCTTCTTCTTCTTCTTCTTCTTCTTCTTCTTCTTCTTCTTCTTCTTCTTCTTCTTCTTCTTCTTCTTCTTCTTCTTCTCCTCCTCCTCCTCCTTTCTTCTTCTTCTTCTTCTTCTTCTTCTTCTTCTTCTTCTTCTTCTTCTTCTTCTTCTTCTTCTTCTCCTCCTCCTTCTTCTTCTTCTTTTCTTCTTCTTTCTTCTTCTTTTCTTCTTCTTCTTCTTCTTCTTCTTCTTCTTCTTCTTCTTCTTCTTCTCTTCTTCTTCCTCCTCCTTCCTTCTTCTTCTTCTTCTTCTCTTCTTCTCCTTCTTCTTCTTCTTCTTCCTTCTTCTTCTTCTTCTTCTTCTTCTTCTTCTTCTTCTTCTTCTTCTTCTCTTCTTCTTCTTCTTCTTCTTCTTCTTCTTCCTTCTTCTTCTTCTTCTTCTTCTTCTTCTTCTTCTTCTTCTTCTTCTTCTTCTTCTTCTTCTTCTTCTTCTTCTTCTTCCTCTTCTTCTTCTGCGTTCGTCCGGAGTGTGTTTTTCGGACGTAATTATTTTGTGCCTATTTATAGCTGAGCTGCGATACTTAGGCCTTCGGCCGATACATCCGATTTCTGCTGGAATTTGTTGACTGGGTTAACCTTCCCGAGTAGAAGGGAATCTAACACATACGATGAGTGTCACTACGTTGTAAAGTGTGTCAAATTTACACGAAAGCAGCCACCGTCTCTTGACAATCAATTGTTTCGAACTGTATGATCTCCCCACGGTGTGATTTTCGTCAAACAGTATGTTCTACCTCACGCAGTGTTCTATTTCAAACAGTGTATTATACCGCATACAGTATTCTACCTCAATTAGTATATTCTACCCCAAACGGTGTATTCTACCTCAAACAGTGTGTTCTACCTCATAAAGTGTGTTCTACCTCAAACAGTGTTCTACCTAAAACAGTGCAGCTTTACATAACAGAGTTACGACACATACAGAACGTTGCGGCGGTTAGCCCTTCATCAGCAAACAAACACATTCACAAACACAACATATAGTCAAGGAGATCTCCTGTGACTACATTAGAAGGTGATGCCAGGACGAGAGGAACAAATGCATGGAAAATTGGAAGCAATGAAGAGAAAATAAGAATTGACAAAATGTTAATTGAAAAGATGTAAGTCGAAGAAAATGTTTAATAGAAAAACTTTATAGAGAAACAAAAAAAAAAAAAAAAAAACTGCATACTCACCTCACGTACGGACCTGTAAATGAATGCAGAAATCTCGGGTGTATTTGTATAACGGTGCTGGATGTTACGGTTCAGTGAGCACATAGAAAGAAGGGGGCGGGGTAGGAGGCGTGTAAAATTGACCACGACCCCATTGTGTTGTTGGTATGGGTGGACTGGTGTGTATGAACACGTGTACATACATAGACACATTTCAACAGACAAACTGCTAGTGTATGTGGACATATGTACAGTCCATGCAAGAAGAGAGAGAGAGAGAGAGAGAGAGAGAGAGAGAGAGAGAGAGAGAGAGAGAGAGGAGAGCGAGAGAGAGACAGACAGAGAGAGAGACAGAGAGAGACAGAGAGAGGAAAAGTGCCTGCGACCTACCACATGGGGTATATTGTAACCTACGAAATAGTCAGTATGGTTGCTAGTCATACAACGCGCTTCAGGAGCCCCTCGCCCAGTCCTAGAGTTGTTGGGGTTGTGTAAGATCCAACCACTGGCAATGCACGTGAAGAAGGTATGCACAGAGAAGCCAGATGTAGGAGGAGAGAGAGAGGGAGAGAGAGAGAGAGAGAGAGCGCGAAAGGGGGAGAGAGGGGGAGAGAGAGGGAGAAGAGAGAGGGGGAGAGAGAGAGGGAGAGGGAGGGAGAGAGAGGGAGAGAGATAGAGAGCAAGGGAGAGAGAGAGGGGGGAAGAGGAAGAGAGAGAGGGAGAGAGAGGGGAGAGAGAGGGAGGGAGAAAGGGGGAGAGAGAGGGAGAGAGAGAGGGAGATAGTGAGGGAGGGTGAGAGCGAGAGAGGGGGAGGGCAAGAGAGAGATCAAGAGAGGGAGAGAGAGCGCGAGAGGGAGTGAGAGAGGGAGAGAGAGCGAGAGAGAGGGAGTGAGAGAGGAGGAGAGAGAGTGAGAGAGGGGAGAGCGAAAGAGAGAGGAGGGAGAGAGCGAGAGGGTGAAAGAGAGAGAGAGAGGGAGAGAGAGAGAGAGAGAGAGAGAGAGAGAAAGTGCCTGTGATATACCACATGAGGCATGTGGGGCGCGTCAGTCTACGCATACGACGTTTCCCTCGTACTGTACCCTATGAAATAGTCAGTATGGTTGATTATTACACAGCACACTCCAGGAGCCTCTCGCCCAGTGTTTGAGTTGTTGGGGCTGTGTGAGATACAACCACTGGTAATACAAGTGAAGTGGGTGGGCACAAAGAAGCAAGATGTAAGGAGAGAGAGAGAGAGAGAGAGAGAGAGAGAGAGAGAGAGAGAGAGAGAGAGAGAGAGAGAGAGGAGAAGTGCCTGTGATATACCACATGAGGCATGTGGGGCGCGTCAGTCTACACGTACGACGTTTCCCTCGTACTGTACCCTATGAAATAGTCAGTATGGTTGATTGTTACAAAGCACACTTCAGGAGCCACTCGTCCAGTGTACGAGTTGATGGGGCTGTGTGAGATCCACCCACTGGTAATACAAGTGAAGTAGGTAGGCACAGAGAAGCAAGATGTAAGGAGAGAGAGAGAGAGAGAGAGAGAGAGAGAGAGAGAGAGAGAGAGAGAGAGAGAGAGAGAGAGAGAGAGAGGAAAACTGCATGCGATATACCGCATGAGGAATGCGGAGTGGGTAGGTCTATAAATGCGAGGCTTCACTCCTACTGTTCTCTATGGAATAGAGGCAGTAAGGTTAATTGCTATACCACGAATTTGAGGATCAAACCTCCCAGTGGTTGTGTTAAAATCAGACCACCGGCAATATAGTTGGAATATATGGGTACAGAGAAGCCTGATGGAGAGAGAGAGAGAGAGAGAGAGAGAGAGAGAGAGAGAGAGAGAGAGAGAGAGAGAGAGGAAAAGTGTCTACGACACGCCCCTGATGTATGCGGGGTCGGTCAGTCTACAAATACGAGGCTTCACTCATACTGTCCCCTATGGAATACAGGCAGAAAGGTTGATTGTTATACAACGTATTTGAGGATCAAATCACCCAGTGGTTGTGTTGAAATCAGACCACCGGCAATATGGTTGGAATATGTAGGCACAGAGAAGTGAGATGGAAGAGTGTGTGTGTGTGAGAGAGAGAGAGAGAGAGAGAGAGAGAGAGAGAGAGAGAGAGAGAGAGAGAGAGAGGGGAAAAGAGATAGAAATTGGAGAAGTGCCTACGGCACGCCACCGGATGTGTATGGGGTCGATCGGTCTACATATACGAGGCTTCACTCATACTCTACCCTATGAAATAGAGCCAGCAAGGTTGATTTTTATACAACGTATATGAGGATCAACCACCCCCCCCCCCCCGGTGGTTGCCCCGAATTCATAGGGAACAGTATGAGTGAAGCCTCGTATTTGTAGACCGACCGACCCCGCATACACCAGGGGCGTGTCGTAGGCACTTTTCCTCTCTCTCTCTCTCTCTCTCTCTCTCTCTCTCTCTCTCTCTCTCTCTCTCTCTCTCTCTCTCTCTCTCTCTCTCTCTCTCCATCAGGCTTCTCTGTACCCACATATTCCAACTATATTGCCGGTGGTCTGATTTTAACACAACCACTGGGAGGTTTGATCCTCAAATTCGTGGTATAGCAATTAACCCTACTGCCTCTATTCCATAGAGAACAATAGGAGTGAAGCCTTGCATTTGTAGACCTACCCACTCCGCATTCCTCATGCGGTATATCGCATGCAGTTTTCTCTCTCTCTCTCTCTCCTCTCTCTCTCTCTCTCTCTCCTTACATCTTGCTTCTCTGTGCCTACCTACTTCACTTGTATTACCAGTGGGTGGATCTCACACAGCCCCATCAACTCGTACACTGGACGAGTGGCTCCTGAAGTGTGCTTTGTAACAATCAACCATACTGACTATTTCATAGGGTACAGTACGAGGGAAACGTCGTACGTGTAGACTGACGCGCCCCACATGCCTCATGTGGTATATCACAGGCACTTCTCCTCTCTCTCTCTCTCTCTCTCTCTCTCTCTCTCTCTCTCTCTCTCTCTCTCTCTCTCTCCTTACATCTTGCTTCTCTGTGCCCACCCACTTCACTTGTATTACCAGTGGTTGTATCTCACACAGCCCCAACAACTCAAACACTGGGCGAGAGGCTCCTGGAGTGTGCTGTGTAATAATCAACCATACTGACTATTTCATAGGGTACAGTACGAGGGAAACGTCGTACGCGTAGACTGACGCGCCCCACATGCCTCATGTGGTATATCACAGCACTTTCTCTCTCTCTCTCTCTCTCTCTCTCTCTCACCCTCTCTCTCTTTCACCCTCTCGCTCTCTCCCTCTCTCTTTCGCTCTCCCCTCTCTCACTCTCTCTCCTCCTCTCTCACTCCCTCTTTCTCGCTCTCTCTCCCTCTCTCACTCCCTCTCGCGCTCTCTCTCCCTCTCTTGATCTCTCTCTTGCCCTCCCCCTCTCTCGCCCTCCCTCACTATCTCCCTCTCTCTCTCCCTCTCTCTCTCCCCTTTCTCCCTCCCTCTCTCTCTTCCTCTCCCCCCTCTCTCTCCCTTTCTCTCTATCTCTCTCCCTCTCTCTCTCTCTCCCTCCCTCTCCCTCTCTCCCCCCTCTCTCTTCTCCCTCTCTCTCCCCCTCTCTCCCCCTCTCTCCCCCTTTCGCGCTCTCTCTCTCACTCTCTCTCCCTCTCTCTCTCCTCCTACATCTGGCTTCTCTGTGCATACCTTCTTCACGTGCATTGCCAGTGGTTGGATCTTACACAACCCCAACAACTCTAGGACTGGGCGAGGGGCTCCTGAAGCGCGTTGTATGACTAGCAACCATACTGACTATTTCGTAGGTTACAATATACCCCATGTGGTAGGTCGCAGGCACTTTTCCTCTCTCTGTCTCTCTCTGTCTCTCTCTGTCTGTCTCTCTCTCTCGCTCTCCTCTCTCTCTCTCTCTCTCTCTCTTCTTGCATGGACTGTACATATGTCCACATACACTAGCAGTTTGTCTGTTGAAATGTGTCTATGTATGTACACGTGTTCATACACACCAGTCCACCCAGACCAACAACACAATGGGGTCGTGGTCAATTTTACACGCCTCCTACCCCGCCCCCTTCTTTCTATGTGCTCACTGAACCGTAACATCCAGCACCGTTATACAAATACACCCGAGATTTCTGCATTCATTTACAGGTCCGTACGTGAGGTGAGTATGCAGTTGTTTTTTTTTTTTTTGTTTTTTTTTGTTTCTCTATAAAGTTTTTCTATTAAACATTTTCTTCGACTAACATTCTTTTCAATTAACATTTTGTCAATTCTTATTTTCTCTTCATTGCTTCCATTTTTCCATGCATTTGTTCCTCTCGTCCTGGCATCACCTTCTAATGTAGTCACAGGAGATCTCCTTGACTATATGTTGTGTTTGTGAATGTGTTTGTTTGCTGATGAAGGCTAACCGCCGCAACGTTCTGTATGTGTCGTAACTCTGTTATGTAAAGCTGCACTACTTTGTGTCATTTTATATTGTTTAAACTTTCACAGCTTTACCGCAGTTCCACCAAATTTTATGCATACCTAAAACAGTGCGTCCTACCACAAATAGTGTGTTCTTTCTCAAACAGTGTGTTCTACCTTAAACATTATGTTCTACCTAAAACAGTGCGTTCTTCCACAAATAGTGTGTTCTTTCTCAAACAGTGAGTTCTACCTCATGCAGTGCGTTCTGCCTCAAATATTGTGTTATGATTCAAACAGTGTTATACCTCAAACATTGTGTTCTACTTCAAAAAGTGTATTCTACTTCAAACCGTGTATTCTACTTCAAACAGTGTATTCTACCTCAAACAGTTCTCTACCTGAAACCGTGTGTTCTACCTCAAACAGTGGGTTCTATCTCAAATAGTGTGTTCTACCACACACATTGTGTTATAATTCAAACAGTGTTCTTCCTCATACAGCGTGTTCTACCTCAGACAGTGGGTTCTACCCCAAACAGTGTGTTCTACATCAAACAGTGTTCTACCTAAAATAGTGTGTTGTACCCCAAACATTGTGTTCTACCCCAAATAGTGTGTTCTTCTCCAAACATAATATTTTCTACTTCAAATAGTGTGTCCTATCTAACAATGTATTAAACCTCAAAAAACATGTTCTACCCCAAACAGTGTGTTCTCCCTCCAACAATGTGTTCTCCCCCCAACAGTGTGTTCTACTCTTAGCAATATTACTGTAATTTCAAATGTGTGTTCTAATCCCAACAATCTTACTATTACCCCAACAGTGTATTCTACTCCCAGCAGTCTTACAACTAATACAACAATTGGTTCTACTCCCAAAATCTTCAATTAATTCAAAAGTTTGTTCTGCTACGAATAATAGTACCATCCATTACCCCAAACAGTGTGTTCTACTCTCAACAATCTTACCGTTGTTTGCTTGCTTGTTTGCTTGTGTTCGCTGGCTGTGAACTCCAGCGTGAAGTCCTGTATGCCGGATGAAGACATCCTGTTGTCCAACATCAGTGTGATGTCATACCGGACTGAGGCTTGCGTGAGTATCCGTTGTCCCATGTCTGGCTTATTGGTGTGCAGACTGGTGGTTCCTCGCCGTGCAGGCAGATACTCTCCGACTTCGGAGGAATCAACGATCCTACTACGTAAGCCAGGACCCCGAAGGGACCTGTTGCCCAGGACGCACGACTAGGAAGTGCTAGTAGGTCTTGGCCAGTATAGAACCTGGCTCTGGTGCCTTGGAAACACCTCTGTGTCTCATCTTACCGTTATTCCGACAGATTGTTCTACTTCTAACAATTTTACCATTACTCCAACAATTTATTCTACACTCAACAATCTTACAACTACTCCCAACAGTTCGTTCTACTCCCAACAGTTCGTTCTAATCACAACAGTTTGTTCACTCTGAAGAATTCGCTATACCCCCAACAACATCTGCTACTCTCATGATAACCTAACTCCGAAATACACGACCTTGACATCATCACCATACCACCCGCCCCCTTACCCTCCTACCGAAACGCTGACATGGAAAAAGCTAACGGACAACAAACGCCAACCCAAAACAATTCTGGGGTAAAGAAAATAGCTGGCATTTAATCATTAAATGTACTTGATGGGTTTTCAGACTCCAAGAACGAAGAAGACTATCGAGGGAATTCATAGACATGTCGTCTCACATTCATCAACGAGATGACACTTGCCTGTCAAGTTCTATAAGAAGGGAAAGTTCTCCGCCGGGAGCAGAGACCCAGGCAAGTCTAGGGAAATGAAGATAGCAGCTTTGGTGGGAATTCAAGCAAGCGATATTCATAATGGAAGTCTTCGTCATATAACAGTGCGATTGTACAGGCGATCATGTTCCTCCACAAACATCTGTTCACGGTGTTATTGATAAGTTCGGTATAAAATAACACAAAGTAATGCAGCTTTACAGAACACAATTACGAAAACACAGGACTATGCGGCGACTAGCCTTCATCAGCAAACAAATACACACACAAAACATAACATATAGACACGGGGAAGACATTATAGTGGCTACATTAAGGTATCAGAACGGATTGAGATGAATGGAAAGATGAATCAATGAGAACAATGAAAAGAAAATGATGAAAAAATATGTGCTGCTTATCTCAGAATACCAGAATACCTTCATGTAGTGACTGTATTGTCTTCCTCGTGTTTATATGTTGTATTTTGGGCATGTATTTCTTTGCCATCAGGATAACCCACTCTGACTTCTTTTTTTTTTTTTTTTTTGGTTTGTTCGCATATCCTTTACAGGACATCGCTGTCAACATCGTCATCTTTCAGCTGATTGTTGATTTCTTGGCAAGATTACGCTCAGTAGTTTGCCATTGCTTTCTGAGCGACCGGCTCACACACCTCGTAAGTTACCGACGCGCTGAGAACCGCTACCGATTCTCGCGCACGCCACGTTACTCACGAGAGAATACGGGATTACGGAGCAAGACGTTAAATGCCTAGGCCAGGGAGATCGGCCTCCGACTTCTGAAGTACTTTAATTTACGTTCTCAAGTCAAGAGCGAGAAGTCAAATTTTAGTCCAACCGACCGGTATAGGGGTTGAACACGCTACCTCGGTATCAGCACACCGGAAGTTTAAAAGCCAGAACTCTTACCCATTTAATTACGCTGACATGCGATACCCTCATTGAAATGTAATTTCGTAGGCCTTCATATATTCTAGGTCACAACACAATGAAATGGCGTCAACTTTCCTGACTCGACGTCTTTCAACCAAAGACAGTTCTCAGAAGAAACAAAGTCTGAGTTATTCAGTACCTACTCGGGGATAATCAGCGCTGTGGCGAAGCAATCCCGCGTTCCCAACAGTTCGTTCACAAAAATTACATCTATGTAGCCCATAGTGAGTTTCTGCAAAGGACGGAGCGAGTGAAACCTGGGGTTCTTGAGGATCTACGAGGAAACTACGTCTACGTAGCCTAGAGTTTCCATTTAGATAGATGGCTCACAGATTATCCTCAGAGAACATCGGGTGGTTCAGTCTAGAAGTGCTTGGATCCTCTCCCAGTATCTCCCTCAGCGTGTAGCGGTCGACGACGCCAGTTCTGTGCTGGTTGACAATTCTTCGTTGACCCCCTGCCCCGTTCTCCTATCTGGCTTAACCCTTTTTATTGTTTTTTTCTGCTTCGCATAGAAAAGGAAAAAAACAAAAAAACAGTTGCCTGTCTTGGATTGAAAGAATTAAAAAAAAAACAAAAAAAAAACAGTACCGATGAGACGGTATACTAGGAGGTAATCTCAGATAAAGTTAGTTGGGTGTCCTCTACAGGACGTCGCAATCATATTCTTGACTGTTTATGATCTTCTAGGAAATTTAACTCTCATTTGTTTGCAATAGGTTTCTAAACAACCGACCGACGCATACACCATTGTTACAAATCAACAAACGGCGGTCTGCTTTCGAATCGCATCCAGCTGATTTCGAACCCGGTGTGTGGGATAGTAAAAAGCGTTAGCTACCTCTTAGCCACAAACGCCGGTAAAGATGGATAACCAGAAGTAAATCACGTGGATTAATAGAAACTAAGGCGATCCTCAAGAATACATTAAACACCCATTCATGCATTCAGTAGCATATCCTTTGCAGAACCACGCTCCCATAACAACCTTCCGGAAAACTTCACGGCCATAAGCAAGATGTCCCGCATCCGATACACCCATCTGGAGATCATGCGCCACATCCTGCGTCTATCTTTTCTTTGGCTGTCCCCTTCCTCTCTTCCCGGGCATGTGCCCTTCCATGATTGTTCTCTCCAAACTTTCGTGACGTTTCAAGTCGCCAAAATATTTTAATTGTCCTTGTTTTATTGTCTTTAGTGGCCAACCTTCAATATTCAGCTCTTGTCGAATGGATGCATTTGTTCTTTTTTGTATCCAAGATAGTCTTAGAATCCGTCTATAACATTTATATTCAAAATTTTGTAAGTGTCTCGGTCTCACAAGAGCATGTTACAATGGGAATGTTAAATTGGCGTGCTCTTAAAGATCTAATTTTTGTGGCTCTATCTGTCCCTCTCCACAATTTATTCAGTTGTTTTAGTTTTTGAAGGGCAATAGATATTCGTAAAACACTACAGAGAGTTAATACATTGGCTAGGAGAAGTGGGACAAATGCGTGAAATCAAAGTCAGCCTGCAGCTGTTCTACACATGTAAGTTGTTTTTCACTCACACTTATAAATTTACATACAGTTTGATTTGGTGTACGGAGACAATAATTCTTTCACAGATGGAGTAAGTATCAAGGTGGTATTATTTCTGATAATTGATTCATCTACAAAGAATGCTGATTTAAATAAATCGCATTGTTTCTCCATATTTCAGATCAATATAGTAATATCGATTTAACATTTGAGTTAAATATTCTAACTTTGGTGCTAAAGTATTACATGACCTTTATAAAATTACCAGAGGAAACCTCCCAGTACAGAATACACGCACTTGCTTACTCTATCTCCGACTACTGGGTGGAAAATGTACTAAAGCCGGACATCTGTGGTCATCCATCTTGTGAAGTTGTGTCAAGACAGAGTACGCCATGCTACCACCTTATTCGATTATTTAACTAAACCTCTCTGCGTAACTGTCCAGAGCCCTCTTGTCCGCCGGACCCTGGTCCTGTTCGTCTGCCCGAATGTCGAGGTCAGTGTTCCGACTTCCGGACATATTTTCACCAATCTGGATCTTAAGGGATTGACCTTCTTTCCAATGTTTAGTCTGTTGATGTGTGTTCTAGGCTTGTATATCCGTATCTGCTCACTTCGATTTCACTCAGTTTTCCTACTTCTCCTAGCAAAGGTGTTAACTCTCTGCAGTGTTCAATTTATTCTTGAGGATCGCCTTGTTTTCACGTGACCAAAGTTACTCACGTATGGTTATCTCCTTCGCCGGCGTCTGTTGATTAGGGGCAGGGAGGACGTTTTACAAAGTCGCATACACGGTTAGAAATCAACTGCAGGCGATTTGGAAGCAGACCGCCCTGCGTTAAATTTTAAGTGTTTGAGCGTCGGTAGATCAGAAAGCAATGTCAAAATATTCAACGTAAACTTGGCTAGAAAATCATAAACAGCCTCAAAATGCTGGAGTTAAATGTAACGTCATGTAAAGGACATGTAAGTAATATTTTCCCACTTTGTGCCCACATATATCGTCTCAACGGGTACAGCGTTTATTTTCAATTCCCAGACCGACAGCTGCGTCTTTACCTCGTTCTACTCTAAGCAGAGAGAAACCATTAAAGGAATGAAGCTAGACAGGAACACCATACACTAAGCCAGAGAGGAATTGTCAGCCAGCACAGCACTGGTGTCGGCGCCCCGCTACACGCTGAGGGAGATGCTGAGGAGAGGATCCGAGCACTGCTGGACTGAATGGTGTGATGTTCTGTGAGGGAGATGCTGGGGGAGGATCCGAGCACTTCTGGACTGAATGGTGTGATGTTCTGTGAGGGAGAGGATCCGAGCACTTCTGGACTGAATGGTGTGATGTTCTGTGAGGGAGAGGATCCGAGCACTTCTGGACTGAATGGTGTGATGTTCTGTGAGGGAGAGGATCCGAGCACTTCTGGACTGAATGGTGTGATGTTCTGTGAGGGAGATGCTGGGGGAGGATCCGAGTACTGCTGGACTGAATGGTGTGATGTTCTGTGAGGGAGATGCTGGGAGGGGGGGGGGGGGAATCCGAGCACTGCTGGACTAAAATGGTCCGATGTGCTGTGAGAATAATCTGACGACTAACCAACTAGAAACTATAGACTGCGCAGATGTAGTTTCCTTGTAGATTTCAAGACTTATAGGTCCTACTCGTTCTACTTTAAGCAGCAAGAGACTATAAAAGCGTCTGTTCCTCACTTCTTGATTCTCTGGAATTTATTTGGTTCTCCTCATGAGCTCCACACCGGAGATTCCGTCGTTTCACTTTAGCTGCAGTATAATGCGCAGAAACCAATTAATGTATGTTTGTAGTTTATTAGTAATTCTTTTTGTGCGTCTCCACGTTTCTTATCCATACGGTAGTACCCATCTAACACTGGAAGTAAATGTTCTTTCTAAACTGTTGTTACAGTGTTATCAAACCGTTATCAAATTACCAGAGCATACCCTCGGTACAGAATACACGCACTCGCTTACTTTATTCCCGACTTTAAAATTTGTTTTATTTCGCATATCCTTTACAGGACATTGCAGTCAACACCAGCATTTTCAGCGGCTGTTGATGTCTTGGCAAGTGTTGCGTTCATTAGTTTGCCCATGCTTTCTGAACGACCGGCTCACATGCCTCCGTAAGTAACCAACGCGACGCGATCCGCTGCCGAAACTCACGCAGCTGTGTTTCGTACGAGAGTATACGGGATTACGAACAATGTCCTTAACTCCTACGCCAGGGTTTCCGGCCTATCCCCGACTACTGGGTGGTAAACATACTAAAGCCGGACATCTGTGGTCATCCATCTTGTGACGTGGCGTGGAGACAGAGCACACCATGCTACCACCTTATTCGATTAATTTAACTAAACCTCTCAGCGTAACTGTCCAGAGACTTCTTGTCCGCCGGACCCTGGTCTTGTTCGTCTGCCCGAATGTCAAGGTCAGTGTTCCGACTTCCGGAAGTATTTTCACCAGTCTGGGTCCCAAGAGATTGACCTTCGTTCCAGTGTTTAATCTGCCGATGTTTGCTTCAGACTTGTATATCCTTATCTGCTCACTTTGATATCACTCACTCTTCCCAGTTCTCCTAACGAATATGTTAACTCTCTGTAGTGTTTTATTTATTCTTGAAGATCGCATTGTTTTCCATTGATCGATCTGATTTACTTCTAGATATCTCCTTCGTCCACATCTAAATTGGGATTGCTTACGCTTTTTACTATGCCGCATATCGGGTCCGAAATAAGCTGGATGCGATTTGAAAACAGACCGTCTTGTGTTGATTGTTAACAATGATGTGAACGTCGGTTGTTCAGAAACCAATGAAAACTAATGAGCGTTAAATTTCCTAGAAGATCATCATCATCATCATGTGCAAATGCCGATAAGCGTGAGCGGTCATGTTTTGCCATCTCACACGATCACCAGAGTCGTGGATCAGCTCAGTGTTCTTGTCGCGACCATACCATGTGGATAAGCCATCCAGGTATTTACTTCTCTGTCTTGCCCTTGATCTTCCCCCCTCAATCTTGCCAGTTGTCACTATGTTCTCCAATTTATTCCTTCTTATAGCGGGGCCAAAAAATTGTGACTGTCTACATCTAATGTCTCTAATCAGTTTAAGATTTTCTTCTTCTTCTTCTTTCATCCGCTTGAAATATGTCTATAACTGCAATGCTGTCTCTTGTATGAATTTAACTGTCTTTTTCAGTTCACACAGCGGTCCATAGAGTTTATCTTCCACTGTCGTCTCTCTAGGCCAGAAGTTTTGCCTAGACATGTTATATTTTGGGCAGTCTTGGAGTATGTGCTCTGCTGTCTGCGACGCCAATCCACCATCTTGAATTTTGTATAATTGTGGTTGCGTAATCTATTGTGTCCTGTTCTGAGGCGCAGAAAAATGACTTGTTCTGGTCTGTCCATAATGTGGTAGTCATCTTGAGCAGGTTTTGGTGGCTTTCTGACTGAGTTGATCATTCCTTTCGTTTGGTGGTATGTAACGGGCACATCAGGCTGTTCTTTGGCTCCTTCCTTAGCCAATTGATCAGCTCTGTCGTTTCCGGGTACTCCACAGTGGGATGGTATCTACTGTATGGTGACCTTATGCTGACAGCTAAGTTCAGAAAGTAGTGTCCTTAGTACGTTTAAGGTTTTCATTTGTCTCTTGTAGTTCTTGGTCATTTGTTTTTCTTACTATCCATGATATTGTTTGCTTTTCCGTCCAGTTGAACTAAAATGTTGACTTTTCGGCCTTGACTTGCGGACGTAAATTACAAGTTCATCAGAAGTCGGAGTGGGTTTGCCTGATGGTGAGGGGCACTGGTAATAGGGAAAGCTAATCCACACGCAAAAATCAGTCCCAAGCACTAGAAGTAGTAGCTCATGTATGGTTTACGATTTAGTTCAATGCCAGCTAACGAAAAAAAAAAATATTCACATTTGTTGTTGTTGTTGTTGTTTCTTCCACTTATGCCGTTAGGCGTCGTGGGGGAGAGTTAATTGGAGTTCCAGCGCCGTGACTAGCACCTTTCCTCCAATTTTCTCCATAAATCTTGAGCAGAATTTTTAGGATCAAGTAAATTCCCTACCGGTTTGCTAGACCAGACGTAGGTTCCTTACCTACTTAACCCATGTATATTTGCTACTAACCACCATGTCACTTCCACTGGTCGCCTGCTGGATAGCTTCGTGCTATGCCAGGTAGGACTGATGGACCGACTTTGGAATTTGGAACTTGTCCTCAGAGTGTTTTCGGTCCAATTTCGGGGCCTCGATAGAGTCCCGTGGATTAGCGTATGACTACTGGCAGGATCAACCAGATATCTATCGGACAGACGGACTTTGATACATTGAGAATTTCTTCATCGTGTACGGTGAATTGTGGTTGGCATGTAATTTTGAACGCAGACATTATAAAGACAAAGCTGGGTATCTATATTAAACATAGCGTATGATACAAAATAGCACAGGAAACAGCACTCCACACCACGTAATTATTTCCCTTTACAGACTTCAACATCCAAGCTTCGCCGTAAGGATGCCAATTCACCCAACCAAAATCAACAGTTCTGGCCCTTGGCTGATCGTTTTCGTCAACCCAATTTTTGCGACCCTTTATCTCTTCCTCATGTCCGAGCTTATCGCTATTATCACTGAACGCCATTTTTTCCAAAAGTCCGATAATGCAGCATCATGTGTGGAATAATTATTTTTTGTACCCACTAGGATTTTAAAATTATCTGTGTGATTAAACTCGATCATTGGCTTGATAGAATGTTGTTTTCTCTCTCAATTTATTCCAAATTTCTTTGCTTAGGAAACAATAGAGATTTAGATATGTTAAAAAATGGGATGGCCATTTCCGTAACATCGCCAGATTATGATACACTAGCCATTCAATCCTTCGAAGCTTGCATGGCAAACGGATTTCTTGTGCACGCAAAAATGTAGCAATGCCAGCGCGGTAAATGGTGGTCATGTGATACATATCGCAGTATTTGATGACGCAATCTTATGTTATTATTTGCTGTTAGGGATAATACATGGAAAAATTTTTAGTGTATCAAGTATACTTGAAAATGTTAAGATGTCGGATACATTACATGCATCTACGTTTCTCTCTCTCTCTTTCTCTCTCTCTCTCTCTCTCTCTCTCTCTCTCTCTCTCTCTCTCTCTCTCACTCTCTTATATAACTTTCTTGGCAACTGTAAAGAAGGTAGTTTGCCATCGCTTTCCTTCTTAGCGATGACTACACTGATGACCGTAGCCTTGTCTCCAAAAAGATGTCCTTTGCCTACCGTCGTAAAATTGGAGATCATAACCTGCAACTATCTGTCGGCCGCGCTTCAACTTCATTAATAATTAACCTGCACCTATAGTTTCACGTGACCCTCATTCGTCAGCGGGTGGGGGGGGGGGGCAACGTCATATATATATATATATATATATATATATATATATATATATATATATATATATATATATATATATATATATATATCATTCCGCAGCATTGGTATATGGGTAGGGGTGTGTTATATAAACAAATGATGCACACAGATGCCATTTTTGCTCTTAGACAACTTATAAGAAAATCAATCGCATTCAATAAAACACTCTACTTAGCCTTTGTCGACCAAGAAAAGGCATTTGATAGAGTAGATAGAAACAAGCTGTGGGAAATCCTTAAACAATATGGATTCAGTACCCATCTAACAAATCTATGTAGAAGCTTATACAACAACAGTGAATGCATAGTGAGAGCAACTGGAGGACACTCAGAACCTTTCACCATAAGATCCGGAGTACGACAAGGTTGTGTCCTGTCCCCTCTCTTGTTCATAACATATATAGACAACATATGTAAAGAAACCAGCCAAACAGAGACCGCAAGAAAACTGCATGGCGAGAACACAGAAGAAGAACCACCTGCAAATCTAACTATTAGAGAACTCCTGTTTGCGGACGACCAAGCACTAATAGCAAAATAAGAAGCTGAATTACAAGACTACATGAATAGTCTAAACGAAATGTGTAGGGAACATAACATGAAAATTAGCATAAGTAAAACAGAGGTAATGACTGTAATTAAAGAAGAAAAAGCGACAACGATTCACCTAAACGAACATCCCTTGAAAGAAGTAAAGAGTTTCAAGTACCTAGGAAATATAATATCATCAAATGGCAAATCAGAAAACAAGATTTCGAAAACAGATGCAATAAGGCAAACTAAATCATTGGACAAATGGCACCAATACTAAAGAACAAACATGTATCAATAACTACTAAAAAATCACTTTACAACACAATCTTCCTACCAACTCTATGCTACCAATGCCAAACCTGGACAATGACAGAAAAATAGAAACGAAAAATCACAACAACACAAATGGGATTCCTGAGAAGAATACTCAATGTATCAAGAAGAGATAAGATCAGAAAAGAAGAAATCAGAACTAAAGTAAGGGTTGTAGCTGCACTAGATTTTAATAGAAGGCAGCAAGTCAAATGGTTTGGCCATGCAAGTAGGTTACCAACTAACAGTATACCACAACGTACAATGAAGTACAGACCAGAGGGAAGCAGAGGAAGAAGTTGATCACGTAAACGATGGACGCAGGGAATAACAGAGACCATGGGAATATCGATACATGAAGCCCATAAGCGGGAAACCTCCCGCTGTTTATACTTCACCTCGACACCGCAAGGTACAAGAGGAACATAATGAGATGAGATGAGATGTTATCGGAGCGAGGTTCTGCAAAGGACATGCTACTGATAATATATATGACGAAATGGGGAGTGGGAGCGAGAGCGAGTTGAGGAACGAAGGAAAGGCAGGGAAGTGAGCCGCCATAGGGCAGTGGCTAGTGCGCTACCAATGGGGCCAAATGATCATATGGTTGAATTCCCAAAAAAGGTGGGCTTCTTAAATTGACCTGGGCTTGACGCAAGCCTACAACTGATATCAGGAAATGACTAGGAAAACAAAGGCGGAAGACGTGATGTTAACACATCATCCATCTGGTGCCGATCAGTGTATAAACATATGTATAAACGCGCACGCATATAGACACAAACATCCACATTCAAACACACACACGAATACACACGTACACACGAATATACACGTACACACGAATACACACGTACACACGAATACACACGTACACACGAATACACACGTACACACGAATACACACGTACACACGAATACACACGTACACACGAATACACACGTACACACGAATACACACGTACACACGAATACACACGTACACACGAATACACACGTACACACGAATACACACGTACACACGAATACACACGTACACACGAATACACACGTACACACGAATACACACGTACACACGAATACACACGTACACACGAATACACACGTACACACGAATACACACGTACACACGAATACACACGTACACACGAATACACACGTACACACGAATACACACGTACACACGAATACACACGTACACACGAATACACACGTACACACGAATACACACGTACACACGAATACACACGTACACACGAATATACAGAGCTACAGAGAGAAAGGCAGTCAGGCAGACAGTCAGGCATGAATCCATTCTGACAGACAGCCATACTAATAAATATACATACATACGGACTGATTAACCATTAATATATATATATATATATATATATATATATATATATATATATATATATATATATATATATATATATATATATATATATATATATATATATATATATATATATATATATATATATATATATGTGAGGGATGTGTGTTGGTTGGGGGAGGGGTGCGTGATGGGTGTGGGTGATGGATTTGGGGATGTGTGTGTGGGTGGGGGATATGTCTGGCTGGGTGGGGGTGTGTGTGGCTGGATGGAGGATGTATGTGTGGGTAGTGAGGGTGATTGTAGTTTGGGGATGTGTGGATGGGTAGGAGATGTGTGAGGAGATGTATGTGTGGGTGAGGGATGTGTCTTTGGGATGTATGTGGGTGTTGTGTTGTGTGGGAGGGGAGCTGGGTGTGGATAAAAGATGTGTGTGGGTGGGTGGGGGTGTGGTTGGGTGTGCGGGTGAGTGAAGGATGTGTGTGAGGGTGGGGGATGTGTGTTTAGATGGGTGGTTGGGGTGTGTGAGTGTGGGTGGGTAGATAGGAGATGTATGTGTTGATGAGTGGGTGAGGGCTGTGTAGGTGTTAGTGGTTGAGGGATAAGTACGTGTGTCTAGGGATGTGTGAAGGGATGAGTGTATGGGTTGGGGATGTGAGTGTGGGTTGTGTGTGCGTGGATGGGAGGTGTGTGTTTGTGAATGGGGGATGTGTTGGTGGGTGGGACGTGTGTGATGGATGTGTGTATGGGTGGGGAGATTGTGCGTGGGTGGGGATGTGTGTGTATATGGGTAGGTGTGTGTGGTTAAGGGATGTGTGGCTGGGGGATGGGTGGGTGGAGGATGTGTGGTTGGGCAGAGGATGTGTGGGTGGGTGATTGTATATGAGTAAGGGTGTGTGGTTAAGGGATGTTTGGTTGGGGGATGGGTGGGTAGATGATGTGTGGGTGGGTAGAGGATATGTGGGTGCGTGAGTGTGTGTAGGTTAGGAGATGGTGGGGGATGTCTGTAGGGGTGGGCTCAGGATCTGTGAGTGGGCTGGGGAGATGGGAGATTATGTGGGTGGGTGCGGAATTTGTGTGTGGTTTGGTGCGGGATATGTGAGTTGACGGGGAGATGTGTGTGTGCGTGGGGGATGTGTGGCCGAAGAATGTGTATTTGGCTGGGTGGTTGGAGGTGTGTGGGTGGAGGAGGATATGTGGGCGAGTGATTGTTGGTGGGTAATGTGACGGGTAGAGGATATGTGAGTGGGTGGGGAGATGTGTGTAGGTGGGTGGATGTGTGTGGGTGGGGGATGACTGACTGTGTAGGTGGGTGGATGTGTGTGAGTGGGGGATGTGTGGGTTGGGGAATGTATGTGTGCTTGGGGTGTGGGTGGATGGAATTATGGTGGTTGAGAGGTGTGTGTGGGTGGGGATATGTGTAGGTGTAGGGATGTGGTGGGTGGGTGGGGGTATGTATGTGTGTGTTAATTATGTGTATGGTTGGGTGGGGGAGTTGGAGTGAATGGGGGACGTGTGGGTGGGTGGTGGATGTGTCTCATAACATAGTAATATGCATTGTTTATGTTTACAAAATTCATGTGACAACGTTTTTTTCCTATGCACTGTTGATGAAAGAAAGATGAGTGATTGGAAGGGCCGAATGTAAGACGGGCCTGCGTGCCCAATTTGTTACCCTTTGAAAATAAAGTCTGTTCGTTCGTTCGTTCGTTCTGTCTTGTCTGTCGATCTCTCTCTCTCTCTCTCTCTCTCTCTCTCTCTCTCTCTCTCTCTCTCTCTCTCTCTCTCTCTCTCTCTCTCTCCATCGAAATGGCTAAAATTACCTTTGGCCATTCCGAAACCTAGGATAGACTTATACAAGGCAAGCCTAGCATATTCAGCTGCTCAGCTGTGGAACAGTCTTCCAAAAGAAATCAAAGACATCCCCAATCCCTACACATATAATCGCAAATTATTCGAACACTATCTCAGTGCAGATTTCCTTCCCCCTTAATAATAATAAAAACAATAACAGCAATAATAAAACCCTAGTATAACAGCCAGTCACCTTTTGGTAGACATTATGTCCCCCATAGTTAATAACAACTGCCACATCATTCATTAATTTTAGTGAGCCATGTAGTAGTGATGCATTTCTTGCTTGCCTTTATAATGTATATCCTTTATATTGTTGTTGTTCTCAGTTAGCCTCGAATGATGTGTGGATGAAATAATGTATGAAAGAGTGATACAAGGGCAGAATGTTAGACGGGCCTGCGTGCCCAATTCTTAACCCTTTGAAAATAAAGTCTGTGTGCTCGTTCGTTCGTTCGTTATCTCTCTCTCTCTCTCTCTCTCTCTCTCTCTCTCTCTCTCTCTCTCTCTCTCTCTCTCTGTATTTATGTTTGTCTCTATGTATGCCTTCTTGTTTATCATTCTCTGTCTGTCTGTCTGTCTGTCTGTCTGTCTGTCTGTCTGTCTGTCGGTAGGTCGGTCGGTCGGTCGGTCTGTCGGTCGGTCGGTCGGTCGGTCTGCCTGCCTGCCTGCCTGCGTGCCTGCGTGCTGTCTGTCTTGTCTGTCGGCCCCTGCCTCTCTCTCTCTTTCTCTGTATCTATGTCTCTATGTATGTTTGACTACTTGCTTATCTTTTTGTGTCTGTATGCCTGCCTCTCTCTCTCTCTCTCTCTCTCTCTCTCTCTCTCTCTCTCTCTCTCTCTGTTTGTGTCTATGTATGACTGTCTACTAGTATATATTTCAGTGTCTGTCTGTCTGTCTGCTGCTGTATCACCCCCCCCCCCCTCCCTGCCTGTGTAAGCGCCGCCCCCCCCCCCCCCCACTCCTCACGGTCGTACAGAAAGTCTTGCAGCCGTCAAGTACAGCATGATTATTCCCCGCAGCATGTTCCACGCTGGATGTATTGACTTTTCCTTGCATCTTCAGCAATTTTCCCAAACAGACATTTCAATGAGACTCTCAACAACGCTTGATTGTACTCGGTGTCTTTCTGTGATTTCATTTTCATCTTTCATAACATAAGGACTCTTCAACGATTTTGTGTAGATTGATGGTTTCTCAGTGCGCATCCCAACTTGTCTATACTTTGAATATTGAAGACGTACAGAATATATTGCATAATTTATTGCCTGGCGTATATTGTTGTATCTCGTCGGGTGCTTGCTACAGAAATGTATCAACACATAATGAAGAAGCGTAACGAATCTTTTCAAACTATATGTTAAACTTTAAAACAATGTATTCCCTTAGTCAATTTAAACATAGAAGACATCAACAATATGTTGCACGATTTACTGCCTGGCATATTTAGCTGCATTTGAACATTACCTATGACTATGTATTTTAATTGTTTTAGCTTGCGTATTATTAATTTACTCACTTCACATGATACATAACTCTTCAGTATCTATGTTAAACGTTTTTCTGCAGTATGAATCCGACGTGATGCATCGAAATATGCCAGGCACTAAATTGTGCAATATATTGATTGTGTCTTCATTATTCAAATTCACAGTCGGAAAACATTGCTTTGAATTGTTTCGAATTGTTTTGAAAATCGACCCCCAAATCTACAGAGCTCTCTCTAGGGGCAGGTCCCTCCACAGTTATGACTCCAAGCGTCTTTCTCCTACTGTCACATCGTATTCTGCCATGCAGTTTGGAGCCGTTAGATTAGTTTTTACATCTATCTCACACTTCACCTGTGCCTGATCCAGGAAATGTTTGCGGGTCTGAAATGAGGGATTGTTTACTTCTGCTTCGGTGAGACACGTGTTCAGACTTTGACTTGCAGGCTTAGACAAGGACCATCTATACCGCTTCGATTTGTCTTATATGCCGTTCCGATAGTTTTCGTAGCCAGCACGAGACTTTAATAGACACACATACTAACTTCATATAGGTCAACCTGACTGAATGGATAAGAGCGCTCGCTCTTAAACTTCAGGTGCGATTACGGCGAGGTAGTGGGGTAGTTTGCTACACCGATCAGTTGGACTTCTTGTTCAGAAAACAATAGCAAACTACAGAACGTAACATTGACTAGTAAATTAACCTGGAATTGGTTTTGATTGCAGCCCCAACTTGTAAAGTGTAAAGTCCAAGAAAAGTCCATGTTATGTCCTTGTAAAGTCCATGTAAAGTCCGTGTAAAGTCCAAGTAAAGTCCGTGTAATGTCCTTCAACAATACGGCTGTAATATGCAACTCATCATCATCACGTGTCGTGGCGGTAAACGTGGCCGGTCATGTTTCGCCATCTCACTCGATCACCAGAGTCGTGGATCAGCTCCGTGTTCCGGTCTCGACCATACCACGTGGCTAAGCTACCCAGGTATTTACTTCTCTGCTTTCCCTTTGTTTATGTAACAGGAAGTAGGAATATCAAGTACAGGAAGACATAGTTTCCTATACTTAGGTGCTCAAAGACAAAGAAGCGTAACACTGACTTTTTGTGGGTCAGAGAAGAAAAGGACAATAAGAAGAAATAGAGAAAGAGCACTGTATATATTCTCCTCAGTTAACAAGAAAAGGGATAGAGTTAGACAGATGATTCCAGGAGTTCTTTGGGCGGGGGATATACTGTTGTATACCCCAGACAAAAGATTACACTGTTGGACTGTAACAGAATCAATGAGTTTACACAACAAACTATAAACTAAACAAAACAAACTAAGAACAACAAAATTAGACCTTTATTGACAGAACTGCATGATTCAGGGACAAACAGACATCCTGACATGACACACAACTGACATATACAGAAATGGGAACCTACGTTCCCACAGTGGATATCATTCACTGCTGCCTAACATCGCTATGAACACGACAAGATACCCATCTGTCGTGTCCTCCTTTAAAGTGTCGTCCCTGGAGTGAGGAGATTCGGCACCCACATTATAATATTTTTTTTTTCTCTTAATATTCTGGAGAATCCACCAGCTTCCGTCCAACACACTCCATCAGCCTATGGACACCTTTTCCTATCACTCTCTCACTGTCGTACTATGCCCCCTTCTCATACTTCCCCAACGCAACATACTCAACAACTCTTGCTTCTAAAGATTAATAAAGATTAATTTATTAAAAGAAAAGTGTAACGTATATGAGACGTGTATGTGAAGAAAATGTGTGACGTGTTCTATAAAGTGTGTAGAATCTGACTCTCAGACAACAACCCAGTCAGCTGATCCCAGCAAGGATAGACCACAGCACGTTACGTCAGAACATGTACTTCTCACCCAGCGCCGAAACCATCCTGCTGGATACTGATTTGCCTCTGTAGACCTCTGGTAATCCCATTTCATGAACATCCGAAATAGACACCGGTGGTATTAACAGTTAATCATGGACCGGTTGCACTCTACACAATGTCCGTTCCTATCGTTCATAAAAAAATGCACAAGTCCTTTGTAGTGTGTACACAGATTAATGTTAATTGTTACTGTACTGGATCCTCCCTCGTGTCTATCTAGCCTCAAGTATCAAGTCTTGTGTTCTATTACACGAGATTATATCACACTATGTAATTATTAGACTTAATGTTTTCAGTTCGTTACTACTGTCTGATGCTGTGTGGTGCATCAGTACGCATCACTCTCTTTGGTGAATCAACTTCCTTCTAGCTTTAGTTACGTTCTGTATGCAACTTTATTGATTGTTGAACTGGTGTTCTTCCGAATGGGATTGGATTCTTTCCCAAAAACTTGTTGAGTTTCCTTGGATCTGGTAGGGAACCTAGGATAGAAACAACACATCTGGTGATAGTACTAGTCACTGATCCTTTCGGCTGAGTGTAAGCCTATCACCTTGCTTAATGATCTTTAGCTAACTAGACTTAGTCATAGAGCAGATTAGCTACCCACCTAGAGCCGAATCAGGCTATGACAAAGAAAAAATCAGCAAACAGAATGCGGAA
This sequence comes from Cepaea hortensis, assembly GCA_963921405.1. NCBI lineage: Eukaryota > Metazoa > Mollusca > Gastropoda > Stylommatophora > Helicidae > Cepaea > Cepaea hortensis. The sequence continues at coordinate 60,976,545 of OY992884.1, forward strand.
CCCCGCCCACCAGGGACACCTACGGGAAGATCCCAATTATCCCTCATTACTCAATTCTCAACTAGTAAAGCTTATCAACACTTCACTAATCTATTCTTAACTAGCAGAGTTAATATCACTATTCTACTCTAACTAGTTTCCACTAACAGTGCTAATCATCACACTATAGTTTAACAAGGCCACAGTCTATATTAATTAGAACTAATATTATAATAGGTTATACCTTAAATGGCACTACTGCAGTCCTATCAATCATATCTACATCTGCCATTATAGGCACGTGTAAAATTAAGTCACTAATTAACACACGGTAGTTATTATTTCCACTAAGCACTGCAGTGCCCTGGCACTCCGACTAGAGCATTTTCAAGTCCCCCTAGTTGGTCCCAACTCGGGTTTATATGGCAAACTACCAAAGTTGGCCACGTGACGTTCTCCTTTATGCCCCCACACAGGTGCAGATCATCCCCTGTCAGGGATCCATCCTCCCTCTGGCTCCCTCCATGTTAGATTTTTCATCACAGGTTTAGATTCTCAAAACAAGCCAGCGAGTTGCTGTCGAGTTCCAACAAAGAGTTTTCCTCAACAAGCTGTCAGTAGCAATCTGCCTCTCTGAGTGATGTCCGGAAACTATATGACATATGGACTGTTTACTTCCTTGCTGAGTACTTCCGTTTTCCATCCGACTTGTCAAAACGATGTATGATTCAGCGCCCTCACTTCCTCCTCACTCACCACCAAATGTGTATATGGGCTGACCTGATGTAACCCGTGCAGCTGTGTTTACTCTGTTAGTACGACTGTTGTGGCCTAGAAAATATACGCCAAGCAAACGTCGGTATTATTATCTGATTAACTCATGGTGATCTCGTGACATATTCCAAAGAGGGGGCCTCTTAAGAGAGTAGTCCATCTCACTCTTTTCCACCATGAGTTTAATCCAGATGATTCATTCTTCTTCTTCCGGAGCTGGGTGTCTTGACAAGAAATCCGCTCCAACATTTTCCTTCCCAGGAATGTACTCTACGGTGAAATTATACGGTTGAAGTAACAACGACCACCGCATCAACCGGGCGTTGAGCTTCTGAGAAGTAGCTAGGAACATCAGGGGCTGATGATCCGACTGGACTCGAAACTTAACTCCATACAAATATGGCTGAAATTTTTGCACTGCCCATACGAGGGACAAGCACTCTCTCTCGACAGTTGAATAATTCCTCTCCGCCTGTAGTAATTTCTTGCTTGCGTATGCCACAGGTTTCCAAACCGAAGCATCGTCTTTTCCTTCCTGTAACAAAGCGGCTCCAATTCCAATCGCACTTGCATCCGTTCTCAACACAAATTGTTTGGAAAGGTCAGGGAGCTGTAATACAGGTTTGCTGACCAAGGCATCCTTTAACTGACTATAGGCATTCTCACATTCTGGTGTCCAAATGATTTGGTCCGGGAATCCCTTTTTCAAGGTTTCCGTCAACGGAGCTCCCAGTTCAGTGAAATGTGGGATAAATTTGTGATAGAACCCACACAACGAGAGAAAAGATCGCACATCCTTCTTCGTTTTAGGTCTTGGTGCATTTCTGATTTTCTTCAGGTTCTTCTCTTCTGGAACAATGTGTCCTGGAGTGATGGTGTGACCTAGAAATTCCAGAGTCTGGTAACCAATCATGCACTTGGTTGGACGAGCAGTAAGCTCTGCTTCCTTGAGCCTATTAAACACTCTCTCCAAGGATTGTAAGTGGTCATCCAAGCTGTCACTGGAAATCAGAATATCATCCATGAATGAGATGATGGATGGATCCTGTAACGGATCTAGTAAAGTCCTCATCATGCGTGTAAACACACTGGGTGCATTGCTGAGTCCAAAGGGCATGACTTTGAATTCGTAGTGTCCACTGGGTGTACTGAAAGCTAACAGTGGTCGAATCTCCGGTTTGACTGGTATCTGATAGTACCCCCGACTCAGATCCACCTTTGAAAAGTACCGAGCCTTATGGAGCCTAGCGAATAACTGAGTTGGATTCGGCAAAGGTTCCACCTGAAATTGTGTGTGACTGTTCAGAAGTCGGTAGTCTATACACAACCGGTGTTCTCCACTTGGTTTGCGTAACAAAACTACCCCCGCATTGTATGGGGATGTGGATGGTGCAATCACGTCATCCTCCAGCAGTTTTTGTATTTCCTCCTCCAGGGCCTTTTCTTTAGAGAATGGCACTGGGTAAACCTTTTGGCGAACAGGCTCCTGTGTGGTCAAAGTCATCTCGAACTCAACCAACCTCGTTCGTCCTGGTTTATCAGTCAGTATCTCCTTATGAGACTTGAGAACCTGGGTTATCCTTTCCCTCTCCTGGGAGGTCAGATCAGGGTTCACTTGCACATCCCTATAGGTTTCCTGGTGTACTAAGGGATATTCCTTGCCCTCGCTGGTTCCCACTTCTGTCTCCACTGCAACTGCCATTGCCATGAGGTGAGCTGCCTTGTCTCCGGGTCTCTCTTCGTATTTCCGCAAGAGATTGATATGGAAAATCTTCGACTTTCCCCGGATCCGGATCTGATAGTTGGTTCTGGATATCACCCTTTCCACGGGAAATGGTCCTTGCCAACCTATCTCCAGTTTGTTGTTTCCCGTTGGGAGTAGCAACAAGACTTTATCTCCCACCTCTAGAGATCTTTCTTTAGACCTACGGTTGTAGTAAGCCGCATGTCTTTTCCTGGCCTTTTTCAAGTTTTGATTTGCCAGAGTCCATCCCTTGTGGAGTTTTTCTTTCAGTTCCTCCACGTATTTGTAGGATGAGATCACTTCTTCTGACGTCCCCTCTTCAGTCCAACTCCTCAACATGGCTTCCAACGGTCCTTTGATTGGACGACCAAACAGCAACGTAGCGGGTGGTAGTCCTGTTGAGCCATGAGGAACTTCCCGATAGGCAAAGAGTGCTGCTGGGATATATTCATCCCACCTATCAGGTTTTTCCTGCGCTAATTTCCTGAGCATTGTCATCAACGTGCCTTTGAAACGCTCTACTTGTCCATTGGCTTGAGGGTGGTAAGGGCTGGTATGTATGTGGTTAGAGTGAAACACCCTAAATACCTCCTCCATGAGTTTTCCACAAAACTGAGATCCATTGTCCGTCAGAATTTGATCCGGAAAGCCTAATCTGGTAAAGGCCTCCATCAGTGCGTCCGCCACTCTTTTCGAGTCAATCGTGGTCAACGGTATAGCCTCACCCCACATTGTACAGCAATCCACCATTGTGAGTATATACATGTTCCTCTTCCTAGTCCTGGGAAGTGGACCCACGATATCGATGGCTACCCTCTCGAAAGGAGAGTTCATGATGGGCATCTCACCCAACACCACCGGTGCTGTCCAGTGTTTCGGTGCCACCCTCTGGCACTCAGGGCATGACTTCACATACCGACGCACATCATCTGTCATTCCCGGCCAATAGTAATGGCAGGAAATTCGCTGCATGGTGGCGGCTATACCCATGTGTCCACTAAAGGAGATGGTATGCCCCATATGAAGAATCTGGGACCGGTGAGCTTTCGGGACGACCAACTGACCGTATAGGTTGTCTCCCCTTCCTGCTCTCCTGTAGAGTATCCTATTCTTCATGTAGTACTGCCCCCGTCCTGGTGGATCAGCACTTTTCTGCAGCTTTTTGTAGCAAGGACGTAAAGTATCATCCTCACTCTGGGCAGTTCGTAGCTCCCCCGGCATTGGGTTAGTCACAATTGCTTCTGCCTCTTCCGTTCTCGTCTGAGAGCGAGTCTGCATTGCTCCCATATGGATTGGCTCCCTGGGCATTCCCAGAAAGACATACCGGCAACCTAGGATGACTGGAAAAATGGGATCGGTCAATACAGCGGCCTTGATGGTGCCGGTGACGTACCTTGACCGAATCTCCACATTAGCAATGGGCAACTTCATGGTTACAGCACTCTTCTGTGCAGGCTGTATATCCAAGGTTTCACCTGTGAATTGTTCTGGATGTACCAGATCCGCAGAAATCACGGCCTCCCCGTCCAGTCCTGTGTCGTATAAACACTCCACTTGACGACCGTTAACCTCTACCAATTCCACTACAGGTGGTTTTTCCTGGTCTGGAGTCTCTTCCTCGGCCTCGACCTGTTCGGTGGGCTCCACCTTAGGTTTCCCGGGGCACACGACGAATTGAGTGTCTCCTGACTCTCCTCTGCAGTCAATAGCATTGTGCGTATTCGACTGGCATTGGTTGCACCATTTCCCTGTCCTAGATTTTCTATTGCCAGACTTGAGTGAGCTCTCCTGGTGGCGAGCTTCCTTGTTGACCTTGGCATTTTCCGTGACAACCTCCTTGGAAGTCACTTGACATGCTGCGAAGTGAGGGTTCTTAGCCTTCGATTTGCAGTCCCTCGTATTGTGAGAGGGTGACTTACAAATTGAACACCACTTCTCCGACCACGGTCGTTTAGGTGTAGAGTTTGAAGTGCTCTTGCTTCCCTCCTTCTTCTTCTCTGAACTATCCTCTGATTTTTGCACATAAGGTTCCCACTTTTTTGTTCCTGAGTTTTTGGTTTTCTTCTTGTCATGTTTCTCTTGACTTTTGGAGTTGGTGGAAAGGTTCTCCCCTGCCTCCCCATGTACCTCGACGAACCGTTCTGCTAATTTAGTCACGAGGTCAATACGTTCCGCTCCTTGTTCTCCCAGGAACGTCCTGAGAGGTTTAGACATTTGCTTCTTCAGCTGGTCGACCACCATGAGCTCTTCCAGACTCTCATAGTCATGTGCGAACCCAGCCAAATCCATCAACTTGTGGAGATAAGATTTTAGACGCAAACTGTAGGCGGCAAACAACTCCCCCGGTTCTCGTTTCGCTGCTCGAAATTTTTTCCGGTAGGTATGTGACGTAACCTCGAATCGTTTCAGCAGAGCCGTCTTTAACTCGTCATAATTGTTCTCATGTCCTGGTGGCAGGCGAGTATAAACCTCGTATCCGGTCCCGCGTATACCCTGGGATAGCTTAAGATTCCATTTGTTACGCTCCAGACCCATAGCAACTGACATAGCCTCGAAGCGTTGAAGGTATTGGTCAATCTTCTCTTTGTCCTCCTCGTAGACCGCTAAAGGAAACTTCATAGCATGGTACCCATGTCCACCTACTGGTGTTGCGCCTGGGATGGAGGAACCTCCAACTGCTCCCTCAGTTTCTCCATTAGATTGACTCTTGAGCTCGAGTTCCCGCATCCGGTACTCGTGCTCCCTCTTCTGTGCTTCTTGTTCAGCTTCTAATTTCCTAGCTGCTTGTTCAGCTGCAAATTTCCTAGCTGCTTGCTCAGCTTCCAATTTCCTAGCTGCTTGCTCAGCTTCCAATTTCTTAGCTGCTTGCTCAGCTTCCAATTTCTTAGCTGCTTGCTCAGCTTCCAATTTCTTAGCTGCTTGCTCAGCTTCCAATTTCTTAGCTGCTTGTTCCAACTCCATCCTTCTCAATTCCAGCTCGGCCTTTCGATCTTCCCTTTCTGCTTGACGATACTCTCTCTCCACTTCCTGTATGTAATCCGTTAGAGCAGAACCCCCCAATCCCATTTCTTCCCCCTTTGCCTTTAATTCTAACGTGGTTAGTTTAGGGGTGGCCATTATACAGAGAGGTAAGCTAGCAGGTCTAGTACAATATAACTGCAAATTACTATACAGATATATAAACAAGTACTATAAATCTAGATATTACTACACACAGCACATTCACTCAGTGACAAGAGTAGAATCAGGACCACAGACCTCTGCAGACGTGTGAAGTGTGAACAGGTAAGATATTAATTAGTCCTAACCCCTATCCACATTCACTCTAGCTGGATTCTCCAAAATGATATCTCCCTCTTATAACTAGGGATCCCGTGTCAAAAGACCCCGTTGTCAGAAGATCCCACTGTCAAAGGTTCCTGCTTGCAGGAGATCTCGCTGTCCAAGGATTCCGTTTACGGGAGATCCCGCTGTCCAAGGATTCCGTTTACGAGAGATCCCGCTGTCCAAAGATCCCGTTTACGAGAGATCCCGCTGTCCAAAGATCCCGTTTACGAGAGATCCCGCTGTCCAAAGATCCCGGACGAGCCCCCAATAATGTCGTGTCCTCCTTTAAAGTGTCGTCCCTGGAGTGAGGAGATTCGGCACCCACATTATAATATTTTTTTTTCTCTTAATATTCTGGAGAATCCACCAGCTTCCGTCCAACACACTCCATCAGCCTATGGACACCTTTTCCTATCACTCTCTCACTGTCGTACTATGCCCCCTTCTCATACTTCCCCAACGCAACATACTCAACAACTCTTGCTTCTAAAGATTAATAAAGATTAATTTATTAAAAGAAAAGTGTAACGTATATGAGACGTGTATGTGAAGAAAATGTGTGACGTGTTCTATAAAGTGTGTAGAATCGGACTCTCAGACAACAACCCAGTCAGCTGATCCCAGCAAGGATAGACCACAGCACGTTACGTCAGAAAATGTACTTCTCACCCAGCGCCGAAACCATCCTGCTGGATACTGATTTGCCTCTGTAGACCTCTGGTAATCCCATTTCATGAACATCCGAAATAGACACCGGTGGTATTAACAGTTAATCATGGACCGGTTGCACTCTACACAATGTCCGTTCCTATCGTTCATAAAAAAATGCACAAGTCCTTTGTAGTGTGTACACAGATTAATGTCAATTGTTACTGTACTGGATCCTCCCTCGTGTCTATCTAGCCTCAAATATCAAGTCTTGTGTTCTATTACACGAGATTATATCACACTATGTAATTATTAGACTTAATGTTTTCAGTTCGTTACTACTGTCTGATGCTGTGTGGTGCATCAGTACGCATCACTCTCTTTGGTGAATCAACTTCCTTCTAGCTTTAGTTACGTTCTGTATGCAACTTTATTGATTGTTGAACTGGTGTTCTTCCGAATGGGATTGGATTCTTTCCCAAAAACTTGTTGAGTTTCCTTGGATCTGGTAGGGAACCTAGGATAGAAACAACACATCTGGTGATAGTACTAGTCACTGATCCTTTCGGCTGAGTGTAAGCCTATCACCTTGCTTAATGATCTTTAGCTAACTAGACTTAGTCATAGAGCAGATTAGCTACCCACCTAGAGCCGAATCAGGCTATGACAAAGAAAAAATCAGCAAACAGAATGCGGAACCCCGCCCACCAGGGACACCTACGGGAAGATCCCAATTATCCCTCATTACTCAATTCTCAACTAGTAAAGCTTATCAACACTTCACTAATCTATTCTTAACTAGCAGAGTTAATATCACTATTCTACTCTAACTAGTTTCCACTAACAGTGCTAATCATCACACTATAGTTTAACAAGGCCACAGTCTATATTAATTAGAACTAATATTATAATAGGTTATACCTTAAATGGCACTACTGCAGTCCTATCAATCATATCTACATCTGCCATTATAGGCACGTGTAAAATTAAGTCACTAATTAACACACGGTAGATATTATTTCCACTAAGCACTGCAGTGCCCTGGCACTCCGACTAGAGCATTTTCAAGTCCCCCTAGTTGGTCCCAACTCGGGTTTATATGGCAAACTACCAAAGTTGGCCACGTGACGTTCTCCTTTATGCCCCCACACAGGTGCAGATCATCCCCTGTCAGGGATCCATCCTCCCTCTGGCTCCCTCCATGTTAGATTTTTCATCACAGGTTTAGATTCTCAAAACAAGCCAGCGAGTTGCTGTCGAGTTCCAACAAAGAGTTTTCCTCAACAAGCTGTCAGTAGCAATCTGCCCCTCTGAGTGATGTCCGGAAACTATATGACATATGGACTGTTTACTTCCTTGCTGAGTACTTCCGTTTTCCATCCGACTTGTCAAAACGATGTATGATTCAGCGCCCTCACTTCCTCCTCACTCACCACCAAATGTGTATATGGGCTGACCTGATGTAACCCGTGCAGCTGTGTTTACTCTGTTAGTACGACTGTTGTGGCCTAGAAAATATACGCCAAGCAAACGTCGGTATTATTATCTGGTTAACTCATGGTGATCTCGTGACACCATCTCCACAAACCAGCAAGAACATGGCAACAACGGAGCCTCAATGTACACAACAACGGTAACAGCAGGTACGGACTCTCTATTGTTATCATCTCAGGATTCATGGACAGTCGGTAGATACAGAAATGGGAATCTGAAATCCCGCAGTTAGAGATAACTGCTGTCTAGCACTGACTACAGCGGCGGTCTCTAAATGATAGTGCAACCCCAACCATGTTCAGTTGAATCAAAGGGTACCCTCAGTACCCACACAGGACACCCGCATCACATGGGTCGACTGGGACCGGATACAGCAAAGAGCCATGATATAACTAATAACAGAACTATAACCCTAACAGCAGAGATATAGTGGCATAAACAGGTATATGAAAGGGGCTGTGAGTGGCCTAAAACGACATTAACCAGAGCTGGGGCCCACGTTTGCTCTACAAACATTAACTATGACCAGGGGTCACTACCAAGAGTGGGCTTACAAATTGCCGGTCATTTTCATGGATTTCCTCGGTCCTTGTGTATGGACCACACAGACCAGTCTTGGTTAAATCTAGAGGCATTGGTGACTCCCTGCTCTGGTCCAGTGACTAGGGAGGGCTGGTTCAAGCCTCCCCATTTGATGGTATCTACATATCTACAGCGATCTACATAATCGCTCCTTCGGCCACGGTTGTTACATTTGAAGAGAGCGGGAAACTGGCGAGCACTCCTTTTTATCCATGTTTCCAGAGCGGCTTCCCATCATACCCTAGGACACTGCAAGGGACGCCGGTATTGGTAACATCATCATCATCATGTGTCGCGTCAGGCGATCACATTTATTTCCCCTCAATCTTGCCCGTTGTCACCAAGTTCTCCAGTTTATTTTTTCTCATAACGTGTCCAAAAAAAAAAAAAACCAAAAAAACTGGAACTGTCTACGTCTAATGTCTCTAATCATTTTACGGTTTTCGTTTGCTTTTTTGTAGGACTTGGTCATTTGTTATATATATATATATATATATATATATATATATATATATATATATATATATATATATATATATATACATATATATATATATATATATATATATATATATATATATATGCTCTGTACACACACACACACACATCATGTGCCATGCCGATAAGTGTGGGTGGTCATGATTCGTCATTTCACTCAATCACCAGAGTCGTGGATCAGCTCAGTGTTCTAGTCTCGCCCATGTCATGTGGCCAAGCCATCCAGGTATTTACTTCTCTGTCTTCCCCATGTACTGTTTCCTCGATCTTGCCAGTTGTCACAAAGTTCTCCAATTTATTTCTTTTCAAAACGTGCCCAAAATATTTTGACTGTCTACGTCTAATTTCTCTAATCCATTTACGATTTTCATTTGTTTCTTGTAGTACTTGGTCATTGGTTTTTTGGTCTGTCCATGGCACGCTTTTCACTCTCCTCAGAAACCACATTTCCACAGCCATCAGGTGTTTCTCAGCTTGACTGCTCAATATCCACGCTTCACATCCATACAAAATCACAGGCTCTATGCAGCACCTGAACTCTTTTTCTCGTAGCAATTGACATATTTTTATTGGTCAGTATGTTTTTCATCTTGCAAATGGCTACCTTCGCCATGTCAATTCTTCTTATAATCTCTTCAAGGCATCTCCCATAATATGTTATGACTGTTCCGAGATACTTGTATCGATTCACTAGTTCAAGAATATTCCCATTTACTTGTATATTACATTGTGATATTTCTTTATTCCTAGTGACAACCATATCTGTGTCTTCTTACAATGTTTTTTCTAACCCTAGTTGTTCACTGTGTGCAACAACCGCATCTACTAAATGTTGCAGATCCTGCTCATTGTTTGCAATCAATACTCTATCATCCGCATATAAAATGTTATATTATATGTATGCCATATTATGTGTATGAAAACGCTGCACGTAACATTGCCTAGTAAATAAATCTGAGGCTGGGATTGATGGCAGTGTCCCGCAAACGCCATGAATCAGTTACATGTAACTAACCTCCAGTCCATGTAAAAGGTTAGTTGCATATCCTTTACAGAATGACGCAGTCAACACCAGCAATTTTTGACTGTTGTCTCTTGACGAGGAGCGGCTGGCCGAGTGGCTAGAACGCCGGATTCTCCTTCAGGAGACCCGTCGGTAAGGCGTGGGATTTTTTTCTGTCTGGAGCAAAAAGAAAATCCCCACCTGCACAGTTCACGGCGACTAAACTAGCCAGGCGGCCTTAATTCCGTAGGCTCAAAGACCCCCCCCCCCCCTCCCAGCCATACATCGCAAGGTACTATATTGGCAGTAAATGACAGACAGTTTTAAATGACAGATATCTCTTGGCAAGTTTACATTCAGTAGTTTGTCATTGCTTTCTGAACGAATTGGCACCTATACAATTTCGTTAAAAAAACCAATGCAAGGCGGCCTGCTGCCAAATAGCCCACATCTGTGTTTCGAACGTGGGTATGTGGGATTACGAACTGCGTCCGTAACCCCTTCGCCAAGTAAGTCCATGTAAAGTCCTTCAATATTAAATCTGTAATATGAACCTTAAAATGCACTAAAATATTAAGTCACCCTCTTCTCCTTGATTCACTTTAGGGTTTAAAATGTCCACCCCGTGGGCTTTGTATTTCCCGATGTAACAATAGTGCTGGTCCGGACATGCTGAGAGCATGGCTTAAAGGCCAAATGATAGCTTTCACGTCACCGTTTCATTTTTCAGGCTATTCTTTCGTTTGCAACCAATTCTGTTCAAGTATCTGGCATGGCACGTGAAAAATCGCGCATTGATGTTCAAAATAATCTGAGCCTTATGCGAGAACCTCTCCGAGTGGTAGCTGGATCGAAGGAGATTAAAGAGAAGTGGAAAGAGAAAAGAATCAGTAAATTAGAGAGAAAGGAAAGAACTAACGAATGCTATTCTTTGGTGAGGTGCAAACTAATCTGTGGTATTCAGCATTGTAAGTTAGAAATGGAGCATGGATGTTCGAAAGAAGTGTTGTGATTTGAAATATCTAAGAATGCTTGACGAGAGCAGGAAGAAGAAGGGAAGATGAGAGCGAGATAATCAGGAGAGAGAGAGAGAGAGAGAGAGAGAGAGAGAGAAAGAGAGAGAGAGAGAGAAAGAGAGAGAGAGAGAGAGAGAAAGAGAGAGAGAGAGAAAGAGAGAGAGAATCAAGAGAGAGAGAATCAAAAGAGAGAGAACCAGGAGAGAGAATCAGAAGAGAGAGAATCATTAGAGAAAGACACAGAGGCAGAGAGAGAGAGAGAGAGACAGAGTGAGAATCAAGCGAGAGAAAGAAAAAGAGATAGAGAGAACTAAAGAATCATGAGAGATAGAACGAATCAGGAGAGAGAGAATCAGGAGAGAAAGAATAAGGAGAGAGAATCAGGAGAGAGAGAGAGAGAGCATAAGGAGAGAGAGAGAATCAGGAAAGAGAGACAATCAGAAGAGAGATAATCAAGAAAGAGAGCATCAGGAGAGAAAGAACCAGGGAAAAGAGAACCAGGAGAG
>OY992884.1:60990615-61019298 GCA_963921405.1 Cepaea hortensis
TGCGCGCGCGCCTGTGTATTGTGTCGTGCATGCGCGCGCGTGTGAACTTGTGTGTGTATGTGTGTGTGTGTGTGTGTGTGTGCGTGTGTGTGTGTGTGTGTGTGTGTGTGTGTGTGTGTGTGTGTGTGTAAGGTGTGAAAAGAGAGTGGAAAGAGATGACAAAGATATAAATTAAGGAGAAATATGAATCAAAGATAACTAAAGGACAAAGCTAGAAGGAGGGATTTGTGGAGTTGATATGGGACTACGTTTATAATGTCAGCCACTGATGCCGCGGTAAGAGGTTCAACCCCCTACACCGGACAGTTGGACTAAAAGGTTGACCGATTGTCCTTGACCTGGTGTCGTAAATTACAAGTACCTCTGAAGTCGGAGTGGATTCGTCTGATGGCGAGGCTCACTGGTAATAGGGAAAGCTAATCCACACGCAAAATTCAGTCCAGCACTACTAGAAGTAGTGTTTATTGACTACCCTCGAGTTGAAAGCTATGAGCGCGGTCGGATATAGGTTCGAAGCCAGGGCTAGTCACCTACTACGTGAGGAAATGATTGGCCACCTAATTAACCGTGAATTCAGCCTACACAATGTGATGGTTCTATCACATGACAGACTCATAGCTGGGAAGTGCATAATAATAATAATAATAATAATAATAATAATAATAATAATAATAATAATAATAATAATATCTGATAAGGCTAAGAGAAACTCGAAGCATAAAAGGGCATGTTAGATAAGGAAAATGAGTTTTGAAATGATGAAGAAACTGTATCTGATTCGAGATTGCACGTACTATCTTTAGATACAAGAATTGGACCTTTCAAAGTACTTGCATCTTCACCATCTACGCCATGTGGCGTATGCATTTTAGAATCTTCACCATCTACGCCATGTGGAGAATGCATTCTTGCATCTTCACCATCTTCGCCATGTGGCGAATGGATTCTTGTATCTTCACCATCAACCCCATGTGGCGTATGCATCCTAGAATCTTCACCATGTAGCTTATGAATTCTAGAATCTTCACCATCTACGCCATGTAGCTTATGAATTCTAGAATCTTCACCATCTATGCCATGTAGCTTATGAATTCTAGAATCTTCACCATCTACGCCATGTGGTATATGCATTCTTGGATCTTGATCATCTACGACATATGTCGTATGCATTCTTAGGTCTCGACATAAGTCAGCCGCTGGTGTTCTGGATCAGTTATATTGATGAGGTTCCTCCCCGCCACCGTCGAAGTCCACCTGCCTCTACCGCTTCAACCACTGATATTTCCCGTTGTCACGTTTCCCAATGCCCCTCTTCTCATGACACGACTACAAAACACTGTGTCCTTCTTACATTTGCATATACTGTTCTACCTTAAACAGCCTTTTCCAGACACTTGATGTTAGTTGCTCTGATAGTCCAAGGTATCCGGAATATATGTCTTAGAATACTACAGCTCCGTCAGCTCCAAGCTTGCCCTAATCTGTTTGTTCACGTTTTACTGCCATACAGCAGAACAGGTTCTATATAGCATGTCAGTGCTGTCTGTCATCTACCGCCTATAGTACCTTGCGGTGTGTGACAGCGAAGGTCATGAGCCCCAGGAATTAAAGCCGCTTGGCTAGTGCAGTCGCCTTCAACTGTCCAGGACAGGGTTTTCCGGTTTTGCCCCGACATTTAAAAAAAAAGGAAAAAAAAAGAAAAAAAAAATCACACCTCACCGAGGATTCGAACCCGGGTCTCCCGAAGGGGACCCCAGTTCTCCCGAAGGAGAACCCGGAATTCTAGCCACTCAAACAGCCGCTCCTCAAATTTCAGTATTCTCTTTCTGACATTAATAATTGACAGTAGAGTGCTTAATTCCCCCCCCCCCCCCCCCTCTTTTTTCCCCAACCCCCTTTTTACACTGGTATTAAAACTCGAGAGGATCGACTTCATTGCACCTGAGTTTATCCCACATGGCTCGCTCTCTTTCCGCAGGGTGGTCTGCCGAAAGCGTCACACAAAGCACGAACTCGGAGCTCCAGCGATGACCTCCAGGAGTCTCTGAGAAAGTTGCACTCGTGAACCGAAAAACGTAGCCCGGAATCGATCCCACAACCTTCGGAGCGCGAGACAGACGACTTGACAACTTTGCCACGGAGACTCTCCCTTTTTTACAGTGGTTTATTACACCAGACACTTGTATGTACTGTCCTGAAAGCCTTAACTTGGCCTATTTTGCTGTTCATTTCTGTCATATATCTTCTTTCTGATATTATGATTTCCCCCTAGCATTTGAATTTATTGATTTAGTTAAGCATTTAAGCACACGTTTTGGACACTGGATTTCAGAAGAGCAACAACAGTGCATGCAGACCTGAGAACAGCATTCCGTGGACTTTGTCAGAAATCCACAAGGGTTATAATACAAAGGATCCCCTAACGTTGTAATACGAGGGTCGTCCAGAAAGTAATACGCCTCATCGTTTTTCTCAGCAAATAATGAAAATAGAAGCATTCAATTTTGCACACTTCAAATATTGTTTGTGCCAATTGTGCGCACCAAAGTGCAACTCAACCGGCCAAATAATATGGCTGCCATAAACCGTTGAAATGGAGCCTGTTAGTGTTGTAAGCAGCGATCTGTGGAAAAATTTCTCATTGCAGAGAATGAAACTGTTGTGAACATTCACAAGCATCTATGTGATGTGTATGGAAGTTTTGCAGTTGACAAGAGTATTCAGTCAGTCGCTAGGTTCAGAGAATCAAAGAATCAGGAAGTGGAGATACGGAGCTGCTTGATCAGCCGCCTTTGAACGTCCTGCCACAGCCACCAGAGCAGAAATGTTGAAATGCGCCGAGGGCATTATTCTTACGGATAATCGAATCACTACTCATTACTCATTACTCACATTACAGCTATCCGTCAGCAATAGTTGAGCAAATGCAGTTTAAAAAAAAAAAAAAACTCTCGGATTTTGTTTTGTTTGCACAAGATAAATTTTTCGAAGTCTTAAAAATGACAACCGATTGCAAAGGAAGGCAATTTCTTCTGAATTGCTGGAGGGTTTTAATGCTGCAGGAGAGAACTTTTTGTCTAAGATCGTTACAGGTGACGAAACTTGGGCACATCATTTTGAACCTGAGACAAAAAGACTGTCAATGGAGGGGCATCATCCACAATCACCACGAAAAAAGGAATTCAAGATAACTCTTTCAGGTCATGATCACTGTCTTTTAAAAAAAAATCTTTTGAGGACCGTGATTTTTGTGGATGTTATGCCAGAGGAGAGACAATCAATTCGCAAGTTTACATTAAGACATTTAAAATAAAAACTCAAATAAAGTTTTCGCAGAGTTCGGCCGCACAAGAATCTAGCAGACCTGCCTCTCCTTCACGACAATGCGCACCCTCACACAAGTCAGACAACCCGGAAAGCAATCACCAAATGTGGTTGGACTGTACTACCCCATCCACCATATAACCCTGATTTGGCACCCTCTGGTTGTCATCTGTTTGGTCCACTTAAAGATGCACTCCGTGGGACAAGGTTTGAAGATGATAAAGGAGTGATTCATGCAGCGAAGGAATGGCTATACGATCAAGCAAAAAATCTGGTACGGACAAGGAATACATGCACTTGTTTCGCACTGGCATAAAGCCGTACAAGTTGATGGTGATTATGATGAATAATAGCAATATTTGCATGACATATCCATGTATATTGTGTATAAATTTCATGCTGTTTGGCTAAACAGCTCCTGATAAAAACGGTGTAGTGCATTACTTTCTGAACGCCCCTCGTATATCTGGAAGAGAAAAGAATGATAGACAGGCGAAGGGAAGTGGAAACCATCCTCAGTCTGTTACAGCCATAACCTATGATGAGGTAGTACGTTTTACATAAAGTAACGGAATCAAGCTGAACGACATACAGATGACTGGGAAAATGTGGTTTCTGGGGGAAAATGCAATGAATACCATAGACAGATAGAAAATCCGATGAGCAAGTCCTACAAGAAACAAATGAAAACCATAAACTGACAAGAGAAATTAAACAGACAGTCAAGATGTTTGAGCACGTTATGAGAAGAAATAAACTGGAGACCTTGGTGACAACTGGCAAAACCTGAGGTGAATGAACAAGCTGAAAATAGAGAAGTATATATTTGGTCGGCTTGACCACGTGGTATAGTCGAGACAAGAATACATAGCTGATCCACGACTCGAGTGATCTTGTGAGATGGCGAAACAAGACCACCCACGCTTATGATGACAATGAAATGAATCTCTAACACACTCTGCGCTAATTGAAAATATTGTGATAGGCCCATATTTTACCAGGGTAAGTTAATAAGTAAGTCACAAATGGCTGTAAAAAAATAATTAAATATGATAACAACTTGAAACCAGTTTATTTCTCAACATCATTTCCACCAACATTGATTCACTTATCCTATCGTTTTATTAGTCCTCCCAAACCGGCTGCATAGAACTGCGTGCTCTGTTTTCTAACCACGTTTTCACTTCGCATTCAACTTCGGCGTCATTCGTGAAATGTCTTCCGTCAAGGTGGACCTTGATTATTAACTTACCCTCGTAATAGCCAACTAAGCACTACACCAATGGTGTGGGCAATAACCAGTCGCAATAAATACAACCTCGTTTTCTAAGGGGATTTGAACATACGTCGACAGGCAAGCGTGCTAGCAGCAGTTCTAACGCGACTCAAATTGTCTGATATCTATGTAAATAACCCAGTGCATGTTCTAAACATGGTTGAGGTGAGTTGGGTCAAGCACCGACATCACAGATCTCGGGACATTCCCATAGGTGATCTGTCCTCTCTTCTTAATATAATATAATCATGATAAAAACCCAATGCTCGAAGTCAAAGATCAATGTAATCCCAAATCTCGAAGTCAAAGATCAAGATAATACCAAATCTCGAAGTCAAAGATCAACATAATCCCAAATCTCAAAGTCAAAGATCAAGATAATCCCAAATCTCGAAGTCAAAGATCAATATAATCCCAAATCTCAAAGTCAAAGATCAATGTAATCCCATATCTCGAAGTCAAAGATCAAGGTAATACCAAATCTCGAAGTCAAAGATCAAGGTAATCCCAAACCACGAAGTCAAAGATCAAGGTAATCCCAAATCTCGAAGTCAAAGATCAAGATAATCCCAAATCTCAAAGTCAAAGATCAAGGTAATCCCAAATCTCGAAGTCAAAGATCAAGGTAATCCCAAATCTCAAAATCAAAGATCAAGGTAATCCCAAATCTCAAAGTCAAAGATCAAGGTAATCCCAAATCTCAAAGTCAAAGATCAATGTAATCCCAAATCTCAAAGTCAAAGATCAAGGTAATCCCAAATCTCAAAGTCAAAGGTCAATGTAATCCCAAATCTGGAAGTCAAAGATCTAGATAGCTAAAGATGGGATACTGTTGTTGGAATGTGAAGTGTTACACCTTCCCATATTCTACATCATGGTATTTTGTTTTATTTGTATTCGATCGCTTTAAACTCAAGTGTAGTCCATTCATGTACTATTATTAATAGTACATTGGACTGATTTTTGCGTGTGAATTAGCTTCCCCTATTACCACTGCTTCTCACCCTCAGGCGAACCCACTGTGACTTCAGATGTACTTTTAATTTACGTCCCCAAGTCAAGGACGAGAAGTCAACATTTTAATCCTACTGACCGGTGTAGGGGTTGAACCCGCAATCTTGGCATCAGCACACTGGAAGTTAAAGAATGAGCACTCTTATCCATTCTCCGGTTATGGCATATAGGTGGAATGGTCAGTCCCCTTTCTTCCCGCCTTTCCTTACCAGATAATTTCCAGACAATTCAGAAAAGTGTCTTGCTTGAAGCGACATGTTATTGTATTAAGTATCGACTCTTCTTAAAGTTTCAGACACAAACATACGAGATTGAGTGAATTTCCCATAATGGTTGTCACCTTGAGATAACAGTGATCTCCTTTTGCGTAATGACTGTCATCTTCCATTTCCTGGTACACTGTGTACACAGGTTGTCTGCCCCTGGGTACAGATGATCACCCCTTGACAATGATTATCGCTTATTGAATAATGGTTATCTCCCGTTACACATTGATTGTTTCCAATTCTTGACTGTTAAATCTAATCTAATCTAATCTAATCTAATCTAATCTAATCTAATCTACCTACCTACCTACCTACCTACCACATACTTGTCTGTCTGTCTGTCTGTCTGTCTGTCTGTCTGTCTGTCTGTCTGTCTGTCTGTCTGTCTGTCTGTCTGTCTGTCTGTCTTTAAGTCTTCGTCTTTATCTTCATCTGTTTCATCTTAGTCATCGTCGTCTTCTTCTTCTCTTCCCCTCCTCCTTTTTCACCTCCTCTTCCTCTTCTTCTTCTTCTTCTTCTTCTTCTTCTTCTTCTTCTTCTTCTTCCTCTTCTTCTTCTTCTTCTTCTTCTTCTTCTTCTTCTTCTTCTTCTTCTTCTTCTTCTTCTTCTTCTTCTTCTCCATCTTCTACTTCCCCTCCCTCTTCCTCTTCTATACTCAAACAGAGATGAAGCCAAAAACCACCTCACACCCAGCCTGAAGTTAACTTGTTCACGACTGGTTAGCTACCAAGTGCCAAGCTTTTCTACAGGCTGAGACTAGCCAGCCACGTCCCCCACCCCCCGTAATCGCATAATACGACACTCTTAATACATTACAATATTATCCTGCTTTACTTCAACCTACAGTTAAGGGTGCGATACTGTTCTATAACTTGTTAACAACCCGGCAGAACAAACACCAGAATGATTCCTATGGCAAGGACATCCTTCCCACCAGGGACACTGATTCCGATGGCCAGGACATTCTCTCCACCAGGGACACAATTGTAGCGACACAAATGCCTGATCATGGATTCAGATTTCCATAACAGTCGCATGCTAATTCTGAATCTGGAAGCATCATTTCATGTGATGGCAGCGTGGGCGTTTTGATGGTGAGAGTGCAGTCGTCCCAGTGGGTCTTGCAAAGGTTATGGGTTTAATTCAGTGGCTACGTGATGTGAACAGAGGAGTTGTGTTTGCTGTGGCTGTCGTCTCAGGCATAGTTTGCGGCTTCTTGCGAGAGTTTGTGTAAATGATGTATGTATGAGTATATATGAATGTGTTTATGAAGGTATGTATGTGTTCAAACATGTGTGAGTGAGTGTGTGTGTGTGTGTGTGTGTGTGTGTGTGTGTGTGTGTGTGTGCCTGTCTGCTTGTCTCATAATATCATAATATGCATTACTTATGTTTCCAGCAATCATTAGAAATGTTATTGTTTCCTATGTGAATGTAACATGCGCAATAGATAATTAATGTAAGAAAGATGAGTGGTTGGAAGGGCCGAATGTAAGACAGGCCTGCGTGCCTTATTTGTAACCCCCTGAAAATAAAGTTCGTTCGTTCTCTCTGTATCTCCTCTCTCTCTCTCTCTCTCTCTCTCTCTCTCTCTCTCTCTCTCTCTCTCTCTGTATCTCCTTCTCTCTCTCTCTCTCTCTCTCTCTCTCTCTCTCTCTCTCTCCCCTATCTCTATCTGCATACCTAACCCTCTCCCTTTCTCTATACCATTCGTGCACTTTCTCAATCTAACAACCTTACTCAATTTTTCACATGTTCTATTACTTTATCTTCTACTCTCACTGTTCACTCTAGTCTCTTTTTCACACTCATACAAACAAATGTTTACATGTTATGCCACCCTCTCACTGCTCCCTACTCACCCCCCTCCCGCACCTATTTGTCTTAATTTGCTTCCCTTTACTATGTCTGTCATTCTTTTGCCTGTACGTTGCCATGTTTAACACTTTTTTGCCCTGCACTTTGGTATTTCTATGATTCTAGTACCTTGTATATTGCAATGTCTATGACTCTGTTGTCCTGTACTTTGCTATATATATCACTCTATTGCCCTGTACTCCCCTCTATAACCCTTCCTCTCTCTCTCTCCTCTCTATTTCTCAATAACTTTCTGTTACTCTTTCGTCCTCCAATCTGTCATCGCAATATTCCCCTTTCCCTCTACATATCGAGAATGAACTCATCGTTGTCCCGTTAAAAAAGGATTCAAAATGCAAGAGGGTCGACTTCATTGCACCGGGTTTTATCATGTCTCGAGTATAGAGTATATATTTCCACATTAATCTCTCGAGTATAGAGTTCATAGTTTTATATGTCCACATTAATGTCTCGAGTATAAATAGTACATGGTTTTATATCTCCACATTAATGTCTTGAGTATAGAGAGTACATAGTTTTATATCTCCACATTAATGTCTCAAGTATAGAGAGTACATAGTTTCATATCTTCACGTTAATGTCTCGAGTATAGAGATTAGTTTCATATCTCCACGTTAAGATAGAGTAACACTCAAATAACAAGTATGAATATTCATAGTCAAGACCAACAGGAGTTAATTAAGTTAAAAAAGTGCAGTGAAAATGTCATAGGCAGCACTGAAAGAGGTTAACTTTAGAAACTCATGAAATACAACAGGATCCCACGGGAGATCATTAACTTAATAAAGGCGGCATAGGAAGACATGAAATGCATAGTTCTTCTTTAGGGAACACTATCGGATATGATTGGGAAAAGAACAGGAATGCAACAGGGCATCACCTTAATTATTCTTACTGACTACAGACTGCATTTTGAAGGCAACAATAGCTACCATCAGCAATGGAATTCGATGAACGCAAACAGAACAGCGTGTTGATTTGCACTTCTCCGACGGCATTGTTTCCTGTCCCTGAAGCACAATTAGATGCAAGATAAATTAAACACACTTGATGGGATGTCACAACAATAAGGTGTAAGAACTCATAGGGGAAAGACAAGGATAACGAGGAAAGATTTATTTGGTTGCTTCGGGATTTGAGATTTGAAGAATGAGCACAACCCACTACTGGCAATGTTGATAATAATAATAATAATAATAATAATAATAATAATAATAATAATAATGAGAATAAACCAAGATATATCAGAATAAACCTAGAGATATGAGAATAAACCTCGAGATATGTGAATAAATCAAGAGATATAAGAATAGACCATGAGACATGAGAATACACCAATAATGAGAATAAACCAAGAAAATGATAACCCGACCTTCATTGTGAAACAGTATTTCATGATGTGTAATAGCGAACGAAAGAAGAATGTGGTGGAATCATGCACAAATTGAAATGGTAATGAATTGGCCAAGTGGTCATGCCACCTGCGTCGTGCTCCCAAGGTTGTGAATTCGATTCCGGACAATTCTTTCAGTTCACGAGTGCAATTTTCTCACAGACTCCTGGGGGTCGTTGCTAGAGCTACAGAGATCGTGCTTTGTGTGGCGCTTTCAGCAATCCACCCTGCGGAAAGAAAGCGAACCATATGGGAAACAACCCGGTGCAATGAAGTCGATCCCCTTTTTAAGTAGCAATATAGACAAAGATGGGTGTAAACAGACAGAGAGATTAAAACAAGAATACAAAAGGCACGAGGAGCGTTTATAGCAATAGGAAATCCGTGAAGTCAAAAGAAACTGAATTTTGTATCAAATTTAGACAATGTTTCTCTAGCGTCAAAACAGTACTGTTGTATGGATCGGAGAGAACTAATAAACCACAACCATCCATTTATTGATGTATGTGCAGAACAGAAGAACTAAATTGATATTAAAAGGTTAGTTGCATATCATTTATATGACGCTACGTCAACACCAGCATTTTTTGAATGTAATTTCTTGGCAAGTGTACGTTCAGTGGTTTGCCACTGCTGTCTGAACTACCGGCACACATACCATTGTATGAGAACCAAAGCAATGAGGTCTGCTGTCAAATTGCCCGCAGCTGTGTTTCGAACGCGGTATGTGGGTTTACGAATAGCTTCCGTAACCCCCTACACCACAGAGCCGGCAAAAAATGATATAACAGAATCGCTAGTGCCCAGCCGTTCCAGCGAATACAGAAATGAACAAATGACGCAGGTGATGGTTAGGGTAAGCTCTGAGAAGAACTTTTCATAGTTTGATTAACACTCCTTATTGTGGGCAAAATAAACAGAGACTCAAAAGCACACGGTGGAGACACGGTAGCGGAGTTTCTAGCATGCTGGCCTGTGGGTGCAGTAGTCATAGTTTCGAATTTCCGTCTTCCTCTGCCTTTTCGACCACAGATTTGTCCAGCTGTCACTATATCTCCCCATGCTTCTCTTCACATTGCATGGCTGAAGAAGCAGTACCATACACGTTAAAAAAGGTAGTTGTGTATTCTTTACAGGACGTAGCAGTCAACCCAATCATTTTTTGGCTGTTTGAGATTTCTTGGCAAGTTTAGGTTCAGTAGTTTGCCATTGATTTATGAACGACTGTCATCCATACCATTTAATAAAAAACGAGTGCATGGCAGTCTGCTGCCAAATCGCCCACAGCTGTGTTTCGAACGCGGTATCCGAGGTTACGAACTGCGCCCGTAATACCTTTGCCACGGAGCTGGCATCATACACGTGACTATTGTTAAAGATGCATGTCATTTGCAGGATGCTGCCATCAACCCATCGTTGATTATCTAGTCAATGTTACGTTCCGTAGTTTGTCATTACTTTCTTAACAAGAAGTCAAAATTTAAATCCAACTTAACGCCAGTGTAGGAATTGAACCCCTTACCCAGCCACCAGCGTACCGGAAGTTTAAAAGCAATCGCTCTTATCCTTTCAGCTACGTCAACTTATAAAGAAGTTATATGAAACAGGGAATGTGGTGGAC
Source organism: Cepaea hortensis (assembly GCA_963921405.1). Lineage (NCBI taxonomy): Eukaryota > Metazoa > Mollusca > Gastropoda > Stylommatophora > Helicidae > Cepaea > Cepaea hortensis. The sequence goes on from OY992884.1 coordinate 61,001,387, forward strand.
ATTGAGATGTTGATGACGGAAATGAAGTTCACAAGAATAACACAAATAAATATCAACTGATTCAGTGTCTAACAAAAATGTAAGTTTGGACCAAACATGATAAAGACTCAAATGAACAAGTATTATAATGTATATTACCGTTCAATGAGCACTGAAATTGCGGAAGTTACCAAGAAACAAAACAAACAACCCGCGGACCCTAGTATGGCGATACGTTGTCCTTCTGTCCAATTGGGAGATCACATTTGGTGATATATTATCCTTCGGTGCTGAATCAGTTAATTTATTGTAGTGTAGAGCGGAAGTCTCCGTGGCGAAGTAGTCAAGCCGTCTGCTTCGCGCTCCGAAGGTTGTGGGTTTGATTCAGGGCTACGTCTTTCATTTCAACGAGTGCATTTTTATCGGAAAATCCTGGGGGTCGTCGCTGGAGTTACGGAGTTTGTGCTTTGTGCCTGGATTTCGGCAGGCGCCTTGCGGAAAGAGACAGAGCTATATGGAATAAAACCCGGTGCAATAAAGTCGAACCTCTCGACTTTTAATGGACTTTTAAAAGTTATTGTAGTCATCGCACATTGAGACCGAGTTAGTTAATAAATTGATGGAAAATAGAGATTGCAATGGAGATTGCGTGATTCCAGATGTCGAAAATACACATTAAGCAAATGTAAATGCCGCAGACATCACCAGGGCACATTTAATGTAAGCCATACAACGAGGGCATGTGGCTTGTGGCTTGTGGTGTGTACTTTGAGGTAAGCCCCCTCACGTGAGCCCATGCTTTCATGTCTCTAAGCTGAACAACTGAAAGAGAGGTCCTTTAGTGTCACCAGCATGCTTGTCATGCTCAAAGTGAGCAGTCACGAACGTGAAATCAGATATCACGGCCGTGACTGAAATCTAATAGCAGATTAACTTCGTTATCGCCGAGGAGAAGTGGATAATGGAACTGGCCTGAAATAGATCAAGACACACTGTCCAAAAGATCAAGACACAAGTTCTGCCAAGTATGATGACAATTCTCTTACTTATCCTGAAAGCCCTGCCTTTTATTGTGAAGGTTCTGTTACTTAGTATATAAGTTCTGCCACGTATAATGACAGTTCTCTTACTTATTATGAATGCCCTGCCTATGATGAAAGCTCTGTTACTTATTATCAAAACTCGGCGACGCATGTTGAAAGTTCTGTCACTTATTATAAAAGCTCTGCCACGTAAGATGACAGTTCTGTCACTTATGATGAAAAGCACTACAACGTATGATGAAAGTTCTCTTATTTATTATGAAAGCCATGTCATTTATTTTCAATTTTCTGGCACTTAGTTTGAAAGCACTATCGCATTACAAACATACTATAACTTATTATGAAAGCGCTGTCACATATTTTCAAAGATCTTTTACCTATTATGAAAGCGTTGACCCTTATCATGAAAGATCTGTCACTGTTTATGAAAGCTCCGTCACTTATTATGAAAGCTCAGTCACTTATGAAAGATCTGTCATTTATTATTAATAGATCTGTCACTTAGTATGTCAGATCTGTTACTTATTATGAAAGCTCTGTCACGTTTTATAGAAGCTCTCTTACTTATTATGAAATATTTGTCACTTATTATAAAAGATCTGTCACTTATTATGCAAGATCTATCACTTATTATGAAAGTTCTGTCATGTTTTTTGAAAGCTTTGTCACTTATTATGAAAACTCTGTCAATTATAGCGCAGAATCTGTCATTTATTATGCGGGATCTGTCACTTATTATGAAAGCTCTATCACATATTATGAAGGATCTGTCACTTATTATGAAAGCTAATTCATTATAATTGTCATCTAAAATATAATAATTCCCTGGTTATTTCCCGAAACATGAAAAATGGGGGAAATTCCTGAAACTAAATTCTCTCCACTTTTATTCAGACATCCGGAAAACACGTGTAATTGAATTCTCGCCATATTTGTGAGGAAACCAGAGGGAAGATTGATAAAACACGTGGCCAGCTAAACAGAATTGTCAGTCACTTAGTAATAACTACCAGAAATTAATTCCTTTAATAGTTATGAAATAAGGAAACTTCCAAATGGAAAAGTCTGTTTTATTGGGAATCAATGGAAGTTACAATACTACATTGCAACCACGTGGGCGTAAATAACAGATTCAGTGACAAACAAAAGAGTAGGTTTCTTCTCTTCTTTGCGTTCATCCGGAGTGATTTTTTCAGATGTGATTGCGGTGTGTCTGGTTAGGCACCCTCGGGTCGAAACCCTCAGGCCAACACATCCGACTTTTAGCGTGCATTTTTGACCAGGTTAGCAATCCTGGGAGACTCTCACTTTTGTGGTACCGTCCACATCTCAGCTGGTCTAGTTGGAACAGTCGAAGACTACACGGTCATCCCTCAAGTGAAGGCAGGGACAGTCCATAGCATTTTCCGCCATCCTGGGTGGCTTCCATAATTGCAGAGCCGGCACATAACGCTCTGGTGCTGGGTTTACCGAGGGAATCGTCACGTCCTGCTCATGGCTGTTTTAATTCCTCACTTCAATATATTGGGCATTTCGCTCGCCCTGGGCCGTTCCTGCACACACCAGTCAGCTCTGCGGTTGGTTTCCACTAAGCGAGTTTTCGGACATGTGCTTGTCCCTGTACCCATCAGAGCTGTTCCAGGCACGGCGGACATTCGGAAAACTACCTAGTCAGAGCTGTTCCGAACAAGAGCGGCATTCGGAAACTAGGTAGTCAGAGCTGTTCCTAGCACGGGAGACATTCGGGCGAGACATTTCACTCGGACGTAAATGCGTAGTGTCAATTTTTAGTTTGCCACCCGTAGGCCGACACTTCCGACTTCCGGCGGGCATTTTTTAGTGAGGTTAGCCTTCCTCTGGTTTCGAGACACGTTAGACTGTTGTAATGTCACCCACATCTCAGCTGGTCAAGATAGAACGATCAACGATATCGTGGTCTGCCCTCAAGGGAAGGCAGGGGCAGACCATGGGCATTATCTCGCTATCCAAGGAGGCTTCCATAATTGCAGAGCCGGCACATATTGCTCTGAGACTGGGCTCACCCAAGGAGTTTCCACGTCCTGCTCATGGCTGCTTTAGTTCCTCACTTCCATGTGTTGGGCATCCCACTTGCCACTGATCGCTCAATCACACGCCAGGAGCGGTCAGACTGCGAGTGACATCCACTCGGTAAGCTTTTGCTTGTGACTTCAGACCACGCAATAGGTTCGCTCGCCATGCGTTCCATTTTGCGTTGATGAGACATTATTCCACTTTTGTCTACACTCTCTATGAGTTAGATACAGACAGTTTCCGTAATCCTTCGACTGGGGCACTTTTCTGACTTTTTTGTACTCGCTCACGAGGTAGGCTACATGTGCTGCCGGCTCAGCACCTTACCTTCGTGCAGCAGTGAACGGGAAACGGCCAGGCCCCTTCATCCGGGAATCTCTCATATCCCCCAGCTGGGAGCCTTCGAACATGTATCAGACCTGAGCATGTAGCTTGCTCAGTATCATGTTTCTATTTTCCGGTAGACGGGTATCAGCCTGGCTCTAAGATCCGAGGGTTTGTGGCTTAGAGGCGTTCAGCCACAGCCCTCGACAGGGAGCCTTAAGAGTTTTGTCCGGACCAAGAAATTCTGCCTTTGTGCACCTCATTTAAATTTTGACTGCTATCCTCAGTCTATGCCTGCAGAGCAGCAGGTTGTGTCTCTCTTAGTCTGGTCCCTATCCCATAAGCTGTCCGATATGTAATTTTTCACCCATCGGCAAGAAAATGGGGTCTATGGGACACGCAAGCTCCCCCACCACGTCAAGGTGGAGACACATCGGGGGAGGAGTAGGTTTGAAACAAGCGAAAATGTACGGCACAAAATGAGTGTCACAGTTGTGAGTTAAACGTTGTTAATGTGGTAGGAGGTATGTTGTATTATAAATCAAATTAGTAGATGAGCATGGCAGAATGGATAAGAATGCGTGTTCTTAAACATCCGATGTGCTAATGCAGAGGTAAGGGGTTCGACCCCTACACCGGGCGGTTGGACTAAAATGTTGACAGATCGCCCTTGACTTGGGGACGTTAATTACAAGTACCTCTGAAATCGGAGTAGGTTCGCCTGATGGCGAGGGACACCGTTAATAGGTAAAGCTAATCTACACGCAAAATTCAGTCCAGCACTACTAGACGTTGTGCGTATGGACTACGCTTGAGTTCAAAGCGAGCGAGCGCAAACAAAATTATAAGCCCATGGCAGATACGGAAAGCCGCTTCAAACGATTAATCATCCCATGGGGGGGGGGGGGGGGCTGAGTGATCTCGAGGTATGGTGTCCGCCTCGAGTGCCGGAGGTCCCGGGTTCAAGCCCCGTGAGGGCCGGGATTTTTTCTCATGGACTTCTAGTAACAAAATTTCCCCTGGTCTCTGGGTAGTGAGATCGGACGCCCCTGTATATTGTTGCCCACGTAAAAACTCCCTTGGCAGTTGGAAATCGAAAAAGAGTAGCCTAACGTCGCTGCCCGGGCAAATTTCGAGTTAAAAATCTAATCAAAGTACTTAAGGATCATCGCCGGTGCTACGGAGTTCGTGCACTGAGCTGAGATTCTCTGGACTCAGGCTTGAGTTAGGAGTAGAACAGAGCACTTATGGGTTACATCCGTGTGCCGTGATGTTGATCCGTAAACTAAACTAAACTAAACTAAACTAAACTAAACCTATGGCACTTGATCAGTCAAACTACAATCATACTTTTCCCATTTGGATGACATATAAACTGGAATTGAATATCGTAAATAAATTAATAATGAAAGTCAAGCAGATTAATGCCCAAAGGACAGGACAGGATGGCTGAATTAGGAAAATGTAAAGATCTCAGATTCCATCGAAATACGTGAAGAAAGTAACGTGTACAAAAAATGTAACATTCTACTAATTATAATTGTCGGCCACGATGTAATAAATCCTTTGGGATTTTACGAAACAGCGAAAAACGGAGACAATTTATGACAATAAATTCTGTCCATGTTTGTAAACCAACAGGGAAAACGCCGATAATTAAATTCTCTCCTTGTACGTTAACGAACAGGGAAAATCCATGTAAGTCTCTCCTTGTTCATTAACGAACAGGGAAAATTCATGTAAGTATCTACATGCTTGTTAACGAACAGGGAAAACTCCAGTAATTACATTCTCTCCATGTTTATAACGAACAGGAAAAACTTCTGTAATTACATTATCTCTATGCTCGTTACCGAACAATCAAAACTCCTGTAATATAATTAACTCCAGACGTGTAAGCAAACCACAGGGAGTTTATAAAACCATCTGGCCCACTAAACATAATTGCCAGTCACGTTGTCATAACTAACTGGTATTATTCAAGAAATGAGGAAATTTCAATATGGAAAAGTCTTTTCATTTTATTGGGAATCAACGGAAGCTATCAGATTACGCGGATCACATGGTAACCACGAGGCTTAATTAAACTATTCAGCAATGGCACTTTTCCACAAGGATGTCTTACTAACTGGTATTTGAATATACTAGTTAAGTTCAATAATGAAAGTGAAACACACTAATGCTCCAAGGAGGAAAGCTACAAGAAACGGGAAGGAAGGAAACTATGTACCGGGAGGGAGTAAGTCATTCTTTGAAAATTAATTGGCAGGTTAGCTGATAGGGTTTCGGGCGATTTGGGAGGAGACCCCCTTGCGTTGGTTTTCATACAATAGTATGAGTACCAGTCATTCAGAAAGCTATGGCAAACTGCTGAACGTAAACTTGCCAAGAAATCACAAACAGTAAAAAATAAGGGATTACTGCGAAAGAATATGTAAAGAATATGCAACTAGCAGTTTTTTTCTTTTTTAGCTGATGGGATGGTCTTGAGATACAAAACCCCCAAGTAAAAGGAAAGGAGCAAAACTTACACATGGGATTTCTGTTCTTTGGGAGGGTGGTCTCTGTACCGAAGTGGGCCGCACCGCGCTGTAAAGATTTTTGAGAGGAGGATCTCTGTGAAGAAGTGGTCTGCATGGCGCTGTGAAGATTTTTGAGAGGGAAATTTCTGTGACGAAGTGGTCTGCATCGCGCTGTGAAGATCTTTGAAATGGGGATCTCTGTGACGAAGTGGTCTGCATGGCGCTGTGAAGATCTTTGAAAGGGGGAATCTCTGTGACGAAGTGGTCTACATGGCGCTGTGAAGATCTTTGAGAGGGGGAATCTCTGTGACGAAGTGGCCTGCATGGTGCTGTGAAGATCTTGGGTTCGTTCTCAGTGTCTGTCAGACCATGAGTGCGATATTTCAGGAAACCCATGGGTGTAATAGCTAGAGCTTTGGAGTTCGTGCTCACCGTGATGCTTTAGGTAGGCGGCTTATCGTTCTACGGAGAGGGATCGGGCCAGGTGGGGTAAATACGGTGCAACGAAGTCAAATCTCTCGTATTTAATCTTTTTAACCTTTACCCTTCTGTATGACACTATATGTCTGGTTCACAGACTGCAAGGTGGGACAGGCGATGCTGTATGTCTGGTTCACAGACTGCAAGTTGTGACAGATGACGCTGTATGTCTGGTTTACAGACTGCAAATTGGAACATGACTGCCAGGTCCCGTAAAGGATATGCAGCTAACTGACCTATCTCTCAGATAGGTCTTAACCTGTGCGATTGTGTGCCTGTTGGTCATTGTTGGTACCTCAAGGATGTATCGCCGGCCGGACACAAGTATATTTTGTGCAGCCGAGTATCAGCCAGCCTTGATAAGTAAGGCACGTGCCGTCTTTACAGACGAAAGTATGTGAATTGGAACAGAGCTAAAATTCCAAAGCACAATGTTTGGGCATTAAATAAGAGAACATGTGGTGCCCATGCAGCGTGATCCCTCTCTCCGTCTTGATTTGTTATCTCCAGAGGAAAGGATAACCAGTACGGCTGGAACAAGGTAGGCTGCAGATACTGGCGGCTCAGCATCAAACCTCCAAGAGCAGGAGGTGAATAGCGGCCAGGTCTTCAAATCCGGGGGATTTGACTTAGAGACGTTCAGCCATATCCCTGGGATGAGTGCCTTATACCAAGTGTCTGGACCAGTATGAGCGTGTACATCTATCATCGTAAGTGTCTGGACCAGTATGAGCGTGTACATCTATCATCGTAAGTGTCTGGACCAGTATGAGCGTGTACATCTATCATCGTAAGTGTCTGGACCAGTATGAGCGTGTACATCTATCATCGTAAGTGTCTGGACCAGTATGAGCGTGTACATCTATCATCGTAAGTGTCTGGACCAGTATGAGCGTGTACATCTATCATCGTAAGTGTCTGGACCAGTATGAGCGTGTACATCTATCATCGTAAGTGTCTGGACCAGTATGAGCGTGTACATCTATCATCGTAAGTGTCTGGACCTATAAAAACGTGTACTGCGCCAGGGCTAACATTCCTAGAAACGCCATATTTCTCCGCACATGAAGTTCCAGTACGGGCCTGAAACACTCCGCTGGATTCTGAGAGGGGTATAGAGCTATACACCACAGTCTCCGTGGGACGGGTACTTTCATACCGGACCAACAGAAAGTCTCTATACCAATCTTGCCCCGAAATTTGCGAGCACTATTCAGTGGTCGAACAGCCTGCAGGTCAAATTTCGGACTTCAAGAGCTAAACCTTAATCCTGTCACATCCAACAAACCAACTTCTACCCCATCTCTTCTGTAGGTATACACATTTTGCATGTTCTTAGCAGGACGTTCCGACCAACCCCAGGTTGATTATTTTATAGGCAATTTTACGTTCAGTAGTTTGTCATTACCGAGAAGTTTTCTGAATAAGAAGTCATTATTTTAGCACAACTAAATACTGGTCGTGGTGTTGAAGCCCTACCTTTCCATCAGCGCTCCGGAAGTTTAAGGCCGAGTTGTCTTAACTGTTTGGCCACTTCGAATTATTCTGTAGGAAAATCTCATACATTGTATTAGTCCTGAGCGGGTCGGACGAGGGTACAACGCAAGAGAAATCCAGCGGACTCTGGCCACAAATTGTGTTTGTTTTAACATTTCACATAGCCACATAAGGTTCCGTACTACAGGATTTCTAGTTTGATTGTTATGTTTTTTTTTTAAAATTGCCCTACGGTAATTGATTTTGGGGAGGAGGGGGCGACAGGTTTAAAAGGCGAGAGGCTCGAATTCATTGCTGTTGTACCGAAGGATCAATTGTACCGAAGGATCAATTGTACCGAAGAATCAATTGTACATAAGGATCAATTTTACTGAAGAATCAATTGTACCGAAGGATCAATTGTACCGAAGGATCAATTGTACCGAAGGATCAATTGTACCGAAGGACAAGAGGCAAGAGGAATTCACACCACTGGGTTTTTATCTCATATGGCTATCTCTTTCCGGTCTCTTTCCACAATGCGGTCTACCAAAAACCGTCACACAAAACACAAACTCCGTAGCTCCTGTGACGACCCCAGGAGTCTCGGAGATAATTGCACTCGTAAACTGAACGACGTAGGCCGGAATGGAACCCATAACCACTCTCTATGGTAACGGATGTGTAATCTAGGAACACCCGCAGCTGTACCCGCCCCGGCGTCTACGTTCTTCTCAAGCCGACGAAGTTATTCAAATCCATGTCAAAAACCAGATTCTGATAGAACTAGCTCCACTTTCATCATCTTTTCTAATACTCACTAGTCGAAATGTCGCTTTTAAAACCAGCCTGTTTATAAACACTGGTTAATGCATTTAGGTTGATAAACAATGGGCTTTGCAAAATATCGCCAATATGTTTTTATATCTAACTATTCATTCAAGTTTTGTTTGTTCGACAAGGCATGCCCTTGAGATAAGCTAGATTGTTAAATTCATAAACCGATGTGCATTAGTTCATTCATGACAGCATTATGAATGGGTCTTTCAGGAATACTCCGCGTTGCCAATGTTTGCATTAGTCTGAATTATGTATGTATAGAAAATACAACATATTCGTTCAAACTGTAATGTAACACGATGTTAATCATATATGTCGTTGGAATTTCTGTCATATTCATCAGATATAACAGCATAAAATATGCAAAGGATAAAAAAGATATACATCGCTTGGCTGTCGCGTTAAGGTCACGGGAAATGTATTCAGTATAAACAAACATGGCATAATTTGCGTTTGAAAAACCACCAACTGTCCGTTTTTGTGTTTGTATGCGTCCGTATGTATGTGTGTGGGCATGCTCGCGATGATGTTACGTCTGACAAATGTCATATAAATGTTTTTTTCTAAATTTAAAGCAAGTATTAATATATGGTGGTTCCTGGAAAGATCGAGAGAAAGAGAGGCAGAGGCAGATCACGAGAATTGATGCTGGATGGATTGAGACGGCGGCATGGATGAATATCATCGGCAGAGCTAATCCAGAAAACAAAGGCATTTGATGATGATGATGATGATGATGATGATGATGATGATGATTAACAGATCGGATCTCGATCCTTGATCTTACTCTAGCGCTAGAGCTGGAAATTCTTTGGTTGCTGATTGGACTTCAGTCTCACCGGATTTTTCAAATGTATAATAAATTCTTGCATTTTGAGTGATTATACCGAAGGATCAATTGTACCGAAGGATCAGTTGTATCAAGGGACCAAGTATACCAAAGGATCCGTTGTACCGAAGGATCAATTGTACAGCGAGATCAGTTTTACTGAATAATTACAACAGGTACGAAGTTCAACCTTTACAGCCAAGCAGCATCAACAGTCGCTAGTTGTAATACAACACATCTTGCTAGACCGGCGCTTGATGATCCATTAGATCCCCTGGATATCCATTAAACTTAGGGTTTGGTTAAGGGTGTCATGTTTTTCTGTTCGTGTGTCATTGTAGCAAATCTTTCTAGCTCGATTAAACAAGGTCCTTACCAGGACACGCTTGGATATGTGCAAAGCTATTGTAATTCGGATATTGACCCATATATGTTTCTTTTCTATAAACAGAACTTTGGATGCTACCATCCTCTCGATGTCGGATTAGGATGTCTATGAGCGATAAGGTGTCAGTGTGCTCGTGATCAATAGGCACAAAGATGTTCTTGTTCTTTTGGTTCTTGGTGGAATGGAACGATTCTACTTGTTGTCTGGTCTCTGTAATGTCATCGCCATTAGAGACCATCCATCAATCATGTGCCATGCCGGTAAGCGTGGGCGGTCATGACTCGCAATTTCACTCGATCACCAGAGTCGTGTATCAGCTCAGTGTTCCTGTCTCGACCATGCCACGTGGTCAAGCCATCCAGGTATTTACTTCTTTGTCTTCCCCTCGTTCTTTTCCCCTGGATCTTGCCAGTTGACACTAAGTTGTCTAATTTGTTTCTTCTCATAACATGTCCAAAAAGGTTTGACTGTCTACGTCTAATTTCTCTAAACAATTTACGATTTTCATTTGTTTCTTTTAGGACCTGATCATTGGTTTTTCTGTCTGTCCATGGTATTCTTTGCATTCTCCACAGAAACAACATTTCCACAGCCATCAGATGTTTTTCATCTTGACTGCTCATTGTCCAAGCTTCACACCCATACAAAAGTATTGGCTCTATGCAACACCTCAACACTCTTTTTCTAAAAAAATCCGGAAACAACCAAATAATCAACTCTTTTTTTCATTTCAATTTACATCTTTTTATTCGTCAGTATGTTTTTCATCTTGCTACAGATTACTTTTGCCATGGCGATTCTTGTTCTATTCTGTTCAAGGCATCTCCCATCAAATGTTATTACTGTTCCGAGATAATTGTACCTATTCACTTGTTGAAGAATATTCCCATTATTTGTATGTTACATTGTGGTATTTCGTTCTTCCTAGCGACGATCATAATCTGTATCTTTTTTGCAATTTAATGCTAACCCTAGTTGTTCACTGAGTGCAACAACCACATATACTAATTGTTGCAGATTCTGCTCATTGTCTCCAATCAATACTGTATCATCTGCATATCTAATATTATTGATGTTTCGTCCTCCGATGATGATTCCGTTTATATCTTCTAAATTTCTGAAAATATTTTCACTGTATAGGGAAAACAGATCTGGATACATTTAACAATGCTGTCGCACATCTCGCTTAATAGGCTGATATTGACCTACTTCATTATTAATCTTTATGACAGCTTTTTGTTTCCAATATATGTGTTTTTTACATGTCTAATGTCTTTCCCATCAATTTGTAGATCTGCAAGCATCTCTACCATGCTGACATGTCTTACTGTATTGAAAGTCTTTGTGCAGTTAATAAAGCAAAGATGTAGGTCTTTGTTTACTTCTATAGATTGATTGATTGATTGATTGATTTAGGAACCGACATCACAGCATTCGGGGCATTCCCATAAGCGCTCCGTCCCCATCCTTAGCAGCCAGCGAAGAGTTCCAACACTAATAGTACCAGTAGCAATCTGATTATATGTCCGTCTCGCCTTTCCTCTAAGCGTTGATCGTCGGCCAGATGATACTTAACTTCTATGGAGCATTCAGTTAATGTTCTCGGCATATACACAGCATTTACTGTACCCGTGCCTTCTACGAACTCACATTGTTCTTCTCCTATTTCAGATTGTATTATCTTCCTCACTCTTTGCATGATAATTCTTAGCAAAATCTTCGTGATGTGGCTCATTATACTAATTGTCCAATGTTTATCACATTCCAAGGCTCCTGATTTCTTCTGGATTGCAATGAATATAGAATTACATAATTCAGGAGGTAAATCTCCTGCATCATATATTGTGTTCAGCAGTCTGGTGATCTAGTCTATTCCATAATCTTTTAATGCATTAATCATTTCCGTTTGTAACGTTTTCTGGACCCGTGGTCTTGCCAGTTATCATATGGTTAAGAGCGTACTAAACTTCCATGTTCAAAATTGATGGTCCTTCATTGGTATTCCGAATATCATACTGTTCTTCTCTTGTTTCATCATAAAGGTCTTTCACATAATCTGACCATGCATGTAAAATCTGATCAATTTCCATGATGATTTTGCTACCTTAAGTTTTTAGTCGACCTGTTGATGTGTGTATTCTTTTATTAGTGATGCCATTAATGCTTTTGTGCATTAATTTGGTATTCCGGATGTTGTGTTGGTTTTAAACTTCCCTGCAAATTTCCTCAAGCCATGCTTCTTTTGCCTCTTTGCACAGTTTTCTAATTTCTTGTGAATCTCTTTATTTTAATGGATCCATTTTCCTTTCGTAGTCAGACTTGCTCATAACCACTGCATCTCTTCCCTTGTCTGGTTGTAGTATTACCAGTTGTTCCTTGGCGTGTAGTGATCTCAGAGCGCTGATGTGATCTCTTAACGAGCATTTATGTTTGGATGACGGTTTGCGAAACTGATGTTCTATATCTACCAATCTGGCTTTTAGCCATCCGACTGAGTCAGAAGAAGATGGTGTCAACTTCGAGATCTTATCAAACAACATTTCAAATTTAGCCTGTAACTCAGCCTGGTTAATATGTTTAAGTGGTATGCAGAACTTCAGTCCATAAGCACGAGATTCAGTTTCCCTGTTATTAAGTACTACCGAGGAATGATTTTTTTTTCGCATATCCTTTGCAGGACATCGCTGTCAACATCAGCATCTTCCAGCTGATTGTTGATTTCTCGGCAAGATTACGCTCAGTAGTTTGCCATTGCTTTCTGAGCGACCGGCTCACATACCCCGTAAGTTACCGACGCGGAGAGAACCACTACCAATTTTCGCGCACATCACGTTACTTACGAGTATATACGGGATTACGGAGAAAGGCGTGTAACACCTAGAACCGGGAGACCGGCGAGGAGAGATTATGTACATATTTATTAGGGTTACCGAACACTGAGGTTGTAGCCTTGACAGAGCTGAAAATTTGTTGAGGTGTGCATTCTCTTTGGTTTTCACGTTTCTAACTGTTTCTATGTAGAACGCAGTGAAATGTAGATGCCAGTAATGATTTAGTTCTTTGATGACGTCATACACTGAACTATAAGTACGCTTTAAGTTGGTTAGTTTCACTTGAACATCTTATATGTGGTTTTTGGTTAGTCGACTTAGATTTCTGGTTGTAAGGCAGATTCTATCGGTTCTCAGGGATCTCACATAACTGTAAGGCAGTCTCCCCATTGTGAGGCATTCTTTATGATATTTCTATGTGAAGTGAAGGTGGTCGTGCTGACACTGACCACATCAGCCACCAAGTGCCGGTTGGTCTCAAATATGGGGTTAGCACCATGTACCCAATACGCCTCGAGGCCTGAGAACGAGTCTCTTACTTTTTACTTATTGAAATTTCTGTTACCACAGCCTATTCACGTTTCTTGTTCTTTACTGTCAACTGTTCCTAATGTGTATAGCACTTTGCGGTGTAGGACCGGCGAGAATTGAACCTAAGAAATTAAGGCCGCCTGCCTAGTGCGGTCGCCCCGCCTGTGCAGGTTAGGGTTTTCTTTCTGCACCCGAATGAAAAATAAATCCATCACTTTACCGAGCTTTCGAACCCAGGTCTACTGAACGGGAGTCAGACTTTCTAGCCAGTCGGCCAACCGCTCCCCTTCTTTGTCCTTGACCGTCCTAACTTCCTGACTGCTACATCAGTTGTAAGGGAGCCGACGTGGCTCAGTGGCTAGACTCTGTCTGTCGGCTCTGTAATCATGGGTTCGAATTCGCATCTTGGCGGATTTTGAAATCTGACCTGGGCTCCCAGGTCGACGCAGCCTAAAATGGCTACCAGGAAATGGCTTGGGAAGTAGATGCGACCGGTGTGGTGATAATCACATAAGCTCTAGAGCGCTGGTTGTTCTACAGAAGTATGGGTATCGCACCGCTTGCCCGATACACTTAAGGCGTGAAAAAGGCTCGTCTACTTATTTACACTTGTGGTATGTAGGTGTTGACTGCCTCTGGGTTATCTCACTGTTGTATTGTGCTATAGTTGTACATTTTCTTACACTTGTGGTATGTGGGTGTTGACTATCGCTGGGTTATCTCACTGTTGTATTGTGCTATAGTTGTACATTTTCTTACACTTGTGGTATGTGGGTGTTGACTGTCGCTGGGTTATCTCACTGTTGTATTGTGCTATAGTTGTACATTTTCTTACACTTGTGGTATGTGGGTGTCGACTATCGCTGGGTTATCTCACTGTGGTATTGTGCTATAGTTGTACATTTTCTTACACTTGTGGTATGTAGGTGTTGACTGTCGCTGGGTTATCTCACTGTTGTATTGTGCTATAGTTGTACATTTTCTTACACTTGTGGTATGTAGGTGTTGACTATCGCTGGGTTATCTCACTGTTGTATTGTGCTATAGTTGTACATTTTCTTACACTTGTGGTATGTAGGTGTTGACTATCGCTGGGTTATCTCACTGTTGTATTGTGCTATAGTTGTACATTTTCTTACACTTGTGGTATGTAGGTGTTGACTATCGCTGGGTTATCTCACTGTTGTATTGTGCTATAGTTGTACATTTTCTTACACTTGTGGTATGTGGGTGTTGACTGCCTCTGGGTTATCTCACTGTTGTATTGTGCTGTAGTTGTACATTTTCTTACACTTGTGGTATGTGGGTGTTGACTATCGCTGGGTTATCTCACTGTTGTATTGTGCTATAGTTGTACATTTTCTAACACTTGTGGTATGTGGGTGTCGACTATCGCTGGGTTATCTCACTGTGGTATTGTGCTATAGTTGTACATTTTCTTACACTTGTGGTATGTAGGTGTTGACTGTCGCTGGGTTATCTCACTGTTGTATTGTGCTATAGTTGTACATTTTCTTACACTTGTGGTATGTAGGTGTTGACTATCGCTGGGTTATCTCACTGTTGTATTGTGCTATAGTTGTACATTTTCTTACACTTGTGGTATGTGGGTGTTGACTGTCGCTGGGTTATCTCACTGTTGTATTGTGCTATAGTTGTACATTTTCTTACACTTGTGGTATGTGGGTGTTGACTATCGCTGGGTTATCTCACTGTTGTATTGTGCTATAGTTGTACATTTTCTTACACTTGTGGTATGTGGGTGTCGACTATCGCTGGGTTATCTCACTGTTGTATTGTGATATAGTTGTACATTTTCTTACACTTGTGTTATGTAGGTGTTGACTATCGCTGGGTTATCTCACTGTTGTATTGTGCTATAGTTGTACATTTTCTTACACTTGTGGTATGTAGGTGTTGACTATCGCTGGGTTATCTCACTGTTGTATTGTGCTATAGTTGTACATTTTCTTACACTTGTGGTATGTGGGTGTTGACTGCCTCTGGGTTATCTCACTGTTGTATTGTGCTATAGTTGTACATTTTCTTACACTTGTGGTATGTGGGTGTTGACTATCGCTGGGTTATCTCACTGTTGTATTGTGCTATAGTTGTACATTTTCTTACACTTGTGGTATGTGGGTGTCGACTATCGCTGGGTTATCTCACTGTGGTATTGTGCTATAGTTGTACATTTTCTTACACTTGTGGTATGTAGGTGTTGACTGTCGCTTGGTTATCTCACTGTGGTATTGTGCTATAGTTGTACATTTTCTTACACTTGTGGTATGTAGGTGTTGACTATCGCTGGGTTATCTCACTGTTGTATTGTGCTATAGTTGTACATTTTCTTACACTTGTGGTATGTAGGTGTTGACTATCGCTGGGTTATCTCACTGTTGTATTGTGCTATAGTTGTACATTTTCTTACACTTGTGGTATGTGGGTGTTGACTGTCGCTGGGTTATCTCACTGTTGTATTGTGCTATAGTTGTACATTTTCTTACACTTGTGGTATGTAGGTGTTGACTATCGCTGGGTTATCTCACTGTTGTATTGTGCTATAGTTGTACATTTTCTTACACTTGTGGTATGTAGGTGTTGACTGTCGCTGGGTTATCTCACTGTTGTATTGTGCTATAGTTGTACATTTTCTTACACTTGTGGTATGTAGGTGTTGACTATCACTGGGTTATCTCACTGTTGTATTGTGCTATAGTTGTACATTTTCTTACACTTGTGGTATGTGGGTGTTGACTGTCGCTGGGTTATCTCACTGTTGTATTGTGCTATAGTTGTACATTTTCTTACACTTGTGGTATGTAGGTGTTGACTATCGCTGGGTTATCTCACTGTTGTATTGTGCTATAGTTGTACATTTTCATACACTTGTGGTATGTAGGTGTTGACTGTCCCTGGGTTATCTCACTGTTGTATTGTGCTATAGTTGTACATTTTCTTACACTTGTGTTATGTGGGTGTTGACTATCTATGGGTTATCTCACTGTTGTATTGTGCTATAGTTGTACATTTTCTTACACTTGTGGTATGTGGGTGTTGACTATCGCTGGTTATCTCACTCTTGTATTGTGCTATAGTTGTGCTTTTAATATTTGCGTCCTTCACTCTTTCCTTTTGGGAGTTTTCCGTGGCGAAGTGGATAGGCCATTTACTTTGCGCTCCCAAGCTTATGGGTTCGATTCCGTGCTAAGACGCTCGGATCACGAGTGCGATCTTTCCCGAAGACTCCCATGGGGTCGTCGCTGGAGTTACGAAGCTCGCGCTGTGTGCGACGCCTTGCGGACACAGTCCGAGCCATATGGATAAAACCCGGTACAATGAATTCTATCCTCTTCCTCTTTAAAAACTATCTCTTATTTTGTCTATTTACTTGTAATTTATTGTAGCAGAGATACGTCACGCATGTGTTGCCGGGGACCACACGGGCAACAAATCCAGCCTATACCAAACTTGTCTTCATAGGGCTCACAGTGAGTTGGTGGAGGTTTGGAAATTAACAGCGGCAGATAAAGACGAAGCAGAAGGAAGAACTAGAAGGAAGAATAAGAAAAGAAGAAGAAGAATGTGGAAGAAGGAAGAAGATGACAACGACGTGGATGACGAAGAGAAAGAAGAAGAAGAAGAAGAAGAAGAAGAAGAAGAAGAAGAAGAAGAAGAAGAAGGGGGGGGGGGGGGAGAAGAAGAAGAAGAAGAGAATGAAGAGAGAGAGGAAGGGGAGAAGAAGGAAGAGAAGGAAGAAGAAGAAGAGAAGAAGGAAGAAGAAGAAGAAGAAGAAGAAGAAGAAGAAGAAGAAGAAGAAGAAGAAGAAGAAGAAGAAGAAGAGAGAAGAAGAAGAAGAAGAAGAAGAAGAAGAAGAAGAAGAAGAGAGAAGAAGAAGAAGAGAAGAAGAAGAAGAAGAAGAAGAAGAAGAAGAAGAAGAAGAAGAGAAGAAGAAGAAGAAGAAGAAGAAGAAGAAGAAGAAGAAGAAGAAGAAGAAGAAGAAGAAGAAGAAGAAGAAGAAGAAGAAGAAGAAGAAGAAGAAGAAGAAGAAAGAAGAAGAAGAAGAAGAAGAAGAAGAAGAAGAAGAAGAAGAAGAAAGAAGAAGAAGAAGAAGAAGAAAAGAAGAAGAAGAAGAAGAAGAAGAAGAAGAAGAAGAAGAAGAAGAAGAAGAAGAAGAAGAAGAAGAAGAAGAGAGAAAGAGAGAAGAAGAAGAAGGAAGAAGTGGAAGAAAAAGAAGGAAGAAGAGGAAGAAGAAGAAAAAAGGGAGAAGAAGATGGAAGAAGAAGAAATGAAGAAGACGAAGGTGGGAGAAGGAAGAAGAAAAAAGAAGAAGAATGAAGACGAAGGAAGAAGAAGCAAGAAGAAGAAGAAGAAGAAGAAAGAAGAAGAAGAAGAAGAAGAAGAAGAAGAAGAAGAAGAAGAAGAAGAAGAAAGAAGAAAAGAAGAAGAAGAAGAAGAAGAAAGAAGAAGAAGAGAAGAAGAAGAAGAAGAAGAAGAAGAAGAAGAAGAAGAAGAAGAAGAAAGAAGAAGAAGAAGAAGAAGAGAAGAAGAAGAAGAAGAAGAAGAAGAGAAGGAAGAAGGAAGAAGAAGAAGAAGTGAAGAAGAAGGAAGAAGAAG
>OY992884.1:61019498-61071998 GCA_963921405.1 Cepaea hortensis
GGGAGAAGGAAGAAGAAAAAAGAAGAAGAATGAAGACGAAGGAAGAAGAAGCAAGAAGAAGAAGAAGAAGAAGAAGAAGAAGAAGAAGAAGAAGGAAGAAGAAGAAGAAGAAGAAGAAGAAGAAGAAGAAGAAGAAGAAGAAGAAGAAGAAGAAGGAAAAGCAGGAGGGGAATGAGAAGAAGAAGAAGAAGAAGAAGAAGAAGAAGAAGAAGAAGAAGAAGAAGAAGGGGGGGGTGGGGGGGAAGGAGAAGAAGAAGGAAAAGCAGAAGGAGAATGAGAAGAAGAAGAAGAAGAAGAAGAAGAAGAAGAAGAAGAAGAAGAAGAAGAAGAAGAAGAAGAAGAAGAAGGCATTTTATTTCTGCCCAGAAGCGTCTTTAATGTGCCTTCTTTAACCTCTTCATTGTGACAGTGGACATATCTTTTTAGTCATATTCCGGTCTCCTAAAAAGCTGCTGGGGGAAAATACAGTTCAGCGAACGGAAACCATCAAATGGAGGAAACAGAAGCAACTACTTGACCCCTTCTTAGTGACAGGAGGTTCATATTAATAATATGGACAAGAAGGACCTCATCATGACCGAATCGATAAGAGCGCTCGTTCTTAAACTTCCGGTATGCTGATACATAGATAGCGCGTTCAACCGCTACACCGGTCAGTTGAACTAAAATGTTGAATTTTTGTTCATGACTTGGCTACATAAATTACCTCAGAAGTCGGAGTGGGTTCACTTGAGCTGAAAGCCCCCCCCCCCCCCCCCCCCCCCCCCAAAAAAAAAAAATAAAAAAAAAAATTAAAAATATAAATGGACACACAGAAAGAAGCAGGTAGCATCATTGATATAATTCCCACGAAAACGGGGGTGAATCCAAGAGATGAGTGTTCACAAGATGTGCTGCTTCTGAGTCCCCTTGGAACATATCAAGAAACAAGGGAGGTAATAGAAGTATCCGGCTATCATCACATGACATCAATGTGTTTCTAAAGGCTAGGATGGGTCGAGTTGAGTCAGGTTGAGTCAAGAACTGACATCACTGCACTCGGGGTATTCTCATGAGCGCTCAGTCCTCATCTTCAACAGCCAGCGGAGAGTTCCAATACTAATGATGCCCATTGCAATCTGATTATATGTCCATCTTGCTTTACCTCTGAGTGACGACTGTCGACCAGATCCTCTGACCACCCACTGCTGCCGCACTCTCTCTGGACCATGATAGTCTATCATGATTGTCTAAAGACTCCATCCATCCATCATGTGCCAAGCAGATAAGCGTGGGCGGTCATGATTCACCATTTCACTCGATCACCAGAGTCGTGGATCAGCTCCGTGTTTCTGTCTATACCATGCCACGTGGCCAAGTCATCCAAGTATTTACTTCTCTGCCTTTCTCTTGTTCTCTTCCAAACGATCTTGCCAGTTGTTAACAAGTTCTCCAATGTATTTCTTCTTCTAACATGCCCACACAATTTTGATTGTCCACGTCTAATTTCTCTAATCAGTTTTCGATTTTCATTTGTTTCCTGTAGGTCTTGGTCACTGGTTTTTTCTTTGTGTCTATGGTATGTCTGTGTCTGTGTACAGACTGGACAACTACAAAACGAGAAAATTCGGGCCACGGTTGATGATCATTACAGCCTGATATGTTAGTGTGTGCCTGCCTCCTGGGAGTCTGTTCATTATGGGAATAGACTGTTTATGATGAAGATAGTCTGTTCATGATGGGAATAGTCTGTTTATTACGAGAATAGTCTGTTCATGATGGCAATAGTCTGTTCATGATGGGAATAGTCTGTCCGTGATGGGAATAGACTGTCCATGATGGGAATAGTCTGTTCATGATGGGAATAGTCTGTTCATGATGGGAATAATCTGTTCTTGATGAGAATAGTCTGTTTTTGATGGGAATAGTCTGTTCATAATGTGAATAGTCTGTTTTTAATGGGAATAGTCTGTTCACGATGGGAATAGTCCGATAATTTCATGATGGGAATAATCTGGTAATTTCATGATGGGAATAATCTGTTCATGATAGGAAGAAGAAAGAAAGAAAGAAAGAAAGAAAGAAAGAAAGAGGAAGAAAGAAAGAAGGAAGTAAGAAGGAGAAAGAAGAGGAAGAGGAAGAAAAAGAAGCAGAAGCAGCAGCAACCATATAAGAAGAATCGTTCAACAAACCAAAATCTATAATTAATAATTAGCTTATCACAGAAGAAAACCTCCGAGAGAATGGATTTTTACCGTTATCCGTCCGTATTGCACCAGTTCCATTAACCTCGCTTACATTGATGAATGCGCTTGACCGCGTCTTGTAATGGAACTTTGAATCTTCACGTCACGAGAGCTAACATTTCACATGAAGACGTATAACGGTCAAATGAACTTGTGTTGACAGATCCATATTTGTTTGGGGAGAGCCGGGGGTGGGGCTAATGTTTACGATTCGAGACAATTGCTACATAAAAATAATAAGTATAATAGAGAACCAGTGGACTTCCTAGTGCTGCTGCTGTATAGCTAGGAGAACTAGTGTAATATTATTGTTGATGGTGTATTGCTAGGAGAACTAGTGGACTATTATTGTTGATGGTGTATTGCTAGGAGTACGAGTGGACTATTATATTGATGATGTATTGCTAGGAGAACGAGTAGACTATTTATGTTGATGATGTATTGCTAGGAGAACTAGTGGACTATTATTGTTGATGGTGTATTGCTAGGAGTACGAGTGGACTATTATATTGATGATGTATTGCTAGGAGAACGAGTAGACTATTTATGTTGATGATGTATTGCTAGGAGAACTAGTGGACTATTATTGTTGATGGTGTATTGCTAGGAGTACGAGTGGACTATTATATTGATGATGTATTGCTAGGAGAACGAGTAGACTATTTATGTTGATGATGTATTGCTAGGAGAACTAGTGGACTATTTATGTTGATGATGTATTGCTAGGAGAACTAGTGGACTATTTATGTTGATGATGTATTGCTAGGAGAAATAGTGGACTATTATTGTTGATGATGTATTGCTAGGAGAACTAGTGGACTATTTATGTTGATGATGTATTGCTAGAAGAAATAGTTGACTATTATTGTTGATGATGTATTGCTAGGAGTACGAGTGGACTATTATATTGATGATCTATTGCTAGGAGAACTAGTGGACTATTATATTGATGATCTATTACTAGGAGAACTGGTGGACTATTATATTAATGATGTATTGCTAGGTGAACTGGTGGACTATTATATTGATGATCTATTACTAGGAGAACTGGTGGACTATTATATTGATGATCTATTACTAGGAGAACTGGTGGACTATTATATTGATGATCTATTGCTAGGAGAACTGGTGGACTATTATATTGATGATATATTGCTAGGAGAACTAGTGTACTATTATTGTTGATGATGTATTGCTAGGAGAACTGGTGGACTATTATATTGATGATCTATTACTAGGAGAACTGGTGGACTATTATATTGATGATCTATTACTAGGAGAACTAGTGGACTATTATATTTATGATGTATTGCTAGGAGAACTAGTGGACTATTAATGTTGATGATGTATTGAAAAAAGGGAATAGAGTATGAGGAAGACGGGAAAAGCAGGGGTAAAAAAAAAATTAAGAAAGAAAGAAAGAAAGGAAGGAAGAAAGAAAGAAAGAAAGAAAGAAGGTATATCAAAACAAAGCCTGACCACATGTTTCTGTTATGATTTCCCTTTCTTCTATGCTTCACTGCCAGGATGGGAACCCTCACAACCCCACCCCGTCATGGATATATGTAGCCACGTCCATCTAAATCTTCTTTGGGAACACAGGATTTAATCATGGCCGTTCAGTTTATGGCGCCCCTCTCCCGCACTTGTCGCGGCTTGCAGCTTGTTTATAGTTTACTACTCTCACTTCTGAAGCCGGTAGGGGAGATAATACCACGGAAATAACAGTACAGAGGCGATTATTGAACTTTAGCACTTGGTCTATGGCAAAGTACTGGGTGCATTGATAGTATACTCCTCTCCTTACCAAATATAAAAATATGTATATACAAAAATATGTGTTCAGAGCCCCGTTTAACTGTCTGTCTGTCGACATGCTATGTTTG
This sequence comes from Cepaea hortensis, assembly GCA_963921405.1. Classification (NCBI taxonomy): domain Eukaryota; kingdom Metazoa; phylum Mollusca; class Gastropoda; order Stylommatophora; family Helicidae; genus Cepaea; species Cepaea hortensis. The sequence goes on from OY992884.1 coordinate 61,023,610, forward strand.
GGGCATTTGCAGTGTTTCCTCTCAACTTCTGCTTTCGGATACATTCTTGCCTGTTTTGCTTCTTATGTTCTCTGGGTTTCTGGGCCTGGTGTTGTTTTTCTCTTTGTTGCTATCTTGTCATGTTTTGTCAAGTTCGCACGGTTCTAAGGCTTGATGTTGTCAGGTGTATGCCCCGTCTCGTCGTGTGTTTCTTTTCAGAGAGGAATTCGTTGATAGCCGGCCAAAGCTCTCTTGTATCTTGGTTATTGTTGGAGTCAATATTGGGTCGAATACCGATGAATCCTTCCCTGGAAGAAAATCTCCATGAGACGCCTTATCGTCAAGTCATTAAGGTATGTATATGTTTTTCTTCCAGTTGCACTTATCCCGACAAATTTGTCAGTTATCACCAAGCTTTCAATTTGTCAGTTGTCACCAAGTTTTCAATGTATCAGTTGTCACCAAGTTTTTAATTTTTCAGTGGTCACCAAATTTTTAATTTGCCAGTTGTCACCAAATGTTCAGTTTGTTAGTTGTCACCCGTTTTCAATTTGTCAGTTGTTACCCGTTTTCAATTTGTCAGTTGTCACCAATTTTCAATGTGTCAGTTGTCACTCGTTTTCAATTTGTCACTTTTCGCCACGATTTACATTTGTCAGTTGTCACCAAGTGTTCAATGTGTCAGTTGTCACCCGTTTTCAATTTTGTCAGTTGTTACCACGATTTAAATTTGTCAGTTGTCACCAAGTTTTCAAGTTTACTTCTGCTTGTTACTTATCCAGTAACACTAGATGTAACTAAATTACCGTAAGCTGGAGAATCGATCTAGGCTGCGCTACACTACCATTTCTGGACTGGTTTGGGGCGTGCAGGAGAGGGGCAGGGGGCTAAAGGAATAGTCCGGTCCCTGTTCCATGAGAAATATTGATCAATAATCACAGATAATTCTGCATTTTCCTCGCAAAGATTAAGTTCGAATCCCCCCCCCCCTCCATAGATCATTGTGCATTCCCTTCCCATAGATCAAGTTCCAGTCTCCTTCCAGCTTTCCCTATTACCAGTGTCCCTCGCCATCGGTCAAACCCACTCCGATTTCAGAGGTACATGTAATTTAAGTCCCCAAGTCAAGGGCGATAGGTCAACATTTTAGTCTAACTGACCAGGAAAAGGGTTGAACCCGCTACCTCGAGGGAGAGAGAGGGGGAGAGGGAGAGAGAGAGGATGAGAGAGAGGGAGAGAGGGAGGGAGGAGAGGGATAGAGTAATGCAACAGTCCAGGAAACAAATGAAAACCATATAAGAGATATTAGGTGCGCAGGAAGTTTAAGAATTAGTGCTCTTATATACTCGGCCACGCTGACCTCCAAATATTCTTGTGCCTATCTAGCAAAGGTCAATTCTCGTCACTCCGATGAAAGAACAGGAAAACCATGGAGGAGTCAGTGCCGCCCCCATTGGGAAGCGGGCAGGCTATAGAGACCAGAAAGGAATATATCGTGCTTGTTGTACATTGTGACGGTTGATTGGAAAGCGCATTGACACGTTTCGAGTACTGGAAATTTTCCTCATCGAGCGATGTCGTTGCATGATGGTTACTGTCCACGCATCTCTCTCTCTCTCTCCCTCTCTCTCTCTCTCTCCCTCCCCCCCCCCCTCTCTCTCTCTCTCTCTCTCTCTCTCTCTCTCTTTCTCTCTCGGTGAGCTGTTAGGCATATCTGTTTGAGAATTAACGCTATCGCCTGGAGAGTAGTGCAAAGTTCTCATTGAACTTTTCGTGCGGTGGAGTGTGGCTGCGTGTTTTGTATTGGACCAGGAAATCGAGAGCGTTGGGGCACACCCAGGAGTCCTCTGTTATCACACGATCAATAAACACATTGGTCGTTAACTGATACTCGTACAAGATACTAGGAGGACAAAACGGGGAAACAGACTAAGCACCTGTATGTGGAGAGAATGATATGTCGGGGGATCGACAGGGGCATTGGACGAATCTCACAAGTGAGAGGGAAGACAAGGAGAACTTTCAATCAGATGGCAGGTGGAACCATTAGCAGTATGACTCTTCGCTGGCTGTTGAAAGAGGGGACGGAGCGCGTGTGGAAATGTCCTTGGTGCAGTGATGTCGTTCTTTAGCTCAACTCAACTCAACTCACCTCAGTTTAGACTGGATTGATGTGGGAGCTAGACACACACACACACACACACACACACACACACACACACACACACACACACACACACACATATATATATATATATATATATAATATATATATATATATATATATATATATATATATATATATATATATATATATTTATAAATTGAATATCATACTGTTCCTCTGTTATCATCATAAAGGTTTTTAACATAATCTGACCATACAAAGAGTGAGGAAGAAAATACTACCTGAAATAGGGGAAGAACAATGTGGGTTTGAAAAAGGAAGGGGTATAGTAAATGCTGTGTACATGCTGCGATCAGTTATTGAAGGTGCTATTGAAGTAAACAAGGATATACATTTTTGCTTTATTGACTACACAAAGGCGACGACGTGATGCATTTATTCTTATGGAGACGCTGTTTTAGTGTTTTCCTGTTAATTATGTGGTATTATTTCGTATTCGTTTATTGGAAATGTTCAAAAGAAGCCACGGAAAGCAGGTGGTGGATGAAATTTCCAGGGCAACCGACAGATATTTGTTAGTTATGGTCTCAAATTTCATGACGGCAGGCAGCAGATCTCTTTAGTGGGACAATGGTTGTGATCACCCGGCCATTATGGTCACTGCCATGAAGGAAAGCAACAGCAAACTACCTTCATTAAAAGTTCCTAGTTCATTATGATTCGCCTAAAGACAGATAATCGCAAGACAAGGACAGAGACATTAAAATTAGCAACATGGAATGTTAGGACGTTAAACGACGAAGAAAAAAAATTATGTAACATCAAAAAAGAAATGGAAAGAGAGAAAATTAATATTTTAGGGATGTGCAAAACGAGATGGACAGGAGCAGACATCAAGATTGATGAAGATTTTAAGATTATTTATTCTGGAGGAGAAGATCGACAAAGGAGAGTAGCATGTATCTTTTACTGGCAAACATCAAAAGCTGTTCAAGGATTGGGCCGTGTCAGACAGAATTCTACTAGTTAATTAAGCGGCAGACCTTTTAGCATAAATGCTATTCAAGTATATGCCCCAACATGAGAATCCAGTGAAGATAGGATAGAGGAATTTTATAATGACACAGAGTGTGCTTTAAAGAAATGTAAAAATTAAGAAATAAAAATCATAATAGGGGACTTCAATGCAAAAGTAGGAAATCAAGGTGATAGATACACAGTAGGAAAGTATGGTTTAGGAGAGGGAAATGAAATAGGATACAGACTTGTAGAGTGGGCAAAAGAGCAGGAAATGATTGTAGGAAACACCTGGTTTAAGCAACACCCTAGAAGATTATGGACATGGAGGAGTCCTGATAGCAGGATTAGAAACCAAATAGATTACATTCTAATTAGCAGAAGATTTAGAAATGCGTTAACAATAGCAAAAACAGTCCCCAGTGCTGATTGTTATAGTGACTACAGATTACTTACAGGAACATTGAGGGTAAAGTTAAAGAAAGTCAAGTATATGACAGGAAACACTAAATATGATTTGTGTACATTGAGTAATGACAAAGAAATACAAAACAAATTCAATTAAGATGTACAGAACAGATTTGATATATTGTCTGATCTAGAGATTCTATTGCAGGATGTGGATGATCAATGGGAAATGTTGAAGAATTCAATCAGTTTGGCTGCAGAAACAACTATTCCAAAATTAAAGAAGTGGGTCGTAAGAAATGAATGACTGAAGAAATTTTACAACTAATGGAAACAAGAAGACTCAACAAAAATAATTCTGCCAAATATGAAGAAATTCACAGACCAGTAAGTAAATATTATGTAAGGAGGCAAGAGAAGCATAGCTTGAGAAAAATTTGAAACTGAAGAACAACACAACAGTCAAAATACCAAATAAGTACACCAGCAGGCTGTCTAAAAACTAGAGATGGCAAAATCATAATAGAAAAATAATCAGATTACACATATATGGTCAGATTATGTGAAAAACCTTTATGATGATAACAGAGAGGAACAGTATGATATTCGATTTAATAATGAAGGACCGCCAATTTTGAAGATGAAGGTTCGAAATGTTCTTAAATATATGAAAGCTGGCAAGGCCCCCGGTGCAGATAACATCACAACAGAAATGATTAAAGCTTTAGAAGAATTTGGACTAGAGCAAGTCACCAGACTGCTGAACACATTATATGGTACTGGAGATATACCTTCTGAATTATGTAACTCTATATCTATTGTAATCCCAAAGAAATCAGGAGCCTTGGAATGCGATCAACATAGAACAATTAGTATAATGAGTCACATCACAAAGATTTTGCTACGAATTATCATGCATAGAGTGAGGAAGAAAATACAACCTGAAATAGGGGAAGAACAATGTGGGTTTGTAGAAAGAAAGGGTACAGTAAATGCTGTGTATATGCTGCGATCAGTTATTGAACGTGCTATAAAAGTAAACAAGGATATACATCTTTGCTTTATTGACAACACAAAGGCTTTCAATAGAGTAAGACATGTCAACATGGTGGATATGCTTGCAGATCTACAAATTGATGGGAAAGGCATTAAGACTTATAAAAAAAACATATATTGGAAACAACAAGCTGCCATAGGGATTGATGATGAAGTGGGACAATATCAGCATATTAAGAGAGGTGTTAGACAGGGATGTGTAATGTCTCTAGATCTTTCTTCCCTACACAGTGAAAATATTTTCAGAAATGTAGAAAATATAAATGGAATCAGCATTGGAGGAAACACCAATAACATTAGATATGCAGATGATACAGTATTGATTGCAGACAATGAGCAGGATCTGCAACAATTAGTAGATGCGGTTGTTTCACACAGTGAACAACTGGGGTTAGAATTAAATTGTAAAAAGACACAGATTATTGTCGTCACTAGGAAGAACGAAATACCACAATGTAATATACAAGTAAATGGGAATATTCTTCAACAAGTGAATCGGTACAATTATCTCGGAACAGTCATAACATCTGATGGGAGATGCCTTGAAGAGATTAGAACAAAAATCGCCATGACGAAAGTAGCCTTTAGCAATATGAAAAACATACTGACCAATAAAAAAAAATGTCAATTGAAACGAGAAAAAGAGTGTTGAGGTGCTACATAGAGCTTGTTCTTTTGTATGGATGTGAAACTTGGACAATGAGCAGTCAAGCTGAAAAACATGTGATGGCTGGATAAATGTGGATTCTGAGGAAAATGCAAAGAATACCATGGACAGACAAAAAAAAAAAAAAAAAAAAAAAAAAAAAAACCAATGACCAAGTACTACAGGAGACATATGAAAATCGTAAATTGATTAGAGAAATAAGACACAGACAGTCAAAATTTTGTGGACATGTTATGAGAAGAAGTGGATTGGAAAACTTAGTGACAACTGGCAAGATCAAAGGGAAGAGACCAAGAGGAAGACCGAGAAGTAAATACCTGGATGGCTTGGCCGCATGGCATGGACGAGACAGGAACACTGAGCTGATCCACGACTCTGGTGATCGAGTGAAATTACGAGTCATGACCGCCCACGCTTTCCGGCATGGCACATTATATATAAAAGGGAGTCGCTAGTCTGTCGGTTTGCTGGTCAAGTGTTCGAATCTCCATCAACGCGGATGTTCTCAGATGGTCTCACACCACACAGATTTTCCCAAGAAACATCATGTAATAGTTTAAAAAGAAAACAACTAGGAATAAAGACAAGATGGGTTTGTAGAAGACAAGGATACAACTTATCTTGAGCATTATCTGAGAACATGAATAGAGCGATTATTAGAAGTAAACACACGATCACATCTTTCTTCATTGACTGTACAATGGCTTTCGATACAGTAAAACATATCAGCTTGAGGAAAATGCTTACATGTCTCTAAATTGATGCTAGATTTGCAAAGACAATAAATACATTGAAAAGCTGCTGTCATAAAACCTGACAATGAAATGTAAATATGTGAACACCCGTCATTGATGTGAAATGTGCGATATTATGTGTAATGACTCCAGATCCTTTTTTCCCCCACGTATAAAGATAATATTATGAGAAGTGTACAAGATATGAAAGGAATCGTTCAAGAATTAATTAACAGCAACTGTATAAGATATGAAGATGGTATAGAATTAACTGCAGACAAGGAACAGAATCTGCAGCAGTTGATAATTTCCAGTTCTGAGTATCGAACATGCTCCAAGCGACAGATAATTACAATAAGAATAGAAATGGAACAAAAATGAAATCACCAAATTTCCGCTTTTCCAGCTCCAAACACGGAACTCTAGTCCCAAAAGTAATTTAAATCAACCACCCCAGCCCCTCATGGCCGCCCCGTCCTTACTGCAACATGCGTCTCTGTGCACTTATGGTACCGTTGGGACGAATAAAGCGTCTATCTGGAGGTCGGAATGGCCGAGTAGATAAGAATGCTCGTTCTTAAACATCCGTTGTGGTGATGCTGAGGAAGAGGGCTCAACGCTACACCAGTCAGTTGGACTAAAATATTGACTTCTCGTCCTTGACATGGGGACGTAAACTGCACGTACCTCTGCAGTTGTAGTGGGTTCGTCTGATGGCGAGGGACACTGGTAATTTTTTTTTCTTAAATGTTGCATATCCCTTGCAGGACGTTGCAGTCAACACCAGCATTTTTCAGCTGCTGTTGATGCACTAGGCAAGTTTTTACGTTCAGTAGTTTGCCATTGATTTCTGAACGACCGGCTCCCATAACAGCACGTTATAAGACAACGCGACACGGTTTGCTGCACAAATCGGTCGCGGCTGAGATTAGAACGCCTGGTACCCGGCTCACGAACCGCGTTCGCAAGCCTTTGGCCACGGAGCCGGCGCTAATTCACACACTCAAATCAGTCTAATACAACTACAAAGTAGCGTGTATGCGTCTATCAGCTGCTTGTTTGTATGCATGTTATGTGGTTGTTTGAGAATAGATAGCGTCGTGTAACTGAGATAAAATAGCCTAGCCTGTAACATTGGTTCTGTGGAGCCCGACATGTTGGTGCTTAAGTCTTTCTTTGTGTCCCGTAGGTAAAAGTCAATATATATCTTGCATGTAAAAGTCAAGGAGTTCTCTGTACATAAAAGTCAAATTGTTTCCTGTGTGTAAAATTCAAAATGTATCATCTATGTAAAAGTCAAGTTGTATCAATCAATCAATCATGTGCCATGCCGGAAAGCGTGGGCGGTCATGATTCGCCATTTCACTCGATCACCAGAGTCGTGGATCAGCTCAGTGTTCCTGTCTCGTCCATGCCATGTGGCCAAGCCATCCAGGTATTTTCCTCTCGGTCTTCCTCTTGGTCTGTTCCCCTCGATCTTGCCAGCTGTCACCAAGTTCTCCAGTCCATTTCTTCTCATAACATGTCCAAAAAATTTTGACTGTCTACGTCTAATTTCTCTAATCAATCTACGATTTTCATTTGTCTCTTGTAGTACTTGGTCATTAGTTTTTCTATCTGTCCATGGTATTCTTTGCATTTTCCTCAGAAACCACATTTCTGCAGCCATCAGATGTTTTTCAGCTTGACTGCACATTGTCCAAGTTTCACATCCATACAAAAGAATAGGCTCTATGTATCCCCTCAACACTCTTTTTCTCGTTTCAGTTGACATCATTTTATTGGTCAGAATGTTTTTCATCTTGCTAAAGGCTACTTTCGCAATGGCGATTCTTGTTCTAATCTCTTCAAGGCATCTGCCATCAGATGTTATGACTGTTCCGAGATAATTGAACCGATTCACTTGTTGAAGAATATTCCCATTTACTTGTATATTACATTGTGGTACTTCGTTCTTCCTAGTGACGACCATAACCTGTGTCTTCCTACAATTTAATTCCAACCCCAGCTGCTCACTGTGTACAACCACAGCGTCTACTAATTGTTGCAGATCCTGTGCATTGTCTGCAATCAATACTGTATCATCTGCATATCTAATGTTATTTATGTTTCTTCCTCCAATGCTGATTCCATTTAGGTCTTCTACATTTCTGAAAATATTTTCACTGTATAAGGAAAAAAGATCTGGAGACATTACACATCCCTGCCTAACACCTCTCTTAATAGGTTGGTATTGTCCTACTTCATTATCAATTCTTATGGCAGCTTGTTGTTTCCAATATATGTTTTTTATAAGTATCATGTATGTCAAAACAAATTAAGCTGTACCCTGTATGTAAAAGTCAAGGTGTATCCTTATGTAAAACTCAAGTTGTATCCTGCATGTAAAAGTCATGTTGTATCCTGCATGTAAAAATCAAGTTGTATCCTGCATGTAAAAGTCAAGTTGTTTCCCGCATGTAAAAGTCAAGTTGTATCCTGTATGTAAAAGTCAAGTTGTATCCTGTATGTAAAAGTCACGTTGTAAAGGGCCCTTACTCACGTCTTGAGACATATTGGCTATACGTTGTAATGGAGGTAAAGAGACCGAAACATTCTCCGAGGCGGATCAGCTTCTGATGATCGGAGGCTTCCTCTCATTCTAGCTCCACGGGGGAGTTTTTACCACTACGTTGCGCCATATTTTATAGACAACTCGGTACTGTACGGGAGATGTGGTCAATATCGCAGCGGCTGCCTTGATCTCCCATGACGTCTCCTCGTACCCATGTTAAGTTGAGTCAGCCTGGTCAGTTTAAAAAACAAATCGCCTTGGTAAGGATTCGAACACATGAGCGGACAGGAAGGCGTGCTAGCCACAGCGCAAACAGACAGCGACAGTGGTTGTCCTTCTTCATCATCTAGTGCAGTGTTTCCCAACCTTTTTTGTGCCATGCCCCACTTAAGCCTTTCTAAGATTCATATTGCCCCCCTCCCCCGCCCCACGCCCCCCCCTCTCAACATATACATTATTTTTAATATTCAAACATTGAAATGTTCACTAAAGAAACTTGAATGATAGGTTTTAGGAAGAAATCACTAGGTAATTATTGAGCAAACACAGTAAGTAAATTTTCAAAACATATAATGGAGAACTGAAATTCAAGTACAAAATAATTTTAATGAAAGATTTTTCTATATTATTTTAATTATTAGTAATTATTAATTATTTAAATTTAGTGAGATCCTTGCGCTTGATGCTTGCTGCAAAGAGATCTTATGTCAGGTTCCAATTTAGTTAACTTCAGTCTCAAATCTCCCCGTTTTGTTATATTCAGCCGATTTCTTCCATTTTCGAATTGCCCCCCTTAACAGTCAAATTGCCCCCCTGTGGGGCGTGGGCCCCACGTTGGGAAACACTGATCTAGTGCCTTGCTGGCTGGGGTGGGCGATCATGCCTCTGCACAAATTGCGATCTCCGACGGCATGGATCAATTAATGTGTTGACTCCCTTCCGTGCATGACACAATACTGTCAAGAATCTTCTCCCGCTGTCTTCCTCTATCTCTCTTTCTGCAAATATTTTCGGTTGTCACATGTTCCAGTTTTTGTCTTCTCATAGCGTGGCCAAAAAAAAAACAAAAAAACAATGACTGCCTCTTTCTGGTGTTTTTGATAACTTGTCTTTGCGACTCAGCTTCCCTCAAAATGTACATATTGCTCATTTTGGCTGTCCAATTATTTTTCAGCATTCTTCTATAAAACGCATCCCCAAGGCTTCTATGGATCTTTTCGCCTGTTTACTAATTGTCCTTAAATCCAATAAATTATTCAGTCTATGGATCAATCAATGACATATCAATGTAAAGGGGAATGTTTTCACATTTCACTAGGTCACGTCACTATAAAGTGAGGTGAACAGCTCTCTGTCTAACATCGTGCCCTTTCTAGAGTAATCTCTGGTTCTCACTTCCCCAAACTCCCAGGGAATCACGGGAAACAAAGCCTCCTCGCTTGGGTATTGAACGCGGCTATCTGAGCCGATAGTCCAGTGCACCATTCACATGGCCACCATAAAATCATGAGGTTATTATAAAGGCATCGAAGGGGAACAGCCCCACACTGATTCACTTAACTCTTGTTGATGAGGAAATAACTGCGTTAATTGCTGTTCCCAGCTTGTTACTAGGATTATTCTAGCTTGTATTTGCGCTTCGTTGAACCCTGCCTATTCTAAACACACGAGTGCCGTTTTGGAGTGGTGAAAACAAGGGCGTTGACATTAAACTCATCATTGAGTGGGGGAAAACGGGCAGATTCTTAGGGGAATTTGTCTGTGGAACTTGGGAGATGGAAGTAATAATAAAATTACGCACAATTATTGTCGTCTGTTTGCTTTGTGTGATGAGTTGTTCGCTCAGTATTGTCCACAGGAAATAGTATTATAATAATTCTGAATACATTGTTTCGCCATGAGATGTCAGTGATACATAGAGATGGCACAATTCGGCTGCACAGAACAGAAAAATTAAAATGGTATGACAGAGTCACAAAGTGGAGGGCATGGCGAGAACTAAACACATACCAGTGAATCCAGAGGTGAGGAAATGACGATGGCGATGAATACGACACACATAGTCTGGTAATTGCATAACTGAAGTCATTTGCCTATATCCCACAGAGCGAGCGAGAGAGAGAGAGAGAGAGAGAGAGAGAGAGAGAGAGAGAGAGAGAGAGAGAGAGAGAGAGAGAGAGAGAGAACGAGCAAACTTTATTTTTAAAGGGTTAAGAATTGGACACGCAGGCCCGTCTAACATTCTGCCCTTCTGTTACTCTCTTTCATACATTATTTCATCCATATATCACTTGAGGCTAACCGAGAACAACAATAACAACATAAAAGATATACGTTAGAGTGAGAGAGAGAGATAGAGATAGAGATATATATATATATATATAGAGAGAGAGAGTGTGTGAGAGAGAGAGTATGGGAGAGAGATGATAAAACACTGAGAAGAGAAGCACCATCTGTCCAAGTATGTCAATGTCACTGCCTCTGCCTATTCTTTATCTGATCTTGTCAGTCATCGTCAGTCATCGTCAGTCATCGAACAATGCATCCAATCATACAACCAATCAAACATCCAGCCAACCAACCAAGCAAACAACCAACCAACCATCCAACCAACTAAACAACCAACCAACTATCCAACTAGCAAACCAAGCATCCAGGCATCCGAACAACCAACCAATTATCCATCCATCTAGTCAACCAACCAACCAGCCAACCAGCCAACTAACCAGCCATTAAGCCATCCAACCAACCAACCGTCCAACCAACCAACCATCCAACCATACAACCAACCAACCATCTAGCCATCCAACCAATCAATCATCCATTCATCCAACCAACCATCAAACCAAGCATCTAGCTATCCAACCAACCAACCAACCAACCAGCCATCATCATCATCATCATCATCATCATCATCATCATCATCATCATCATCATCATCATGTGCCATGCCGGTAAGCGTGGGCGGTCATGTTTTGCCATCTCACTCGATCACCAGAGTCGTGGATCAGCTCAGTGTTCTTGTTTCGACCATACAACGTGGTCAAGCCATCCAGGTATTTACTTCTCGCTCCCCTCCCTTGTTCTCTTCCCCTCGATCTTGACAGTTGTCACCAAGTTCTCCAACTAATTTCTTCTCATAGCGTGACCAAAAAATTTTGATTGTCCACTTCTAATTTCTCTTATCAGTTTACGATTTTCGTGTGTTTCATTTAGGACTTGGTCATTGGGTTTTCTGTCTGTCCACGGTATACCGAACATTTTCCTCAGAAATCACATTTCCACAGCCATCAGATGTTTTTCAGCGTGTCTGCTCATTGCTCTCGCTTCACATCCATACAAAGGCACAGGTTCAATGTAGCACCTCAACACTCTTTTTCTCATTGCAGACGACATCTCTTTATTGGTTAGATATTATGAATGTTCCGATATAATTGTACCGATTCACTTGTTTAAGGATATTCCCATTTACTTGTATATTACACTGTGGTATTTCCTTCTTCTTAGTGACGACCATATCTGTGTCTTCTTACAATTTAATTATAACCCAAGTTGCTCACTGTGTGCAACAATCACATCTATTAAATGTTGTAGATCCTGCTCATTGCCTGCAATAAATATTGTATCATCCGTATATCTAATGTTATTGATGTTATGTTCCCCAATGTTGATTCCTTCCATATCTTCAATATTTCTGAAAATATTTTCACTGTACAGGGAAAAAAGATCTGGAGACATTACACATCCTTGTCTCAAGTGTCTCTTAATAGGTTGACTATGACCGATTTCATTATCACTCTTTATGGCAGCTTGTTGTTTCCAATATATGTTTTTGTGAGTCTAAGGTCTTTCCCATCAATTTGTAGATCTACAAGCATATCCATCATGTTGACATCTCTTACTTTATCGGCAGCCTTTGTGTAGTTCCTAACTCTGTGCATGATAATTCTTAGCAAAACTAACCAACCAACCAACCACCCAACCACCGACCAACCATCCATACAAGCAGCCAACCAACCAACCAATCTCCGTAACATAAATTCATTTTTCATCCATTTGTCTCTTTCTCATTCACGCATTAATTAACTTAATTATTCCTGCAACCACAGATGCTCTCTTTTTATTTACATTCGTCAATCCTACCCACTCGAGACTCTTCCTTCATGAAATATTCATGCACACATTCATTCATTCCATTACTACTACCACCACACTAATGCCCCGCTCACACTCCAGAACCATCATTATGAATTCCCGCACCATGTACCTTGTTCCGATCTAAACCCGACGGCCAATGAATTAACAAACCTTATTTTTTAATATATTTTTATTTTGTGTCTTTCAGTTTGTGTGTCTATTTCCATTTAGATTCATCAAGCGTGGGTTGCATATTGCCTCAGTTAGTCTTTCATTGTGTGTTTCGTGTACTCCAGCAATCAGAAACAATGCAACACACATCGGCTGTTGTTCTAATCATAGCCAATGTCATTTTAATTTTACCAATCAAAGAATTCTACGACGTAGAGCCTGAAATTAAAAAAAAAAAATGGCTTCTGTGATTTATTTTCAAAAGTTTACTGTTCAAATTGACTTTACGAAATAACAAACGGTGTCACATTGTCATTAGCAGCCGAGAGATTTTATCTCCAAATTTGATAATGTAAGCTGAATCTAACGCAGTGCCGACTTTGTTGTTAACACAATCAATCAGGTGCCATCTCCACAATGAAGGTTGGCTGCAATGGATCTCCAACAGTGTCTGTCTCTCGCCTTGACTGTACATTCTGTCAGGCTGATGTTCGTTCATCTCTTGATGTTATCCTCCCACTTGTATCGTTGTCAACCTCTTACATGCTTGCCCTCAACCTTGTCCTCCAGTATGTTTATATAAGAGTGTTTTGTCTTTTAACGTGGCCGAAATATTTTACTTGCCACATTTTTATTTCTTTCATAAAATCTCTTTTCATCCCCAGTTTTTCTAGAACCTCTGTATTTGGTTTTTGTTTCCATGAAAAACGACATATTCTTCTGTATATCTACATCTCCAGGGCCTCTATTCGACTTCTAGTTGCTTGTTCAATGTCCAGGTTTCCGCGACATACAGTAGCGTTGAATATACGTAGCATTTGACAATTCTCATTTTAATGCGTTGTTAATCTCTCTAGATGTAAATACTGATTTCATGCTGCTGACAGCTGGTCATTCCTCTTCTCTTTTTGATTTCTATTTCACTTCTGCCTTCATCTGTTATTATATGTCCAAGACAGAAGAAACTTGTTACTTGTTGTAGCTTCTACCTGTTTACTGTGATGTTCATTGATGACCTTTCCTTTCTACTGCAAATTATAGTTTTAATTTTTTTGGATGTCAGTATCTAAGCCACATTCTGCACCATAACACAAGATGGCAGCCAAAGTAACAGTTATTGCAAGTTATTGATTATGAAGACAAACAAGCTAACTGTCATCAATATATAGGGACGCTCAGCAGTCATTGCAGATGGAAAAGGTTTATGGGGTTCAAGTGGCGACCGAGAACTCTACAAGGCAATCCTCGTGGAGATGTACTCCGATACAGGATATAGAGGAACATCTTTTTATCAACCTCATTCCCACAGTGAGCAACATTTTCAGGGCCCCAGCTACCAGCACACCAATGACTTAAAACATAGTCTTCCTGGGCATTCACTGAACAACCAACCAACCAACCAACCTATCAACCAACCAACCAACTTATCAACCAACCAGCCAACGAACTAACTAACCAACAAACTACCTTACCAACCAAATAGCCAGCCAGCCAACCAACCAACAAACCTCCGGATGATGAATTCACTTTTTCATCGATTCTTCTCCTCCACGTTCTCATTCACGTATTAATTAATTTAATTATTCCTCCATCAACAAAAGCACTCTTTTTATTTACATTTGTCAATCTTATCCACTCGTGACTCGTTCCTTCATGCATTATTCATGCACACATTCATTCATTCCATTACTTCCTTCAGCCTGTTACAACCAATGTCTCACTCTCACCACCCTTTCACCCACTCACACATTCACTCACTTCCTATATTTGCATGTACCACATTAATGCCACGCTCACACTCCAGAACCATCATTATGAATTCCTGCACCATGAACCTTGTTCCGATCTAAACCCGGCGGCCAATGAACTAACGAAACTTCTGTTTTATTTATTTTTATTGTGCGTCCTTCAATTTTTTTTTTTTTGGGGTCTATTTCTGTTTAGTCATGTCATGTGTTGGTTGCACTATTGCCCAGCTAGTCTTTCATTAATTGTTTCGTCTTCTCCAGCAATCAGAAAAAATGCAACACGCACCGGCTGTAGTTGTAATCATAGCCAATCCCATTTAAATTTTACCAATCAAGGATGTCTGCGACAACCAGTCATGGAGAGCCTGACAAGAAAAATCGTTTCTGTGATTCATTTTCAAAAAGTTACTGCCCAAATTTACTTTACGATTGGCGAACGGTGTCACATTTTCATTAGCAGACGATAGCTCGTATCTCCAAATGTGAGAATGTAAACTGAATCTAATGCAGTGCCGACTTTGTCATTAACACAAGATGGCAGCCAAAGTAACAGTTATTGCAAGTGATTGATTGTTAACAAACACTAAACTGTCATCTCTGTACAGGGACGCTCAGCAGTCTAGCAGATCACGTGGGCTTATGAGGTTCAAAGGGCGTTGAGAGATCCGCAGTACGATCCCCGTGGAGGTGGCACTTCGATACCGGGTCTGGAGGAAAGTATTTTCATCCACCTCATTCCCATAGCCGGTCTCTCTGGCTGTGGGGTTACAACACTTTCTCTCTGTAATCCCGTTTATCACGCAGAGTCTCGCAGCGGAGCGAGAACTGAGGTGGTTCGACCCCCGCTCGTGACTTGCGGATACTGAGCCGGCCGCTCAGAAAGCAATGGCAAACTACTGAGCGTAATCTTGCCAAGAGATCAACAGACAGCTGAAAGATGCTGCTGTTGACAGCTAAGTCCTGTAAAAGGATACGCAAAACATTTTCATTCCCATAGCTGCACATCCTTCTCAGGGCTCCAACTACCAACCAAGCAATCAACCAGCCGACCGACCAACCAAACGATCGACCAACCAACCAACAAACCATCCAATCTCTGGAATATTAATTCATTATTTCGTCCATTTTTCTCTTTCTCATTCATGTATTAATTAACTTAATTATTCATTCATCCACCAGTCAGGTCTTAGTCAGATATGACTGAGCTACCGTATAACAGTAGACGGTACTACCTGGTTTCTGTTAGCGCCGAACGTTGGGCGGCGCTTACCAAACCCGACACCCCACATTGTGCCAACGGCTTCGGGCGGAAGAGCGTAATTGGGAGGGTACAAGCCTTACCCTGGTGCGAGGAAATGCAAGCTAAAGACAAAATTGTCATGGCAGGGCAGACCAGGCCCTAAGCCTTGGTTGGCGACTGGTCTAGGATCGAAGCTCCGACAGGCGGACAGTTAGAGCATTGCTTTGCTGATCCGGCAGCTTCTGCAGCTTGTCTTGTTCCAGATGTAGGGGTGTTACCTTTCCTCTGGAGTGAACTAGGCAGGCCGAGAGAGGGATCATGCTGCATGGGCAACACATGATCTCTATATTTTAGCCCAGGCTTTGTGCTATGGAGAGGCAATAACTCCATCCCTGGTCTTAACTGGTCTCGGAATCAAAGCGAGAGGCAACTGTTACGGGTTATAAGTCCTTGTCAGTTGGCGTAGACATGGGGCGCCACGCGTTGCCTCTGACGGTGGGAGACACCTATAGGTGTCACTGATCAGCTACCGCCAGCCTCAAGCTGGGCAGCCCCCAGCCAATTGGGTGCTGATCCGCCACAGCCTGCCTGCTTCAATGGGTGCTTGGGGCTAGGACAAAATCTGCATCGCAGGCTGTAAAACCAATGCACCATGTACAAACAAAAATAAAAATAGAAACCTCAAGCTACGGCTTGCAACCTGGAACGTGAGAACCATGTGCCCAGGATTTTCCACTGACTTGACCAATATTGACGATGTGAGAAAAACGGCTGTGATTGATGCCGAACTCAATCGTCTTAACATTGATATTGCTGGCCTGCAGGAGACTCGCCTCGCTGAGGAAGGGTCACTCAGGGAAAACAACTACACCTTTTTCTGGAAGGGTAGAGGGCAGGCAGAAAAAAGGCAACACGGTGTGGGCTTTGCAGTGAAGAATTCGCTACTGGGAATGATTGAAATTCCAGCAGGAGGAAATGAAAGACTATTGTCCCTGCGCTTGGCAACCTCTTGTGGGTTTGCCACCATTATTACTGCATATGCACCGACACTCGATTCCTCTGATGATGTGAAGGATTTGTTCTATGAGGAGTTAGACTCCGTGATCAAGGCAGTTCCAAAATCTGACTACATTTATATGCTCGGTGATTTCAATGCTCGTGTGGGCAAGGACTCGAGTTCATGGCCAGTGTGCCTTGGAAAATACAACATCGGTCGCATGAATGAAAATGGGCAAAGGCTGCTGGAGCATTGCACCAGTAATGACCTATGTATTACAAACTCTTTTTTTTAAACAAAAGAGATGCATAAGGTCACATGGAAACATCCAAGATCCGGCCATTGGCACCAGCTGGACTTCATCATCACACGGAGACAACATCTGAACCATATATCATTGACTCGTAGTTACCACAGTGCTGACTGTGATACGGATCATTCTTTGGTTGTTGCAAGGGTTAGACTGAGACCAAAGAGAATCTACACAGCTAAACACAAATCTAGCCCCAGGATTAATATTATTAACACTCATGATCCTGAAAAGTGCTTTCAGTTTCAACAGCAACTTGAAGACGCTTTCACTGATACACCAGAAAATTGTACAGTAAATGAAAAGTGGGGTCAAATTAAGGAAACTCTTTATAAAACTGCCTTAGGGGTTTACGGCACTGTGGATCATAAGAGGCAGGATTGGTTTGCTGCCAACAGCGAGACTCTGCAGCCCTTGATTGATAAGAAGAAGAAAGCTCTCTTAAGAAACAAGGAAAGACCAACGCGTAACACTCTGAGTGAGCTAAGGCAAGCTAGGAAGGATGTGCAAAAGGCTGCCAGGCAGTGTGCAAATGATTATTGGGTTAAGTTATGTGAGTCCATTCAAATCGCAAGTGATAAGGGAGACATAAGAAGCATGTATGAAGGAATAAAGAAAGCCTGTGGTCCAGTGATCAAAAGAAGTGCACCATTAAAAACCTTGACTGGAGAAATCATCACTGACAAGAAACGGCAGATGGACAGATGGGTAGAGCACTATTTGGAGCTTTACTCAAGTGAGACCAAACTAGCGGATGATGCCCTCAACGCGATAGAGGCTCTACCAACTCTTGACCACCTGGACACACTTCCCACCATAACAGAAGTTAAGTGTGCTATAAATGAACTTGCATCTGGCAAGGCTCCAGGTAAGGATGGGATTCCAATAGAGGTTATCAGGAGTGGGCAAGACACACTCACTATACAGATCCACCAGCTAATAGAGCTATGCTGGTGTGAAGGACAAGTCCCACAGGATTTCAAAGATTCAAGCATCATAACACTGTACAAGAACAAGGGCGATCGGAGCGACTGCAACAACTATAGGGGTATCTCACTTCTGTGTATTGTTGGAAAAGTATTTGCCAGAATTGTTCTGCGCAGACTTCAAGTCCTAGGAGATCAAGTCTACCCCGAATCACAGTGTGGCTTTCGACAGAACCGGTATACCACTGATATGATATTCTCATTGCGACAAATGCAAGAAAAATGCCGTGAACAGAATCAACCACTGTTTATTGCCTTCATCGACCTCACAAAGGCATTTGATTTGGTCAGTCGTGAGGGTCTGTTCAAGGCACTAAAGAAGATTGGCTGCCCACCAACTCTTCTGTCCATTGTGGAATCGTTCCACACAGGCATGAAGGGTATAATCAAGTTTGATGGTGCAACTTCTGAAGAATTTGAAATCAAGAGTGGAGTTAAGCAAGGTTGTGTACTAGCTCCCACCCTCTTTGGAATATACTTTTCACTTCTACTGAAATATGCATTTCGTGATCAGGATGGTGGTATATACATTCACTCACGCTCAGATGGCGGCCTCTACAATGCTCAGAGATTGAAGGCTAAGACCAAAATTAGGAGGGTACTGATCAGAGAGTTGCTTTTTGCAGATGATGCTGCAGTTACGACCCACTCTGAGGAAGAATTGCAATGTCTACTATCTGCATTCTCCAATGCTTGTTCTGAATTTGGTTTAACAATTAGCAAAAAGAAGACACAGATTATGTCACAATGTGCACATGGGGTACCATCAATCTTTATTGACGACGCCGAACTAGAGATAGTAGACAATTTTACATATCTAGGATCAGTGGTAAATAGCAAATTATCCCTAGATCAGGAAATCAACATCCGGATTGGTAAGGCAGCAACAACAATGAACAGGTTAAGAAAAAGAGTCTGGGAGAACAGGAAGCTTACTGCCAAAACAAAAGTCCTTGTCTATCAAGCCTGTGTCCTTAGTACTCTTCTCTATGACAGTGAAACCTGGACAACTTACTCACACCAAGAGAACAATTTAAACAGCTTTCATATGCGGTGTCTGCGAAGAATTCTTGGTATTAAGTGGCAAGACAAAATCACAAATACTGAAGTATTGGAAAGATCAGGTTGTGTGACAGTTTATTCCATGCTCAGTCATCGTAGACTTAGATGGATAGGACATCTTAGGAGGATGGATGATGGTAGAATACCAAAGGACATCTTTTTTGGTGAATTACAGATGGGTAAGAGATCTCAGGGTTGGCCTCTACTACGATACAAAGATGTGTGTAAGCGGGACATGATTGATACAGGCATTGATAATGCACATTGGGAGCAAGTCGCCGCTGAACGTGTTGCATGGAGGGCAAATATTAGAAATGGAATAAAGTCAAAGGAGAAAATTATTGCAGAAAAGTCACACACCAAGCGTTTGAGACGTAAGATGGTGCATGATGGTGGAAATGACCACGTGTTCACATGCACCCACTGTGAACGGACATTTACAGCGCAAATTGGCCTTATCAGTCACACTCGCTGCCGCCATAGTTAAAAGTTGTTATGCCTTTTTAAAGCACAAACTATCGTCTGTCAAGACGGCAAGGTGCCAATGGAGTATTCATTCATCCACAAATCCACTCTTTTATTTGCATTCGTCAATCGTACCCACTCGAGACTCTCCCTTCATGCATTATTCATGCACACATTCATTCATTCCATTACTTCCTTAAGCCTGTTACAACCAATGTATAGCTCTCGCCATCCGTTCTCCCCCTCACCCATTCACTCACTTCCTATATTTGCATGTACCACATTCATGCCATGCTCACACTCCAGAACCATCATTATGAATTCCCGCACCATAAACATTGTTCCGATCTAAACCCGGCGGTCAATGATCTAACAAACCTACTTTTTAAATTTATTTTTATTTTGTGTCTTTTAATTTTTGTGTGTGTCTATTTCCATTTAGTCTCACCAGGCGTGGGTTGCACGACTACCCCAGTAAGTCTTTCATTGTTTGTTTCGTTTACTCCAGCCAATCAGAAAAAAGAATGCAACACAAACCGGCTGTCGTTCTAATCATAACCAGTCTCATTTTAATGTTCCCAATCAATGCAATCAGCGACAGCCAGTCATGGAGATCCTTTAAACAAATTGCTTTTTGTAATTCATTTTCAAACGTTTACTGTTGAAATTGACTTTAAGATTCGCGAACAGTGTCACACTTTCATTAGCAGCCGATAGATTTTATCTCCAAATGTGAGAATGTAAACTGAATCTAATGCAGTGCCGACTTTGTCATTAACACAAGATGGCAGCCAAAGTAACGTTATTGCAAGTGATTGATTGTTAACAAACACTAAACTGTCATCTCTGTACAGGGATGCTCAGCAGTCTAGCAGATCACGTGGGCTTATGAGGTTCAAAGGGCGTTGAGAGATCCGCAGTACGATCCCCGTGGAGGTGGCACTTCGATATCGGGCCTGGAGGAAAGTATTTTCATCCACCTCATTCCGATAGCTGCACAGCTCCAACGACCAACCAACCAACCAACCAACCAACCGACCGACCGACCAACCCACCAAGCAATCAACCAAACCACAACCAATCAACTAACCCACCAACCAATCAGCCAACGAAACAATCTACCCACCCACCAATCAACCAACAACATAAGCCAGATGTCTAACCAACCAACCTATTTCCGGAACATTAATTATTTTTTTTTCCCATCCATTTTTCGCTTTCTCATTCACGTATTAATTAACTTAATTATTCCGTCATCCACAAATGCACTCGTTTTATTTGCATTCGTCAATCCCACCCACTCGCGACTCGTTCCTTCGTGCATTATTCATGCACACATTCATTTATTCCATTACTTACTTCAGCCTGATACATCTAATGTATCACTCTCACCATTCGTTCACCCACTCACACACTCACTTACTTCCTATATTTGCATGTAACACATTAATGCCACGCTCACACACCAGAACCATCATTATGAATTCCTAAACAATGTACCTTGTTCCGATCTAAACCCAGCGGCCAATGAACTAACCAGATTTCTTGTTTATTGTTATGTTGTGTCCTTCAATTTTGTGTGTGTTTATTTCCATTTAGTTTCACCAAGTGTGGGTTGCACCACTGCCCCAGTTAGTCTTTCATTATTTGTTTCGCTTACTACAACAATCAGAAAAAAATGCATCACACACCAGCTATCTTTCTAATCATAGCCAATCTCATTTTAATTTTTTCAATCAAGGAAGTCTGCGAAGGCCAGTCATGGAGAGCCTCAAAATAATAGAAAATCTATTCTGTGATTAATTTTCAAAAGTGTACTATTCAAATTGACTTTACGATTGCAAACGGTGTCACATTTTCATTAGCATCCAAGCGATGTTATCTCCACATTTGAGAATGTAAATTGAATCTAATGCAGTGCTGACTTTGTCGTTAACACAAGGAGGTGGTACTTCGATACCGGATCTAGAAGAAAGCCTTTTCATCAACATCATTCCGATAGATGTGCATCCTTTTCAGGACTCCAGCGACCAGCACACCAATGCTTCGGACTTAAAAATCAGTCTTCCTGAGCATTCACTAACCAATCAACTGAAGAACTAACCAACCAACAAATCAACCTATCAACCCACCAACCAGCCCGTCAGCCAGCCAATAAACTAACTGACTAACAAACTAACTAAGCAACGAACTAATTTACCAACCAAAAAGCCAGCCAACCAGCCAACCAGCCAACCAACCAACCTCCGGAGGATGCATTCACCGTTTCATCGATTCTTCTCCTTCACGTTCTCACTCACGTATTAATTAATGCAATCATTCTTTCATCCACAAATGCATTCTGTTTATTTGCATTCGTTATCAATCCTACTCACTCGTTGTAATCATGTATTAATTAATGCAATCATTCTTTCATCCACAAATTCACTCTGTTTATTTGCATTCGTTATCAATCCTACCCACTCGTTGTAATCACGTATTAATTAATGTAATCATTCTTTAATACACAAATGCACTCTGTTTATTTGCATTCGTCATCAATCCTACCCACTCGTAGTAATCACGTATTAATTAATGTAATCATTCTTTCATCCACAAATGCACTCTGTTTATTTGCATTTGTCAATCCTACCCACACGTGACTCGTCCCTTCATGCATAATTCATGCACACATTCATTAATTCCATTACTTCCTTCAGCCTGGTACAGCATATTTAACACTCTCACAATCCCTTTTGTCAAGAGCCGTATACATTTGATTAACCAACACAGGACTGACACTGTAGGTCGATATACACTGGTGGAGGTGTTAAAGAGGAGAGCGGAGCACCTATGCACCAGTCCGGAGTGCTTTGATGATGAACCTCACAAATCACGAATCACAAAGAAAACTCAGGAACAAGAAATATTTTGGATATATAAAGAAACATAAATGCCTGGAAATGATAACTTTAGAGTGAGGCTTACCGGGTAAGCGGACGCATTAAAGAACAGGAGGTAGGTGGACTCAAGATGTGACAGACAGTTTCCACATGACAGTAATACAGACAGGACATCTGGATTATGGTAGGCAGTTTCCACATGACAGTAATAGTGGCAGGACATCTGGCTTATGGTAGGCAGTTTCCATATGACAGTAATAGAGGCAGGACATCTGGCTTATGGTAGGCAGTTTCCATATGACAGTAATAGATGCAGAACATAAGGCTTATGTTAGACAGTTTCCACATGACAGTAATAGAGGCAGGACATCTGGCTTATGATAGACAGTTTCCACATGACAGTAATAGAGGCAGGACATCTGGCTTATGATAGACAGTTTCCACATGACAGTAATAGAGGCAGGACATCTGGCTTATGGTAGGCAGTTTCCACATGACAGTAATAGAGAAAGGACATCTGGCTTATGATAGACAGTTTCCACATGACAGTAATAAAGGCAGGACATCTGGTTAATGATAGACAGTTTCCACATGGCAGAAATAGAGGCAGGACATCCGGCTTATGATAGGCAGTTTCCACATGGCAGAAATAGAGGCAGGACATCTGGCTTATGGTAGGCAGTTTCCACATGGCAGAAATAGATGCAGAACATCAGACTTATGATAGAGTAAAACATAAGCTAACTTTCCTGTATGAACCATCCAACAATCCATACAAACATCCATCCAACCAACAATTCAACCATCCAACCAACCAACCATCCATCCATGCATCTATTCATCCATTCATGCATGCATCCATCCATGCATCCATCCATCCAATCAACCAACTAACCATCCATGCAACCAACCAACCATCCAGCCAATCATGCAACCAACCAACCAACCAACCAACCAACCAACCAACCAACCAACCAACCAACCAACCATTCAACCGCAGTCTTGTAGATCCATCTGGTTTCACAGGTTCAAGGGGCGACTGAGATCTCTGCAACAATATCCCCGACGTCATGGTACAGATAGAGAAGTATTTCGAAAGACTGTGATGGAAACAATGTCATGCACTGGTCAAACCACTAGGTCAGTGGTTCTCAACCGGTAGGGAATTCACTCCCCTCCCTCCCTCCCCCCGGGGGGGGGGGGGGTTAGGGTTTCGGGGGAGTGTGGAATTAAGATTATTTCAAGAACCGATTACTTGATATTGTTTTTCTCTCCATACTTTACGGTTCTGTACTTCACGCCCTTCTGAAATTCATTTTATAACGTAAGTAGACCCCCAAATCACGTTTTAATGTAGACGTAAAAACTTGTTCTAGTATGTGTTATTAAATTTAGCTTCCATTTTTACTTATACTGTGCAGGGGCAAAAAAAGAGCGGGGGGGGGGGGATTTATAGGGAGGAAATTCGAAAGGGGGGAATGACATTCTGAACATATGGCGAAGGGGTGAATGGGCCAAAAAAGGGTTGAGAACCACTGCACTAGATGATCATGAATCGGGACTGTGCTTAGCCACGTACATAAAGATGCGACATGAAGAAGTGAAGACATCTACGCACGAAGATTCTATCTGATTGCTCTTATGTATTTAAATCGGATAGAGGTCAGCGTTCTGTATGGCAGTGAATCTTGGAATGTAAATGAACAAATTAGGAAGAACTTAGAAGCAACAGAGATGTGGTTTTTAAGACGAATGTTGCGAATTCCTTGGACTGCCAGAGTAACTAACAACGATTGCCTGAAAGAGGTTAATGAAACTAGAACACTATATACAACAATAAGAAAGAGACAAACATCTTTCTTTGGTCATGTGATGAGAAGAGAGGCATTGGAGAACATCGTGACAACTGGAAAGATCGAGGGGAAGAGAGGCAGAGACAGACCAAGAGAAATGATGCTGGACGGACTGAGACGGTGGCATGGAGGAATATCTTCAGCAGAGTTGATCCAGAACACCAAAGACCTAGATCTGTGGAAAGCCATGAACGCCTACGCCAGCCGACACGGCACTTGATGATGATGATGATGAGAGGTCAGCGTGGCTGAGAGATAGGAGGAGACCAAGAGAGAAGATGCTGGACAGTTTGACATCATGGCAAGAAGGAACGTCAGTATCAGAAATGATTCGCAGCACAAGAGACAGAAGGCTGTAGACAGACATAATCAACGACGTCACAAGCCACAGGCTGGAAGATAAGATTTGTAAAATCAGCAAATCTGAAGTCTCATTGGTAGATGCGTTGTTATCGTGTTTCAGAGACATAGTTAAACTGCTTCCGCAATCATAGACTGTGCTACTTGCAATCGCCAGCTGTTTGAACACTATCTCAGTACAGACTCTGGCAACGTTACCTACTTGCATGTCTCTTAAAGTAGCTTAAAAGTCGACAGGGTCAACTTCATCGCACTGGGTTTTTATCCCATATTGCTCAGTCTCTTTCCGCATCGCGGAAAGCATCGCACGAAGCACGAATTCCGTAGCTCCAGCGACGACCCTCAGGAGTCTCCGAAAAAATGCACTCGTGAACCGAAGGAAGGTGTAACGGGGAAGCGGACACGTTGAAGACCAGGAAATAGTTGGACTCAAGATATAGGCAGGACATCTGGCCTATGATAGACAATTTCCACACGACAGTAATAGGGACAGGATATCTTGCTGATGATAAACTTGCATGTTACGTACACCAATCGGTCGGAATCACTTATTGGGTGTTTGTGACTTTCAATGCAATATTTGGTTCAGTACTTCATTACTTCAGCTAGGGGATAGCGAACTCGACTCACAATCCGGCATGAGGGTTCGAAATTAGCTGCAGGCGATTTGGTAGCTTGCAGGGCGAAAGAGCGCTCAACAGCAAAGTCCCGTGGAAATGGCGCTTTGGTACTGGGTCCAGAAACAAATCTCTGAATTATCCTCACTCCAACAGATGAGTTGTCTACTCTTCCATAATCACTCCAAAGGACAAGTTACCTGTTCTTCCAGTATCACTCCATTAGACAAGTTGTCTATTCGTCCAGTATCACTCCATTAGACAAGTTGTCTATTCTTCCATTATCACTCCTTGTCTGTTTTTCCAGAAGAAAAAGAAGAAGAAGAAGAAGAAGAAGAAGAAGAAGAAGAAGAAGAAGAAGAAGAAGGAAGAAGAAGAAGCAACAGAAGCAGCAGAAGCGGAAAAAGAAGAGGAAGAAACAGAAGAAGAAACTTTATAAATTCTGCCATCTGCGCAAATAATATACTATTCCATCATCTAAAGCCCAGGCTGTTTATTTTCTTGTATTTTTCTGTAATACAAATGCACCATATTTCTTCATTATTATCGCCAGCGCATCTACCATTATCTAGTTCATTTTGTTTCCACTTAAACATTTATCGACCGCCCATTCTTATATTTGTCAGAGTTCTGCACCCGCTGTGTTGTCAATTTGCTGAATGATCGACTATATTTGCCTTCTATTAGCTTACATTGGCTCGAATTACGGTGCCGTTCTAAACTGCTATCTTCAAAGCTATTGACTTTCTTTCCCGATAACCATCAAACCGATACCGTGCTATTTGTCCATGGCAACACAGAGATATAATTACTGCGAATACGATGTTAATGGTTTAATTACTGAAGAAAATGAATTCGAAACGGTTAAAATCGTGTCTGAACAAAGTTTGTTTCAGAAAATGTTGGGAAATTGCAAACGACTACGCTTCGTCCTTTATCATCCCATTTTCCAGAATTCACGCAATGCCTCAATTCTTAAAGTACATCGGGCGTTCAGACACTTATTTCCAGTTCGTTCCCTTTGAACTTTAGCGTTGTCCGCGCTGGATTGTTTTTTGCGTGTGGGCCAGCTTTCTCTATTACCAGTGTGTCTCGCCATCAAGCTAACCAACTCCGACTTCTGAGTTACTTGTAATGTATGTCCTCAAGTTAAGAACGAGATGTCAACAATTTAGTACAACTGACCGATGTTGGGGTTGAACCCGCTACTTCGCCAGTATTTTCAAATTTATAGGTCTATGTTTTCTCGTTTTATGACTATTTTTTTTTTCTATTGTAAGGCCACTTTTTAAAGATATTTAGATCTTAATTTTCCCATTTTAGTTATTTGTTTTCTTTTTCACTGTTAGGCCAGTGTTTTTTTTATTAATATTTAAGTCTTTCTATTTACTCATTTTAGGCCAGTTTCCAACCCCCGCCAAAACCTAACCCCCATTGTTAGACCAGTGTTTTCAAATGTTTAGGTCTGTGTTTTCCAATTTTATTTCTTTGTTTTTTTACTTTGTTATGCCATTATTTTTAGATATTTAGGTCTGCGGTTGTTGTTGTTTTTTTTTCGTTTCAAACATTTTGTTTAAAATTTCATTGTTAGGCCAGTATTTTAAAATGTTTATGTCAGTATTTTCCCAATTTAAGTCCTTTAAAAATATCACCAGGTCTGTTTTCCCACTTTAGGCCAGTCTTTCGTGTGCGACTTCCTGTGCTCTGACGGCGGGTTAGGAAGTTCATTCCCTACAATGGTCAGTTGGGCTTAAACGTTGCCTTCTCGTTCAGAAAGCAATGGCAAATCAATAAGGTAAACGTTGCCTAGAAAATGAACCAGGGGTTGATTGTCTGCTCCTGCAAAGGACATGCAACAAACCAAACAACACCCTCCTCCCCCACCACCAATAAACAACAAAGACGATGTGCACCGCTATAAGAGATGTACAAACTGTGCTCGATTTAGGAATGCAAGAGAGTTACAGGAGTTCATAACACTGGTTGTCAACAGTCAGCACCCAAGTCTTGCACTCGTTGCTGTGGCGAGCTCATGATCGGATGGTGGTGCTGCTTGTTTTCTAAGTGGAATGGAATTACGTTGTCTCCAGACCAGAGTCACTACGTTGTATACAAGTTGATTAGTTGGCTGGCTGGGTGGGTGGGTCGGCGTGGGTGGACCGACCGACCGACCGACCGACCGACCGACCGAACGACCGACCGACCGGCCGGCCGGCCGGCCGGCAGGCAGACAGACAGACAGACAGACAGACAGACAGACAGACAGGCAGGCAGGCAGGCAGATAGATAGATAGATAGATAGATAGATAGATAGATAGATAGATAGATAGATAGATAGATAGATAGATAGATAGACAGATAGATAGATATATAGATAGACAGACAGATAGATAGATAGATAGATAGATAGATAGATAGATAGATAGATAGATAGACAGACAGATAGATAGATAGACAGATAGACAGATAGATAGATAGATAGATAGATAGATAGATAGATAGATAGATAGACAGATAGATAGATAGATAGACAGATAGATAGATAGATAGATAGATAGATAGATAGATAGATAGATAGATAGATAGATAGATAGATAGATAGATAGATAGATAGATAGATAGATAGATAGATAGATAGATAGATAGATAGATAGATAGATAGATAGATAGATAGATAGATAGATAGATAGATAGATAGATAGATAGATAGATAGATAGATAGATAGATAGATAGATAGATAGATAGATAGATAGATAGATAGATAGATAGATAGATAGATAGATAGATAGATAGATAGATAGATAGATAGATAGATAGATAGATAGATAGATAGATAGATAGATAGATAGATAGATAGATAGATAGATAGATAGATAGATAGATAGATAGATAGATAGATAGATAGATAGATAGATAGATAGATAGATAGATAGATAGATAGATAGATAGATAGATAGATAGATAGATAGATAGATAGATAGATAGATAGATAGATAGATGTTGCGTCCTTGAAATAAACCAGATTATTTGGACTGCCAACCTGTAAATGGCAACTTGAGAAAAGCACACAATTACGAATCCCGTGTTTTGGTTTGCAACATGCCGTTCTAGATTTCCCATTCTCCTCGTCGCCATCATTCTCAGGAGTGCTGGATCTTGTTAATCTGCTTGCTACTTCCATTTTGTGGGCAAACATGGCGCCCACTTCCCGTTGATGCCAATCGCTTCCCTTTGGTGTCTCATAGAATTGCTTCTCAATTTCACGGTATCTTGACAGTTTAGCAAAGCATTGAACTGTATTATCGCGCTGCCCCCTTGTACTCTTCCTCCTCCTCCCCTCCTCCTCTATTCCCTAACTCTTTTGCTCCTTCCCATCCTCCTAATCGTCGTCCTAATTTTAGTCCTCATCATCCTCCTTTTCTGCATCGCTTTTCTCCTCTTTCCTCCTTCTCTTCCTCCTGTACTTCTTCATAATGTCGTACCTCTTCTTCTTCTTCTTCTTCTTCTTCTTCTTCTTCTTCTTCTTCTTCTTCTTCTTCTTCTTCTTCTTCTTCTTCTTCTTCTTCTTCTTCTTCTTCTTCTTCTTCTCCTCCTCCTCTCTTCCTCCTTTTCGAATATGTTTATACTCCACTTCTCTGTTCCCCCTCATCAATTTCCTCCACTTTATCTTCTTTCTCTTCTACACCTTCAACACCGTCCTACTCTTCTAGGTTTCTTCCTTCTCTTCTAGGTTTAATACCTCTCCAATCTCTTCTCTCTCTCTCTCTCTCTCTCTCTCTTTCTCTCTTTCTCTCTCTCTGTCTCTCTCTCTCTATCTCTGTCTCTCTCTCTGGCTTCTTTATTTTTTTTCGTTGTTTCGTTCTTTCTACCAGTCTTCTTTTATTGTCATTGTTCTCCTCTGTTTGTTTGTTTGTTTATGCATCCATCGATGACTTTACCACGGGTGCCACGTTACCACTTGTTCACCTTCACGCCATGAACATCTTACCACGGAGACGAATGTATCACATTACTACAGGCCGCCTGTTATTGCAGATCCCAATCGACCCAGCATAAAACGGGTACCAGGAAATGTTTAGGGAAGTAAAAGCCGCGGGTGTGATGCTGACCACCTCATCCAGCGTCTATAAACATGTGGGTCCAGCATTACAGGACCATTGGGTCTTAATGTGTGTAAATGGGTTCTTTACTTACTTAGTTACCTTTTATTGCTTTACAACGAACACGTCTTTACCTAAAAAAATGGCTTAAAAGTCGAGAGGATCAGTTCGACTTCATTGCACCGGGTGTTACCCCACATGATTCGGTCTTTTTAGCCGAAAGCGTCGCACAAGGCACGAACTCCGTATCTCCAGCGACGACAGCTTTAAATATCCCGGTGTGAAGAAAATCTGTTAAGGAGGTCACCCGAGATTTTGCCATAACAACGAGTAGATTAACCACGGAGGTTATGGCAGAACACAGACAATAACATGGCTCGAAACAAAGAGGTTCACTCATGCATGTTTGCTCAGCGACTTCATGAGCATGCTAAGGAATATCGAGGAGGACTGGGTCAGAAGGCTGTGGTTTGACTTTCTGGTGAGGTCAAGATTGATTAATATCTGTTTTATTGTTGTGCCAGGACACGCTGGTGTAAGAGGAAACGAACGAGCAGATAGGCTTGCGGGTTTGGCTATTGTGGGAAGTGGGCAAGCAATGGACCAGGCTGACATCCTGAATGCCCTCAAGGAGGCAAGGTGGGTAAATGACCCAATGGATGGATGTAGCTCTACAACTTTGACCAACTGCAAGAGCATAAAGTCTAAAGGCGTCAAGCTAGACTAGATCGCCACGTAGGAAGACAGAGAAGAATATTGAGCCAATTTAGAACTGTTGTCGCCAGTCGCTGTACACTGAGGGAGATGCTGAGGGATGTACTGAGGGAGATACTGATGGAGGTACTGAAGGAGATACTAAAGGAGATGCTGAGGGAGGTACTGAGGGAGATACTGAAGGAGATACTGATGGAGGTACTGAGGGAGATACTGAGGGGGGTACTGAGAAGAGGTTCTGAGTAGTTATGGACTAATAGTACGATGTGCAATAATGATGATCTTCAACTGGCTGACTGACAAACTATATTATTTTCTAACTAACGACTGCACCCTTGCGTAAAGATGTACGCCACGAATTTCGGTCTTTGGCAGCAGTCTGTCAAGTGCCATGATGAATTCAAAAAGCTTTTAGTGAAATCTTCAGATATTTTTTAAAGCATTTCCTCTGGCCGCCCTGGGAGTGTTTACCACATCGCAGCTCGCCGTAAAAAAAAAAAAAACTCGTTTAGGGAGCCTATGATCTGGCATGCGAGTCAAGTGACCAGCCCCGCGAATCTGATTCTTCATTAGTAGTGTGTGGATACTGGGCATGGACGCTCTTTCTAGGACTTCAGCGTCTGGGATCTTGTCTTGCCATTTAACCTTCAATAGCTTCCTAAGGCAAACTGTATGGAAGTGGTTTAATTTCCTAGCGTGTCGCTGATAAACAGTCCACTGCTTTATAGACTTTCAGCTTTATTTGCAGGCTTATTACATTTCTGACCCACACATTCTTGTACAGTCTGCCAAAGGCCGCGCTAGCCTTGGAGATTCTTGCATTCACTTCGTCGTCAGTTGTGGCAGCTTGGTACACAGTGCTGCTAAGATAGGTGAATTTGTCCACTACACTTAGTCTATGATCATTAACCTTGATATTCGGCACGGTGTGATTAATCCCTTGAGCTGGCTGGTAAATAACTACAGACTTCTCCAAGTTGATATTGAGCGCAAAAAGAGAAACAACTAACTAACTAACTAACTAACTAACTAACTAACTAACTAACTAACTAACTAACTAACTAACTAACTAACTAACTAAACTAACTAACTAACTAACTAACTAACTAATTAACTAACTAACTAACTAACTAACTAAAGAAACACGTTTCACTACTTTACAAGGAACGCACACTTTCCCCGCTTTAGCACGGACACGCGACCACCACTTTACAACGGACACGGTTGTGACAAAACTTCACATCCAGACGTGTGATCGAAGGCGGCAGGAAATTAAGAGAACAAAGGGCGGGATTACCGGCTCTCCATCCATCCATCATGTGCCATGCCGGTAAGCGTGGGCGGTCATGTTCTGCCATCTCACTCGATCAACAGAGTCGTGGATCAGTTCCGTGTTTTTGTCTCGACCATGCCACAAGGCCAAGCCATCCAGATACTTGTTTCTAGGTCTTCCCCTTGGTCTGTTCCCCTCGATCTTACCAGTTGTCACCAAGTTCTCCAAATCATTTCTTCTCATAACATGCCCAAAAAATTGTGACTGTCTACGTCTAATGTCTCTGATCAGTTTACGATCTTCATTTGTTTCTTGAAGGACTTGTTCATTGGTCTTTCTGGCTGTCCATGGTATTCTTTGCATTTTCCTCAGAAACCACATTTCTACAGCCATCAGATATTTTTCAGCCTGGCTGCTCATTGTCCAAGCTTCACATCCATATAAAAGTACAGGTTCTATGTAGCATCTCAACACTCTTTTTCTCGTTTCAATTGACATCTTTTTATTGGTCAGTATGTTTTTCATCTTGCTAAAGGCTACTTTTGCCATGGCGATTCTTGTTCTAATCTCTTCAAGGCATCTCCCATCAGATGTTATTACTGTTCCGAGGTAATTGTACCTATTCACTTGTTGAAGAGTATTCCCATTTACTTGTATATTACACTGTGGTATTTCGTTCTTCTTAGTGACGACCATAATCTGTGTCTTTTTACAATTTAATTCTAACCCTTGTTGTTCACTATGTGTAACAACCGCATCTACTAAATTTTGCAGGTCCTGTTCATTGTCTGCAATCAAGACTGTATCATCTGCATATCTAATGTTATTGATGCATCGGCTCTATGCATTGATACCGGCTCTACTCAAGTGTAAGTAACAATAGTCAAACAGTGGTCTGTGTTGACATTTGCGAGTGAATGGGAGTTTTGTGTCGTGGGAGTGCATGTGTCAATACCTGTGTGGGCTTATTGCTGGAACTAGAGGAGGGGGTTCTAAAGTGTGCGTTCGTTGTAAATTAGTGAAACGTGTTTCTTTAGTTAGTTAGTTAGTTAGTTAGTTAATTAGTTAGTTAGTTAGTTAGTTAGTTAGTTAGTTAGTTAGTTAGTTAGAGAGAGAGAGATTGTGCCATAACAACGAGTAGATTAACCACGGAGGTTATGGCAGAACACAGACAATAACATGGCTCGAAACAAAGAGGTTCACTCATGCATGTTTGCTCAGCGACTTCATGAGCATGCTAAGG
This sequence comes from Cepaea hortensis, assembly GCA_963921405.1. Taxonomy (NCBI): domain Eukaryota; kingdom Metazoa; phylum Mollusca; class Gastropoda; order Stylommatophora; family Helicidae; genus Cepaea; species Cepaea hortensis. The sequence goes on from OY992884.1 coordinate 61,056,312, forward strand.
AATATCGAGGAGGGCTGGGTCAGAAGGCAGTGGTTTGAATTTCTGGTGAGGTCAAGAATGATTAATATCTGTTTTATTGTTGTGTCAGGACACGCTGGTGCAAGAGGAAACGAACGAGCAGATAGGCTTGCGGGTTTGGCTATTGTGGGAAGTGGGCAAGCAATGGACCAGGCTGACATCCTGAATGCCCTCAAGGAGGCAAGGTGGGTAAATGACCCAATGGATGGATGCAATTCTACAAATTTGACCAACTGCAAGAGCATAAAGTCTAAAGGCGTCAAGCTAGACTAGATCGCCACGTAGAAAGACAGAGAAGAATAATGAGCCAATTTAGAACTGTTGTCGCCAGTCGCTGTACACTGAGGGAGATGCTGAGGGAGGTACTGAGGGAGATACTGATGGAGGTACTGAGGGAGATACTAAAGGAGATACTGAGGGAGGTACTGAGGGAGATACTGAAGGAGATACTGATGGAGGTACTGAGGGAGATACTGAGGGGGGTACTGAGAAGAGGTTCTGAGTAGTTATGGACTAATAGTACGATGTGCAATAATGATGATCTTCAACTGGCTGACTGACAAACTATATTATTTCCTAACTAACGACTGCACCCTTGCGTAAAGATGTACGCCACGAATTTCGGTCTTTGGCAGCAGTCTGTCAAGTGCCATGATGAATTCAAAAAGCTTTTAGTGAAATCTTCAGTTTTTTTTTAAAGCATTTCCTCTGGCCGCCCTGGGAGTGTTTACCACATCGCAGCTCGCCGTAAAAAAAAAAAAAACTCGTTTAGGGAGCCTATGATCTGGCATGCGAGTCAAGTGACCAGCCCCGCGAATTTGATTCTTCATTAGTAGTGTGTGGATACTGGGCATGGACGCTCTTTCTAGGACTTCAGCGTCTGGGATCTTGTCTTGCCATTTAACCTTCAATAGCTTCCTAAGGCAAACTGTATGGAAGTGGTTTAATTTCCTAGCGTGTCGCTGATAAACAGTCCACTGCTTTATAGACTTTCAGCTTTGTTTGCAGGCTTATTACATTTCTGACCCACACATTCTTGTACAGTCTGCCAAAGGCCGCGCTAGCCTTGGAGATTCTTGCATTCACTTCGTCGTCAGTTGTGGCAGCTTGGTACACAGTGCTGCTAAGATAGGTGAATTTGTCCACTACACTTAGTCTATGACCATTCACCTTGATATTCGGCACGGTGTGATTAATCCCTTGAGCTGGCTGGTAAATAACTACAGTCTTCTCCAAGTTGATATTGAGCGCAAAAAGAGAAACAACTAACTAACTAACTAACTAACTAACTAACTAACTAACTAACTAACTAACTAACTAACTAACTAACTAACTAACTAACTAACTAACTAACTAACTAACTAACTAACTAAACTAACTAACTAACTAACTAACTAACTAACTAACTAACTAATTAACTAACTAACTAACTAAAGAAACACGTTTCACTACTTTACAAGGAACGCACACTTTCTCCGCTTTAGCACGGACACGCGACCACCACTTTACAACGGACACGGTTGTGACAAAACTTCACATCCAGACGTGTGATCGAAGGCGGCAGGAAATTAAGAGAACAAAGGGCGGGATTACCGGCTCTACTCAAGTGTAAGTAACAATAGTCAAACAGTGGTCTGTGTTGACATTTGTGAGTGAATGGGAGTTTTGTGTCGTGGGAGTGCATGTGTCAATACCTGTGTGGGCTTATTGCTGGAACTAGAGGAGGGGGTTCTAAAGTGTGCGTTCGTTGTAAATTAGTGAAACGTGTTTCTTTAGTTAGTTAGTTAGTTAGTTAGTTAATTAGTTAGTTAGTTAGTTAGTTAGTTAGTTAGTTAGTTAGTTAGAGAGAGAGATTGTGCCATAACAACGAGTAGATTAACCACGGAGGTTATGGCAGAACACAGACAATAACATGGCTCGAAACAAAGAGGTTCACTCATGCATGTTTGCTCAGCGACTTCATGAGCATGCTAAGGAATATCGAGGAGGGCTGGGTCAGAAGGCAGTGGTTTGAATTTCTGGTGAGGTCAAGAATGATTAATATCTGTTTTATTGTTGTGTCAGGACACGCTGGTGCAAGAGGAAACGAACGAGCAGATAGGCTTGCGGGTTTGGCTATTGTGGGAAGTGGGCAAGCAATGGACCAGGCTGACATCCTGAATGCCCTCAAGGAGGCAAGGTGGGTAAATGACCCAATGGATGGATGCAATTCTACAAATTTGACCAACTGCAAGAGCATAAAGTCTAAAGGCGTCAAGCTAGACTAGATCGCCACGTAGAAAGACAGAGAAGAATAATGAGCCAATTTAGAACTGTTGTCGCCAGTCGCTGTACACTGAGGGAGATGCTGAGGGAGGTACTGAGGGAGATACTGATGGAGGTACTGAGGGAGATACTAAAGGAGATGCTGAGGGAGGTACTGAGGGAGATACTGAAGGAGATACTGATGGAGGTACTGAGGGAGATACTGACGGGGGTACTGAGAAGAGGTTCTGAGTAGTTATGGACTAATAGTACGATGTGCAATAATGATGATCTTCAACTCGCTGACTGACTAACTATATTATTTCCTAACTAACGACTGCACCCTTGCGTAAAGATGTACGCCACGAATTTCGGTCTTTGGCAGCAGTCTGTCAAGTGCCATGATGAATTCAAAAAGCTTTTAGTGAAATCTTCAGTTTTTTTTTTTAAAGCGTTTCCTCTGGCCGCCCTGGGAGTGTTTACCACATCGCAGCTCGCCGTAAAAAAAAAAAACTCGTTTAGGGAGCCTATGATCTGGCATGCGAGTCAAGTGACCAGCCCCGCGAATCTGATTCTTCATTAGTATAGTGTGGATACTGGGCATGGACGCTCTTTCTAGGACTTCAGCGTCTAGGATCTTGTCTTGCCATTTAATCTTCAATAGCTTCCTAAGGCAGACTGTATGGAAGTGGTTTAATTTCCTAGCGTGTCGCTGATAAACAGTCCAGGTTTCACAAGCATATAGCAGTGTGGATAATACAACTGCTTTGTAGACTTTCAGCTTTGTTTGCAGGCTTATTACATTTCTGACCCACACATTCTTGTACAGTCTGCCAAAGGCCGCGCTGGCCTTGGAGATTCTTGCATTCACTTCGTCGTCAATTGTGGCAGCTTGGTACACAGTGCTGCTAAGATAGGTGAATTTGTCCACTACACTTAGTCTATGACCATTCACCTTGATATTCGGCACGGTGTGATTAATCCCTTGAGCTGGCTGGTAAATAACTACAGTCTTCTCCAAGTTGATATTGAGCGCAAAAAGAGAAACAACTAACTAACTGACTGACTAACTAACTAACTAACTAACTAACTAACTAACTAACTAACTAACTAACTAACTAACTAACTAACTAACCAACCAACCAATCAACCAACCAACCAACCAATCAACCATCCAACCAACTAACTAACTAACTAACTAACTAACTACCTAACTAACTAATTAACTAACTAACTAACTAACTAACTAACTAACTAAAGAAACACGTTTCACTACTTTACAAGGAACGCACACTTTCTCCGCTTTAGCACGGACACGCGACCACCACTTTACAACGGACACGGTTGTGACAAAACTTCACATCCAGACGTGTGATCGAAGGCGGCAGGAAATTAAGAGAACAAAGGGCGGGATTACCGGCTCTACTCAAGTGTAAGTAACAATAGTCAAACAGTGGTCTGTGTTGACATTTGCGAGTGAATGGGAGTTTTGTGTCGTGGGAGTGCATGTGTCAATACCTGTGTGGGCTTATTGCTGGAACTAGAGGAGGGGGTTCTAAAACGATGGTCAATGTGATGTCTATGTCTGTCTCTGTGTCTGTCTCTGTGTCTGTCTCTGTGTCTGTCTGTATCTATCTCTCTCCCTCCCTCCCTCTCTCTCTCTCTCTCTCTCTCTCTCTCTCTCTCTCTCTCTCTCTCTCTCTCTCTCTCTGTGTGTGTGTGTGTGTGTGTGTGTTTCCTAACAACAACAAACAACTTTGATCCGTACTTGTGATCACACACACACACACACAAACACGCGCGCGCGCACACATACACACACACACACATCAAGAGAGAGATAGAGAAATAATGAAAGAGACAGAATGGGAGGGAGAGTGATAGAGAGAGAATGAGAGAGTGAGTGAGAGAGAGAGATAATGAGGTAGGGAGAATGAGAGAGAGAGAGAATAAGAGAGAGAGGATGAGAGTGAGAATTAGAGAGAGAAAATGAGAGAGATAATGAGAAAGAATGAGAGAGAAAGAATTATAGAGAGAATGAGAGAGAGAAATAGAGAAAGAATGAGAGAGTGAAAATGGGAGAGCGAGAATGAGAGAGAGAGAGAGAGAGAGAGAGAGAGAGAGAGAGAGAGAGAGAGAGAGAGAGAAAATGAGAAAGTGAGAATGAGAGAAAGATTGAGAGTGAGAATGAGACAGAGAATGAGAGAATGAGATAGAGAATTAGAGAAAGAATTAGAGAGAGATAAAATGGGAGGGAGCGGATGAGAGAGATAAAGAATGAGAGAGAAAAGAGAGTGAGAATGAGAGAGAATGAGACAGTGGATCAGAGAGATAATTAGAGAAAGAGAATGAGAGAGATAATAAGAGAATTAGAGTGAATGAGAGAAAATGAATGAGAGAGAGAATGAGAGAGAAGGAAAGAGAGAATGAGAGATAAAATAAGAGAGAGCATAAGAATTAGAGAGAAACTGAGAGGAAGAGAATGAGATAGAGGATGAGAGAATTAGAGAGAATGAGACAAAAAGAATGAGAGAGAGAATGAGAGAGAGTGAGAGTGAGAATGAGAGAGAATGAGAGATAGAATGAGAGAGCATGAGAGAGATAATGAGAGAGAGAATGAGAGAGAATGAGAGAGAATGAGAGAGAATAAGAGAGAGAGAGAGAGAGAGTGAATGAGAGAACGAATTAAGAGGACCATGAAGGTAATGGAGGTGAAGTGTGGTTCTAGAAACAAAGTTGCGAATACCGTGGACTGCCAGAGTCACGAACAAGGACTGCATGGAAAAGGCTAGTCAAAGCAGAACACTATAAACAACTACGAGAATGAGATCAACAGTGGTTCGTTGGTCATGTGATGACAAGAAAACATCGTGTCGACTGGACAACCAATGCGTTCGCCTGATTTCACCTCCGCCATTACCAACTCCACCGTCTCCATCTTCTCCTTCTTCAACTTCTTCTTCACCTCCCCCTTCACTTTCTCCTCCTTCACTTTCACTTTCTCTTCTTTCTCCTCCTTCACCTCCTTCTCCTTCACCTCCTTCTCCTTTATCTTCTCTTCCTTCTCTTTCACCATCTACTTCTTTATCTTTTACTTCATCTTCTCCTAATTCACCTTCTCCTCCTTCTCCTTCACCGTCTCCTTCTTCACCTTCACTTTCTCCCCATTCACCTTCACATTCTTCACTTCTACCTTCACCTTCTCCTCCTTATCCTTTAACTTCACCTTCTCCTTCACCTCCGTTACCTTCTCCTTTAATTTCACCTTCTCCTTCACCTCCTCCTCCTTCACCTTCTCCACCTTCTCCTTTAACTTCACCTTCTCCTTCACCTCCTACACCTTCTCCACCTTCTACTTTAACTTCACCTTCTCCTTCACCTCCTCCTCCTTCACCTTCTCCTCCTTCTCCTTTAACTTCACCTTCTCCTTCACCTTCTCCACCTTCTCCTTTAACTTCACCTTCTCCTTCACCTCCTTCACCTTCGCCTCCTTCTCCTTTAACTTCACCTTCACCTGCTTCACCGTCACCTTCTTATCCTTTACCTTCACCTCCTTTACCTTCTCCCCCTTCTCCTTCAACTTCTCTATTCCACTTCCTTCTCCTTTTCTTTCACTTTCTTCTCCTTCTCTTTCACTTCCTTCTCCTTCTCTTTCACTTCCTTCTCCTCCTTTTTCACTTCCTTGTCTTTCACTTCCTTCTCCTTCTTCTCCTCCTCCCCCACCTCCTTTACCTCCAGTCCTCCTCCTCCTCCTCCTCCTCCTCCTTCTTCTTCTTCTTCTTCTTCTTCTTCTTCTTCTTCTTCTTCTTCTTCTTCTTCTTCTTCTTCTTCTTCTTCTTCTTCTTCTTCTTCTTCTTCTTCTTCTTCTTCTTCTTCTTCTTCTCTATCCTCTTCCTCTTCTTCTTCTCCTTCTTCCTCCTCCTCTTCTTCGGTTAGTACTTTTTTGACACCTTAGGGAGATCATATCTCTCTCTTTATAAATATTGCCAGTTATAAATGTGTGCATGCCTTCTAATGCATTCATGCTACACAATATGGCAAAAAAAAAAAACCGCCATGTTTTCCCATTAACTCTACCAGTTGTAATATTGTATTTTCTCCCTTTCAACCAGCTCGACGAAAGAATACTTCTCTTTATGATGTCTGTGATGGGTTTCCTAGTTCTCTTTGCCCTCTGCAACAAATATGGCCGTACGGCCATGAAAGCGCCAAAGTAAACAACTCTTTTGTCAAACGATATGTACACTCTCGCTCGGTCTCATCCATCCATTTCCTGCCATATTGAATTCTACATTACTTAAAATAACATGTGCTTGCAATTTGCTGTAGCGGATTACGCCAGTTTTGTATGCAAACATTTTCCTCGCGCGCATTTCTTCTGAGCTTGTTAATGCCACGGAACAGTATTTCTCTACTTTTCTTCGTACACCTTCAGATGTCACTATGAAAGTGTCAACAGAAAGCAGCAGCACATTTGAACTTGTTGACATCTCTATAGTGTTTATCATTAGACTTGTTGCTTTGTGCTTTTTCGTAAACCTATATCTCAGTAGCTGGCAAGTTTGTAAAATAATTAGGACGTTAATTCGACAAGGTCTTAGTCACACATGACAGCAGACAGTACTACCTGCTTTCTGCTAGCGCCGAATGTTGGGTGGCACTGACCAAACCCGAAACCCCAGATTATGACAACGGCTTCGGGCGGAGGAGCGCAACTGGGAGGGTACAAACAAGCCTCACCCTAGTGCGAGGGAATGCAACCTAAGACTAAATGTCAAGGCAGGGCAGATCAGGCATTAAGCCTTGGTTTGCAACTGATTTAGGATCGAAACTCCGACAGACGGACAGTTAGAGCAGTGCTTTACTGAGCCGGCAGCTTCTGCGACTTGTCTTGTTCCAGATATATCGGCGTTACCTTTCCCCTGGAGTAAACTAGGCAGGCTAAGTGAGGGATCATGCTGCAGGGGCAACACATCTCTAAATTCAGCCCATGCTGTGGGCTATGGAGAGCTATAACTCCAATTCATAAACTATTGTCTATGACGTCAAGGTGCCGGTTAATCCAACAATGGTATCAGCAATGGCGGACGATGGTTCGATATCTGCTGTTGTCGTTCGCTAAGGGAGGGAACAACCGGCCACCTACACCTCCGTGCAGTCAGGCCCTCAAAATGTGATGACCCTAACATCTTACATACCCACAGCATGTTCCTGTTACTGGACTATTTTTTGTTGTGTGTGTGTGTGTGTGTGCTCAATTTTGCTTTATTGCTTGATATTGTTTTATTGTTCGATTGTTTTCTAGCCTTTAACTGTCCCCAGTCTACCTACAAGGCAGCAATTTGTTTCTTTAAATGTATCTGGTATTCTCCACTATTACAGAAAAGTTCCTAGAATATCGTGGGTCAATAAGAAGAAAAAGAGTGAAAAATCTGCAAGATCTAAACATTGATATAAAAACTGGCGCATATACAACATCATGTCTCGGAGACTGAAATACTTTGCCTGTTGTAGATGTCACAGTGCCCCATGATGGAAGGCATGGTTGCTGGAAGGCAGGTGTCGACCGACCTAAGGTGGACACAGGATAGGGCAGACACTTTTGGCATGAGGGTGCAGGAGAAGGAGAAATGGCCAGAGACGGACACACGAGATTGCAGACACCTTTAGCATGAGGTTGCAGGAGACAGGAGAAGTGGCCAGAGATGGACACACGAGATTGCATACACCTTTAGCATGAGGTTGCAGGAGACAGGAGAAGTGGCCAGAGATGGACACACGAGATTGCATACACCTTTAGCATGAGGTTGCAGGAGACAGGAGAAGTGGCCAGAGATGGACACACGAGATTGCATACACCTTTAGCATGAGGTTGCAGGAGACAGGAGAAGTGGCCAGAGATGGACACACGAGATTGCATACACCTTTAGCATGAGGTTGCAGGAGACAGGAGAAGTGGCCAGAGATGGACACACGAGATTGCATACACCTTTAGCATGAGGTTGCAGGAGACAGGAGAAGTGGCCAGAGATGGACACACGAGATTGCATACACCTTTAGCATGAGGGTGCAGGAGACAGGAGAAGTGGCCAGAGATGGACACACGAGATTGCATACACCTTTAGCATGAGGTTGCAGGAGACAGGAGAAGTGGCCAGAGATGGACACACGAGATTGCATACACCTTTAGCATGAGGGTGCAGGAGACAGGAGAAGTGGCCAGAGATGGACACACGAGATTGCATACACCTTTAGCATGAGGTTGCAGGAGACAGGAGAAGTGGCCAGAGATGGACACACGAGATTGCATACACCTTTAGCATGAGGTTGCAGGAGGCGGGAGATATGCCAGATAGCTAGAGGATTTTCAACGTGCTGTAATGAGAGTGACGTTCTACAGAGAACCAGCTACATGATGGCAGTACGAAATTGTTACTATCAGGTAAATATTGCACGACATTGTTGCAATGAAGCAAATATTGCACGACATCGTTACAATAAAGCAAATATTGCACGACGTTTTTACAGTGATGCAAATAGTGCATTCTCCAATAATGAAATGACCTTTTTAAGCAAACGTAACGAATCCCATTTATACTTCTTAGTTTTTCTACGAGCAGTTTGAAGATTCACCTGCCGGCTTGCTAGGCCAGTCGCAGGTTTAGGACAACAATCTGACCATAGGGAGTCCATCCTCCTATTAAAGCAGCAAGATAAGTAGGAACAGCATGGCTTCATAGACTATTCAACCATGTTTGGGTAGAACAACAGACACCACGAGACTGGGGAAACGCCTAATTGTCCCAATTTGGAAAAAACAAAGGCAGCAAAAGAGACTGCACGCAATACAGAAGCATTTCACTGTTGAGTCATACTGGGAAAATATTTTGCAAAATGCCTGAGAAAAGATTACGAACTATTATAGAACCCCAGCTAAGCGAAACACAACTTGGATTTAGGAAAAACAAACAATGCACAGATGCCATTTTTGCTCTTAGACAACTTATAGAAAAATCAATCGAATTCAATGAAACACTCTACTTAGCCTTTGTCGACCAAGAAAAGGCATTTGATAGAGTAGATAGAAACAAGCTGTGGGAAATCCTTAAACAATATGGACTGAGTACACATGTAACAAACCTTTGTAGAAGCTAATACAACAACAGTGAATGCATAGTGAGAGCAAGTGGAGGACACTCAGAACCCTTCACCATAAGATCCGGAGTACGACAAGGTTGTGTACTGTCCCCTCTCTTGTTCATAACCTATATAGACAACATATGTAAAGAAACCAGCCAAACTGAGACCGCAAGAACACCGCATGATGAGAACACAGAAGAAGAACCATCTGCAAATCTAACTATTAGAGAACTCCTGTTTGCCGACGACCAAGGACTAATAGCAAAATCAGAAGCTGAATTACAAGACCACATAAATAGTATAAACGAAATGTGTAGGGAACATAACATGAAAATTAGCACAAGTAAAACAGAGGTATTGACTATAACTAAAGAAGAAAAAGCAACAAGGATTCACCTAAACGAACACTCCATTGAAACAAGTAAAGAGTTTAAAGTACCTAGGAAGTATAATATAATTAAAAGGCAAATCAGAAGACAAGATCGAAAATAGATGCAATAAGGCAAACCAACACATTGGTCAAATGGCACCAATCCTAAAGAACAAACATGTGTCAATAACTATTAAGAAATCACTTTACAACACAATCTTCCTACCAACTCTATGTTACCAATGCCAAACCTGGACAATGACAGAAAAAGAGAAAAGAAAAATCACAACAACAGAAATGACATTCCTGAGAAGAATACTCAATGCATCAAAAAGAGATAAGATCAGAAATGAAGAAATCAGGACTAAAGTGGGGGTTAAAGCTTATAGATTTTATTAGAAGGCAGCAAGTCAAATGGTTTGGCCATGTAGATTACCAACTATGTAACAGCATACCACAACAAGCAATGATGTACTGACCAGAGGGAAGCAGAGGAAGAGGCCGACCACGTAAACGATGCACGCAGGGAATAGCAGAGTCCATGGGAATATCGATACATGAAGTCCATAAGCGGCACTCTCCCGCTGTTTACACTTCACCTCGACACCGCAAGCTACAAGAGGAACATGATGAGTTGAGATGAACGAATCTCATGTGAAAACTTCATTATCATCTCATTCTGTTCCTCTTGTACCTTGCGGTGTCGAGGTGAAGCATAAAAAGCGGGAGAGTGCCAGTTTATGAGCTTCATATATCGAGTTTTCCATGGACTCTCTTATGTGAACCTGCTCCATGGCGATGAGGTTACGGACTTGCCAAGGAATCGCGAACAGCCCCCCCCCCCCAAAAAAAAAAATGCCGGGGTTGACTGCTACGTCTAGTAAATGATATGCAACTAACTAACTGTTATGTGAAAAAGTGAATGCGCCAAAAAGGGCCACTTTTGAAAGTGCTACGCGGTGCTTCTATTCAACATTGTGTTTGACAGCGTTTATTAAAGGCCCAAATTTTGACATAAGCTCGACATCCTCTGGCCACAGCAGTTGTCAATGATATGAATCAAAGAATATTTACCAGCTGTTGCATTTCCTCTCCAGGACATAGCAATCAATCCCAGAATTACTGTGTAGACAATTTAACGTCCTACTCCCACAATGACAAACTACGGAACGTGTGCTTGCCCAGGAATCACAAACAGCCTAAAAATGCTGGGGTTGACTGCTACGTCCTGTAAAGGATATGCAACTAACTTAACTTCAAACACAGCTGCAGGCGATTTGGAAGCAGACCACCGTGAGCTTGTTTTCATTCAGTGGTATGAAGGCCGGTCGTTCAGAACGCTATAGCAAACTACTAAACCTAAATAGCGAAAAAATGCTGAGGTTGACTGGGACATCCTTCAAAACATGGAACTAACTTTTTTTTTTAAAGATTACCATAGCTATCTGAACGAGCAGTCAACGTTAAAGACCAAATGACAGGTATATAAAATAAATCCATTACGCAGCCGTCAGAGCACAGGAAGTGCATATCTCGGCCATGCTGACCTCTTAAAAGCTAATTCATTATAGATCCAATAATAATGTCAATCATACAAGCTAAGGTGTGCTAGCTCTGCCGTTCTATCGTGAGTAAAAAGAAATGAATAAAATTATTGTTATAATAAAATGAGAATTCGTCATCTTTTTTGCCATTTTTGATCAGGCCAAGGCGGCATATAAAAAAGACACGGATCTCAAAAGCGGACGAGTATTGATTGACCTTATGAATTCATATTTGTATATCATTATCATCATCGCATGCCGTGCCGACACAGCGTGGGTGGTCATGTTTCGCCATCTCATCCGGTGACCAGAGTTGTGGATCAGCCCCGTGTTCTTGTCTCGACCATGTCCTGAGGCCAAGCCATCCAAATATTTACTTCTCTGCTTTCCCCGTGTTCTCCCCCCGCCCACCTTTCCCCCTAAATCTTGCAAGTTGTCGCCTCGTTCTCTAGTTTACTTATTCTGGTAACGTACTCAAAACATCTTCAGTGTGTTTGTCTAATTTCTCCAATCAGTTTACTGTTTTCATTTGTTTCTCGTAGATGTTGTAGCAATGTTGTCTCTTGGAGATGGAGAAGATATAAAGAAAAAAAGAACAAATGGGAGGAGGAAAAACAGGAGAGGAAGAACAAGAAGACGAAGAGAGGAAGAGCAGTCGCTATCATGCGGTTGAGAAGAAGAAGAAGAAGAAGAAGAAGAAGAAGAAGAAGAAGAAGAAGAAGAAGAAGAAGAAGAAGAAGAAGAAGAAGAAAAAGAAGAAGGATAGGAGAAAAAGGAGGAAGGAGAGATAGTATTAGCAGTAGAATAAGAATAAGAAGATGTAGTAGAAGTATTAGCAGCAGCAGAAGCAGTAGTAGTAGTAGTAGTAGTAGTAGTAGTAGTAGTAGTAGTAGTAGTAGTAGTAGTAGTAGTAGTAATAGTAGTAGTAGTAGTAGTAGTAGTAGTAGTAGTAGTAGTAGTAGTAGTAGTAGTAGTAGTAGTAGTAGTAGTAGTAGTAGTAGTAGTAGTAGTAGAAGCAGCAGCAGCAGCAACAACAACAACAACAGCATAAGAAGAAGAAGAAGGAGAAGAAGAAGAAGAAGAAGAAGAAGAAGAAGAAGAAGAAGAAGAAGAAGAAGAAGAAGAAGAAGAAGAGGAAGAAGAAGAAGAAGAAGAAGAAGAAGAAGAAGAAGAAGAAGAAGAAGAAGAAGAAGAAGAAGAAGAAGAAGAAGAAGACTTCCAAATAGTTCTCGGAACCAAAGTTAAGAACCCCTCTTCTACAAGTACATACAGCCATAAGATAGCCATAGACACGAGCGCTCTTGCAAACACAATATGCAATAAAATACAAAGCAGTGTAGATATTGTCCGTGTAAACAACGATCTATTTACATTACAAAAATCGAAATTTCAAGACAAAAAACATCTTGGATTCCCGACGTCTTTCATTAACATTAACAACAGATACAACACGACAGGAAACAGGTATGTTAAGCAGATAATAGATTATCGTGTATTTCTTTCTCGAGGTATTTTTATTAATTTTGGTAATAAGATAATTTTCTTGGGCTGTCTAGGAGTCGTCATTTCAGGCCGGTGGTTCCCTGTAATGGCGACCTAAATTGGGGTCGTTAAAGGTCTACGTTAAGGTCACAAGAACCATTTGGCAAACCATTTTCTTCTTCCCCTTTTTCTTCTTCTGTCTCTTCCTCTTCTTCTAATTTTGCATGTCGTTTGGCGTTGGCCGACGTATTTCTCCGCAACCTCCTGTCCCTCGTGTTATCAATACTTTACACAGTACTGGAAGGCCCCGCTATACGTCGCTTCGGTTTACGTCGTTTCGCTATAACTTCGTGGTCACAATGTGACATAACTTCACTTTACGTCGCTACGTTCCGCCATAACGTCGTCACCTGTGTATATACATGTATAGTGTTTTGTTATACGTCGTTTCACTTAAAGTCGCGTTTTCCAAGAACGTAACACCGACGTTAACCGAGGTCTTCCAGTATATGATTCTCAATGCCGTAATGTCAAATTGTACAGCATCTTTTCAATATCCCCCTACTTCTTTCCCTCTTCAACTTTCCTCTGTTAACCATATTTTCCAGTTTATCCCGTCACGTGACACATCAACAGAAGTTGGACTGTCTACTTCTGATGTGAGTAAGCAGTTTACAAATTATCTTCTATCAAGGGACGCAGAGGTGTTTCCAGGGCACCAGGGCCGGGTTATATACTGGCCAAGACCTATTGACGCGTCCTCGTCGAGCGTCCTGGGCAACAGGTCCCTTTGGGGTCCTGGCTAAAGTCAATAGGATCGCCGATTCCTCCGAAGTCAGAGAGTGTCTGCCTGTACGGCGAGGAACCACCAGTCTGCACACCAATAAGCCAGACATGGGACAACGGATACTCACGCAAACCTCAGGTCCTGTATGACATCACACTGATGTTGGACAACAGGATGTCTTCATCCGACATACAGGACTTCGCGTTGGAGCTCAAGCCAACGAACACAAGCAAGCAAGCAAGCATCTTCTATCAAGATATTTTGATCACTCTTTAATTTCTAAAAATAAGTTAATGACGCTTTAAATATTAATCTAAACCCTACGTTACAGCCCTCCCTCCCCCCCCCCCCCTCTTTGTTTTTCCCCGCATATCCTTTTGCAGGACATCGCTGTCAACATCAGCATCTTTCAGCTGATTTCTTGGCAAGATTACGCTCAGTAGTTTGCCATTGCTTTCTTAGCTACCGGCTCACATACCCCATAAGTTACCGACTCTGAGAGAACCGCTACCGATTCTCGCGTACGTCACGTTACTCACGAGAGTATACGGGATTACTGAGAAAGTCGTGTAACATCCCAGACCAGGGAGACCGGCTTACAGCCAATGGGTAATTTAAAATTCTTAGCAAACAAAAAGACATGATGATCTCATCTCATCCTGCTCCTCTTGTACCTTGCGGTGTCGAGGTGAAGCACACACAACGGGAGAGTGCCCGTTTATGGACTTCATATATCGTAATAGCCATGGACTCTGTTAAAAGACATATGATAGTCAGTTTAAAATTAACGTGATAGAAAATTCAACTTGTTGTGTGAATGTGTTTGTTATACGAGTATATTCCACCTTGGAGGCTTTATTTAATTACTTTAGTGTATATTGTGTGATTTCTGCAGTATGTACCTGCAGGGAAATATCACAGGAAATAAACCGCGAAATCTATTATTTCTGCCGTAGAAATTTCTCAAATATTTAATAATTGCACATGATTCACTGCCGGTCTCCCTGGTCGAGGTGTTAGCAGCTTTCTCCGTAACCCCGAATATTCTCGTGGTTGACGTGAGCGCACGAGAATTGGAAGCCGTTCGAGTCGGCGCCAGTGACTTATGAGAGGATGGAGCCGGTCGCTCAGAAAGTCGTAGCGTGCTGATGAGCGTAATGTAGCCAAGGAATCAACATACAGCTGAAAGATGCTGGCGTTGACCGCAATATCCTGAAACAGGATGGAAACGCGCGGGAAGAAAAAATGATTCACTGCCGTATATCAGAAATGGTTATATATAACCTTATATTAAACTGTTTTCCTCGCCTGCATTAATAAACTGACATCATATTCCTCATTTATGTGCTGTGACTTGAGCTGTTCCACTTTAACCCGTTTAATATATCTTCTGGGGTCAGCACGGCCGAATGGATAAGCTCGCTCTTAAACTTCCGGTGCGCTGATGTCGAGGTAGCTGGTTCAACCCCTACGCTGGTCAGCTGGACTAGAATGTTGACTTCTCATCTTTAACTTGGGGACGTCAATTGCAAGGACCTCTGAAGTCAGAGTAGGTTCGCCAGCTGATGAGGGACACTGGTAATAGCAAAAGCTGATTCACACGTAAACATCAGCCCAGGGTACTAGAAACAGTAGCACGTGTATAAACTACGATTGAGTTCAAGGCGAGCAATCAATCAATCAATCAATCATGTGCCATGCCGGAAAGCGTGGGCGGTCATGATTGGCCATTTCACTCGATCACCAGAGTCGTGGATCAGCTCAGTGTTCCTGTCTCGTCCATGCCATGTGGCCAAGCCATCCAGGTATTTTCCTCTCGGTCTTCCTCTTGGTCTGTTCCCTTCTATCTTGCCAGCTGTCACTAAGTTCTCCAGTCCATTTCTTCTCATAACATGTCCAAAAAATTTTGACTGTCTACGTCTAATTTCTCTAATCAATCTACGATTTTCATTTGTCTCTTGTAGTACTTGGTCATTGGTTTTTCTATCTGTCCATGGTATTCTTTGCATTTTCCTCAGAAACCACCAAAATTATGAAATAATAAAAGACAAGGCAATGGGAGCGTTCAGAACGCAAGGAAATTTGTGGAATGTAAAACAACA
>OY992884.1:61076998-61124498 GCA_963921405.1 Cepaea hortensis
CCATCGATCGCTACTTTGCCTGGCGGAATGTTGGACCTGAAACAATATCAAGTACCATACAATCCACCTTGTCCAAGTTCTCCTGACTTTAGCTTCAGGTCTCTATTTGTGCTCTTGCTAGCAACACTGAGATACCCCTGAAGCTATTAAAGTCATAAGATGATTAGGCGGGTACGTATTGCGTGAGGCTAAAGAAGCGGAAGTAGACACAAGACATCAGCGTGTGGAGGCAGGGGCATTGAATGTGAAGTACTTGGGGCTTTCAGACGTTTCTGCCCGGAGTGTCTTCTGATGTCGAGTTACTTCCGCTAAATACACAAGGTCTTTGTCTAGAATGTTCGTTCCTTTTTATGTCATCTTTCTGTTATATCTGCTGTCCTTTTCTACGCAACTCGTAATCACGAAGTGTTATGCCGTTAAGCGTGGGCGGTCATGGCTCGCCACCCCACACGATCAACAGTCTAGGGTCTGCTCTGTTCTTGAATCGATTATGCCATGTAGCCATATATCTATCTCTTTGTCTTCTCCTTCCTTTCCCCCCACAAATCTTGTCAATTGTCACTAATTTTTACAGTTTATTTATTCTCATAATGTGCCCACAAAATCTTCACTGTCTACGTTTAACTCTTTCGCTACCAAGGGCCTATACATCGCCACAATTGACCGACTCTGGTGGCAATTGGTTATTCTATCGACACAGAATGATCTGTGGTGTATTTGATACATTTCTGCTCCATTCCGGAATTTTAAGTTACAGTAAACTGAAAATTTACATGGCCGGAACATATCTTTATCCTCGTTGTGCGGTAAAACATTTGCATTTTATAACATTATTGTGACACACCCCTACTTCCAGTTTTCTGCCATTATTTGTTTTCATTTTTTGTGACAAAGACATGGTTCAGAATATGCAGCAAAACTTCCTTTTAGGTAATTTTAATGAGCAATACTGTTTATATTCTTGAAGACAAGTGGTGTTTGTTTGATTATTCAGTAAATTAAACATGATTAGCAGTAGAGGAGTATAGAAAACACCTTATAAGTGCAATTTTTAAAATAATTTTTACCTCTTTAATTTCAGTTGTTATTATTAAACCTCTCATTATTGTCATAATATTTGTAACCTATCAATTAATTATTAACACTGTCATGTTCCTTGTGCAATCCTCTTTAATTGCATATATAATACAATATATCTGCTACCATTTTAACCATTTTAAAAGTATTACTGTAACACACCCCCTACTTCCAATTTTCTGCCATGAATTTCTGTTTGGTCAGGACCCAATTTTTGTTTGGTAGCGAAAGATTAATTTCTCGAATCAGTTTATTGTGTTCATTTTTTTTTTCTTGTAGTACTTACCGATTTCTCTAGCCGTCAATACTATTCTATGCATTTTCACCACAAACCACATTGCCAGTGGATGTTTCTCAGAATTAAGTTACATATACACATGCTTCTCTCTAGTTTCTTCAGATCTCTAGGTCTCACAGCTACATGCACAAGTTCTTTATGTCTAGAATTGTGCTTTGCTTTCTCTGTCTTCTTTTGCTTTGTCTTTCTTCATCTCTAAATATAAAAATAGGGGCGAGGAGGGTTAACAAGCTTAATTGCACCGGGTGGTATCCAAGCTGACAGAGCGATCAGCGGCGCACAGAGCACAATGCCGCACAATGACGACCCGCCTGTCATCATCCAGTGGCTTGCCGGTTGGCGTGGTTGATCATGCCTCTCCACAAATTACGATCCCAGACGTCGTGGATCAATTCGTGTGTTGACTCCCTTCAGTGCCATGACACAAGACTTTCCGGTTTTCACATGCTCCTGATTTTGTCTTCTCATTACGCAGCTAAAAACGATGACTGCCTCTCTCTGATGTTTGTGATAAGTTGTCTTTGCGATTCGGCTTCCCTTAACACGTCTAGATTGATCATGTTGGCTATCCAGTTAATTTTCAGCATTCTTCTATAAAACCACATCTCCAAGGCTTCTGGGGATGTTTTCGCAAATTTAAAAATTGTCCAGGATTCGCAGCCATGTGTTAAAACAGGTTCTATGTAACATGCAATAATTCATTTTCTAACCTTCAAGGACAATGATTTATTGCACAAAATGTTCTCTTTTGATAAAATGCAGTTTTTGCTTTCCCTATTCTGCTCTGTATCTCAGTGATGCATCTTCCATCTGATGTTATCCATGTGCCTAGATATCTGAATTTCTGCACTTGCCCCAAAATAACGTCCTGTACTTTAATTCCACATTTAGGCACAATCTGTTTCTTTGATATCACCATGACTTCTGTCTTTCTACTACTCAAACTAAGGCCCATTTTTTCACTCTCTACAACCACTGTATCTATCATTTCCTGTAGATTCTTATGATTTGTTGCTATCAAGATGGTGTCATCAGCGTAACGTAAGTTATTTATATTATGTCCACCAACCAGAATCCCTGGCATATTTTCTGTAGATCGCATTATCTGTTTACTGTACAATGAGAACAAATCAGGGGACAATACGCAACCTTGTCTGACGCCCTTCTGTATACCCCGTTTGTAGTTTTGGAGAAAAATATATCCGCGAACCGAATGGCGGAGTTGGAAATGAAGCCACGGTCTTTGGGAGGAGACGGGCGGTGATTTGGGTTCAAGTCCTGCTCTAGCCGGATCCGTGGCGAAGGTGTTGCGGACGCAACTCGCAATCCCGCATACCGCGTTCGAAACACAGCTGCGAGCGATTTGTCTGCAGGCCGCCTTGTGTCGCTTTTCTTACGAAATGGTATGGGTGCCGGTATTTCAGAAAGCAATGGCAAACTACTGAACGTAAATTTGCCAAGAGATCACAAACTGCAAACTAAATGCTGGGGTTGACTGAGGCGTCCTGTAAACGATATCCAACTAACTTTTTGTCTTCCAGTATGTCTTCTTGGGCAGCCGCGGCAGGTCCAATAGTTGGGTGGTGGTGGTCTAATAGTGATGTGTTGGAATCCTCACCCACGCCGGTGTTTTAACCCGTTCTGGTATTTCTATCCGTTTCCAATTTCTTCACCCCCCCCCCCCCTGTAAATTAATGTGATTGCTTATGAGGGTATCACACCTTCTTCCCCCCCCCCCCAACAACAACAACAACCGTCGTCACTGCTCGCTCAGTACCATCTGGCAACCACTGCCATAAGCCGAAGAGAGCATTTCGCTTGATGTCCCCTGCTATCCTTTCCTCCGCGGGCCTTTTCCTTTTGTGTGTGCCAAGCTAAGCTTCGTTCACCCTGTTCTCTGGCGACTGACACCTAGCTTTGGCACGACGTGTCGAGACATGTCATTCATCTGAAAGCTTGCATTGATTTGATCAGCCCCAAAGCCGCAGATTGTCACATACGGCAACATGTCGTTGGCACTGGCGGGAGACGGGCAGTTGTTGAACCCGATTACACGAGTTCTTGTTCACATCCACCTTTCTTACATGGCTTCCTGGCTCCGGGTGGATTACTGGGGCTTCTAGGATGTTCCGTTATATGAGGGTATGTGGGGGGGGGGGGTCGTCTGCTGTTTAGGTATGTGTGTGAGGGTCTGCTGTTTGGGTGTTTGTGTGGTGGGATGGTCTGTTGTTTAGGAATGTGTGTGTGAGGGTCTGCTGTTTGGGTGTGCTTGAGAGGGTTTGCTGTTTGGGTGTGTTTGTGTGTGTGTGTGTGTGTGTGTGTGTGTCACGGTCTGCTGTGTAGGTGTTTGTGTGTGTGTGTGCGTGTGTGTAGGTGTGTGTGATGGTCTGCTGTTTAGGTGTTGTTGTGAGTGTGCATGTGTGTAGGTGTGTGTGCGAGGGTCGGCTGCTTAGGTGTTTGTGTGTGTGCGTGTGCGTGTATGTAAGTGTGTACGTGAGAGTCTGATGGTTAGGTGTGTGTGTGTGTGTGTGTGTGGGGGGGGGGGGGGGGTCTGCTGTTTGGGTATCTTCCTCTTTATCAGGTGCTTCGTCTGGAGGTGTTTTGGCGACCATAAGCCCCGCCCCGCCCCCCCCCCCTCCCACATCTGTCTCACATTTCATATTTTAATCAAATCCACATCGCTTTTATTATTTGTTGTTCAGCTGGTTTCCCTTTTAACGTAAATCTGTCTTTGTCTTTCACTGTATCTCTTTAATTCTTTCTCTCCACACAAGGCTAATTTCTCTATTCCTGTTTCGCATCCCTAGTACACCTCCTTCCGTAATTATCTTCTCCAGACATCTACGTGTCTTTACACGCCCAAAATGTTCGTTTTCCTTAATTTTATTTGACTTAATAACCATTTCTATAACAATAACTTCTAACTTCATTCTAACAAGAAAATTGTTTTTTCAAAAATACAGGCCATGCAAAATACATTGGGAACCTCTGAAACATTATTTAATGGTTCCCCCAGGTTCACCCTCAAGCTCCTGCTGTCGTTTCCTAGGAAACCATATACATTATTTGTACTTTCGTTCAGTTATTCATAAATAACCAATCATATGTCTAGAACTATTAACTTCTTTCTAACATGTAAACTATCTTGTCAAAAAATACACACCAGACAAAATACTTTGCGAACCTTTAAAAGACAACATCCGGTTTCCCTGCAGTCGTTTCCTAGGAAACCATATACATAATCCTTGAGCTCGTTTAATTATTCAGTTCCAAAGACAATCAACCATGTCTCGTTGGCTACATCTGTCAAAGATTATACTTAAAATCCATTTTGTGTTCAGCATGATTACGACAGACTTCCCAGGATAAGAACATATATAATGTAGCTCGGTTAAACATTTAAGTGCGTAAATTCTAGGTGTTTTGCAACACATAGAAATTTAAATATAATAGAGATTGCCGGGGAATTTCGGAAACTAATGAAATGAAATAACATGAGATACACAATCACGAATCGGTGTATGGGTGTTAATCAGCGTCATAGAGTATCACTACTATGAATTCTAGCATGACATTTTCATTGCAAATACAGTAGTAATCTGCATTGTTATATTTCATTTGTAACCGTCTGTGCGTTCTCTCCCTCCTCTCTCGGTATACGTGTGCGTATATGCGAGTGTGTGTGTATGCATACTTTTGTGTGCGTGTGCGCGTGTGCGAGAGACTCACACAGAGATAGTGATAGAAAGAAAGTGAGATAAAGTGAGCGTGAGAGTGAAAGAAAGAAAGAAAGAAAGAGAGAGAGAGAGAGAGAGAGAGAGAGAGAGAGAGAGAGAGAGAGAGAGAGAGAGAGAGAGAGAGAGAAAGAGATTAGTTTGGTTATTCTCCTAGATTTCTCTTTACCTCTAAAAGATTATTAAATGAAATCAACCAAGTGCCGTCTCGACAATGCAGATTATTTCTAATCGATTCCAAAACGCTTTCTGTCTGTCGTCCCAGTGGTACTCTCTGACAGACTCCTCTTCGTCCATCTTATCACTTATATCGTTATCTACCTCTTGCTTCGCTGCCTTCGACATTCCCCTCTCCTATTTGGACGGTAGACCTGGCTAATGAAGACACTTTTGTTAGGGGTGTCTCGTTGGTCATGCATCGAAGTGCACTTGTTCCTGCAGCGAGGCGCTGTCGTCATTTGGAGGTGACAGGTTCGTATTCTGGTCGGTAGCTATAGCTTTCATTTTGTATGTTGTCTAGTGCGTCCTCGTCTCTTATTCTTACCCCTACTTCTATGAGTGCCAAAGAATCCGCCCTCTAGTCTCTAATTCTTGCACCTACTTCTATGAGTGCCAAAGAATCCGCCCTCTAGTCTCTAATTCTTGCACCTACTTCTATGAGCGCCAAAGAATCCGCCCTCTAGTCTCTAATTCTTACCCCTACTTCTATGAGTGCCAAAGAATCCGCCCTCTAGTCTCTAATTCTTGCACCTACTTCTATGAGTGCCAAAGAATCCGCCCTCTAGTCTCTAATTCTTGCCCCTACTTCTATGAGTGCCAAAGAATCCGCCCTCTAGTCTCTAATTCTTGCCCCTACTTCTATGAGGGCCAAAGAATCTGCCCTCTAGTCTCTAATTCTTGCCCCTACTTCTATGAGGGCCAAAGAATCTGCCCTCTCGTATCTAATTCTTACCCCTACTTCTATGAGTGCCAAAGAATCCGCCCTCTAGTATCTAATTCTTGCCCCTACTTCTATGAGCGCCAAAGAATCCGCCCGCTAGTCTCTAATTCTTGCCCCTACTTCTATGAGCGCCAAAGAATCTGCCCTCTAGTCTCTAATTCTTACCCCTACTTCTATGAGTGCCAAAGAATCCGCCCTCTGGTCTCTAATTCTTGCCCCTACTTCTATGAGGGCCAAAGAATCCTCCATCTAGTCTCTAATTCTTACCCCTACTTCTATGAGTGCCAAAGAATCCGCCCTCTAGTATCTAATTCTTACCCCTACTTCTATGAGTGCCAAAGAATCCGCCCTCTAGTCTCTAATTCTTGCACCTACTTCTATGAGTGCCAAAGAATCCGCCCTCTAGTCTCTAATTCTTGCCCCTACTTCTATGAGTGCCAAAGAATCCACCCTCTAGTCTCTAATTCTTACCCCTACTTCTATGAGTGCCAAAGAATCCACCCTCTAGTCTCTAATTCTTACCCCTACTTCTATGAGTGCCAAAGAATCCACCCTCTAGTCTCTAATTCTTACCCCTACTTCTATGAGTGCCAAAGAATCCACCCTCTAGTCTCTAATACTTACCCCTACTTCTATGAGTGCCAAAGAATCCACCCTCTAGTCTCTAATTCTTACCCCTACTTCTATGAGTGCCAAAGAATCCACCCTCTAGTCTCTAATTCTTGCCCCTACTTCTATGAGTGCCAAAGAATCCGCCCTCTAGTCTCTAATTCTTGCCCCTACTTCTATGAGTGCCAAAGAATCCGCCCTCTAGTCTCTAATTCTTGCCCCTACTTCTATGAGTGCCAAAGAATCCGCCCTCTAGTCTCTAATTCTTGCCCCTACTTCTATGAGTGCCAAAGAATCCGCCCTCTAGTCTCTAATTCTTAACCCTACTTCTATGAGCGCCAAAGAATCCGCCCTCTAGTCTCTAATTCTTGCCCCTACTTCTATGAGGGCCAAAGAATCCGCCCTCTAGTCTCTAATTCTTGCCCCTACTTCTATGAGGGCCAAAGAATCCGCCCTCTAGTCTCTAATTCTTGCCCCAACTTCTATGAGGGCCAAAGAATCCGCCCTCTAGTCTCTAATTCTTGCCCCAACTTCTATGAGTGCCAAAGAATCCGCCCTCTAGTCTCTAATTCTTACCCCTACTTCAATGAGGGCCAAAGAATCCGCCCTCTAGTCTCTAATTCTTGCCACTACTTCTATGAGGGCCAAAGAATCCGCCCTCTAGTCTCTAATTCTTGCCCCTACTTCTATGAGGGCCAAAGAATCCGCCCTCTAGTCTCTAATTCTTGCCCCTACTTCTATGAGCGCCAAAGAATCCGCCCTCTAGTCTCTAATTCTTACCCCTACTTCTATGAGCGCCAAAGAATCCGCCCTCTAGTATCTAATTCTTGCCCCTACTTCTATGAGCGCCAAAGAATCCGCCCTCTAGTCTCCAATTCTTGCCCCTACTTCTATGAGCGCCAAAGAATCCACCCTCTAGTCTCCAATTCTTGCCCCTACTTCTATGAGCGCCAAAGAATCCGCCCTCTAGTCTCCAATTCTTGCCCCTACTTCTATGAGCGCCAAAGAATCCGCCCTCTAGTCTCTAATTCTTGCCCCTACTTCTATGAGCGCCAAAGAATCCGCCCTCTAGTCTCTAATTCTTGCCCCTACTTCTATGAGTGCCAAAGAATACGCCCTCTAGTCTCTAATTCTTGCCCCTACTTCTATGAGCGCCAAAGAATCCGCCCTCTAGTCTCTAATTTTTGCCCCTACTTCTATGAGTGCCAAAGAATCCGCCCTCTAGTCTCTAATTCTTGCCCCTACTTCTATGAGCGACAAAGAATCCGCCCTCTAGTCTCTAATTCTTGCCCCTACTTCTATGAGCGCCAAAGAATCCGCCCTCTAGTCTCTAATTCTTGCCCCTACTTCTATGAGCGCCAAAGAATCCGCCCTCTAGTCTCTAATTCTTGCCCCTACTTCTATGAGCGCCAAAGAATCCGCCCTCTAGTCTCTAATTCTTGCCCCTACTTCTATGAGGGCCAAAGAATCCGCCCTCTAGTCTCTAATTCTTGCACTTACTTGTATGAGTGCCAAAGAATCCGCCCTCTAGTCTCTAATTCTTGCCCCTACTTCTATGAGGGCCAAAGAATCCGCCCTCTAGTCTCTAATTCTTACCCCTACTTCTATGAGGGCCAAAGAATCCGCCATCTAGTCTCTAATTCTTACCCCTACTTCTATGAGGGCCAAAGAATCCGCCCTCTAGTCTCTAATTCTTGCCCCTACTTCTATGAGGGCCAAAGAATCTGCCCTCTAGTATCTAATTCTTGCCCCTACTGCTATGAGTGCCAAAGAATCCGCCCTCTAGTATCTAATTCTTGCCCCTACTTCTATGAGCGCCAAAGAATCCGCCCTCTAGTCTCTAATTCTTGCCCCTACTTCTATGAGGGCCAAAGAATCCGCCCTCTAGTCTCTAATTCTTGCCCCTACTTCTATGAAGGCCAAAGAATCCGCCCTCTAGTCTCTAATTCTTGCACCTACTTCTATGAGTGCCAAAGAATCCACCCTCTAGTCTCTAATTCTTGCCCCTACTTCTATGAGGGCCAAAGAATCTGCCCTCTCGTATCTAATTCTTGCCCCTACTTCTATGAGGGCCAAAGAATCTGCCCTCTCGTATCTAATTCTTGCCCCTACTTCTATGAGTGCCAAAGAATCCGCCCTCTAGTATCTAATTCTTGCCCCTACTTCTATGAGTGCCAAAGAATCCGCCCTCTAGTATCTAATTCTTGCCCCTACTTCTATGAGGGCCAAAGAATCCTCCCTCTAGTCTCTAATTCTTACACCTACTTCTATGAGTGCCAAAGAATCCGCCCTCTAGTCTCTAATTCTTGCCCCTACTTCTATGAGTGCCAAAGAATCCGCCCTCTAGTCTCTAATTCTTGCCCCTACTTCTATGAGTGCCAAAGAATCCACCCTCTAGTCTCTAATTCTTACCCCTACTTCTATGAGTGCCAAAGAATCCACCCTCTAGTCTCTAATTCTTACCCCTACTTCTATGAGTGCCAAAGAATCCACCCTCTAGTCTCTAATTCTTACCCCTACTCTATGAGTGCCAAAGAATCCACCCTCTAGTCTCTAATTCTTACCCCTACTTCTATGAGTGCCAAAGAATCCACCCTCTAGTCTCTAATTCTTACCCCTACTTCTATGAGTGCCAAAGAATCCGCCCTCTAGTCTCTAATTCTTGCCCCAACTTCTATGAGTGCCAAAGAATCCGCCCTCTAGTCTCTAATTCTTAACCCTACTTCTATGAGCGCCAAAGAATCCGCCCTCTAGTCTATAATTCTTAACCCTACTTCTATGAGCGCCAAAGAATCCGCCCTCTAGTCTCTAATTCTTAACCCTACTTCTATGAGGGCCAAATAATCCGCCCTCTAGTCTCTAATTCTTGCCCCTACTTCTATGAGGGCCAAAGAATCCGCCCTCTAGTCTCTAATTCTTGCCCCTACTTCTATGAGGGCCAAAGAATCCGCCCTCTAGTCTCTAATTCTTGCCCCAACTTCTATGAGGGCCAAAGAATCCGCCCTCTAGTCTCTAATTCTTGCCCCAACTTCTATGAGTGCCAAAGAATCCGCCCTCTAGTCTCTAATTCTTGCCCCTACTTCTATGAGTGCCAAAGAATCCGCCCTCTAGTCTCTAATTCTTACCCCTACTTCAATGAGGGCCAAAGAATCCGCCCTCTAGTATCTAATTCTTGCCACTACTTCTATGAGTGCCAAAGAATCCGCCCTCTAGTCTCTAATTCTTGCCCCTACTTCTATGAGCGCCAAAGAATCCGCCCTCTAGTATCTAATTCTTGCCCCTACTTCTATGAGCGCCAAAGAATCCGCCCTCTAGTCTCTAATTCTTGCCCCTACTTCTATGAGCGCCAAAGAATCCGCCCTCTAGTCTCTAATTCTTGCACCTACTTCTATGAGCGCCAAAGAATCCGCCCTCTGGTCTCTAATTCTTGCACCTACTTCTATGAGTGCCAAAGAATCCGCCCTCTGGTCTCTAATTCTTGCCCCTACTTCTATGAGGGCCAAAGAATCCTCCCTCTAGTCTCTAATTCTTACACCTACTTCTATGAGTGCCAAAGAATCCGCCCTCTAGTCTCTAATTCTTGCCCCTACTTCTATGAGTGCCAAAGAATCCGCCCTCTAGTCTCTAATTCTTACCCCTACTTCTATGAGTGCCAAAGAATCCACCCTCTAGTCTCTAATTCTTACCCCTACTTCTATGAGTGCCAAAGAATCCACCCTCTAGTCTCTAATTCTTACCCCTACTTCTATGAGTGCCAAAGAATCCACCCTCTAGTCTCTAATTCTTACCCCTACTTCTATGAGTGCCAAAGAATCCACCCTCTAGTCTCTAATTCTTACCCCTACTTCTATGAGTGCCAAAGAATCCGCCCTCTAGTCTCTAATTCTTACCCCTACTTCTATGAGTGCCAAAGAATCCGCCCTCTAGTCTCTAATTCTTACCCCTACTTCTATGAGTGCCAAAGAATCCGCCCTCTAGTCTCTAATTCTTAACCCTACTTCTATGAGTGCCAAAGAATCCGCCCTCTAGTCTCTAATTCTTAACCCTACTTCTATGAGCGCCAAAGAATCCGCCCTCTAGTCTCTAATTCTTAACCCTACTTCTATGAGGGCCAAAGAATCCGCCCTCTAGTCTCTAATTCTTAACCCTACTTCTATGAGGGCCAAAGAATCCGCCCTCTAGTCTCTAATTCTTGCCCCAACTTCTATGAGGGCCAAAGAATCCGCCCTCTAGTCTCTAATTCTTGCCCCAACTTCTATGAGGGCCAAAGAATCCGCCCTCTAGTCTCTAATTCTTGCCCCAACTTCTATGAGTGCCAAAGAATCCGCCCTCTAGTCTCTAATTCTTACCCCTACTTCAATGAGTGCCAAAGAATCCGCCCTCTAGTCTCTAATTCTTGCCACTACTTCTATGAGTGCCAAAGAATCCGCCCTCTAGTCTATAATTCTTGCCCCTACTTCTATGAGCGCCAAAGAATCCGCCCTCTAGTATCTAATTCTTGCCCCTACTTCTATGAGCGCCAAAGAATCCGCCCTCTAGTCTCCAATTCTTGCCCCTACTTCTATGAGCGCAAAAGAATCCACCCTCTAGTCTCCAATTCTTGCCCCTACTTCTATGAGCGCCAAAGAATCCACCCTCTAGTCTCCAATTCTTGCCCCTACTTCTATGAGCGCCAAAGAATCCACCCTCTAGTCTCCAATTCTTGCCCCTACTTCTATGAGCGCCAAAGAATCCGCCCTCTAGTCTCTAATTCTTGCCCCTACTTCTATGAGTGCCAAAGAATCCGCCCTCTAGTCTCTAATTCTTGCCCCTACTTCTATGAGTGCCAAAGAATCCGCCCTCTAGTCTCTAATTCTTGCCCCTACTTCTATGAGCGACAAAGAATCCGCCCTCTAGTATCTAATTCTTGCCCCTACTTCTATGAGCGCCAAAGAATCCGCCCTCTAGTCTCTAATTCTTGCCCCTACTTCTATGAGCGCCAAAGAATCCGCCCTCTAGTCTCTAATTCTTGCCCCTACTTCTATGAGCGCCAAAGAATCCGCCCTCTAGTCTCTAATTCTTGCCCCTACTTCTATGAGGGCCAAAGAATCCGCCCTCTAGTCTCTAATTCTTGCACTTACTTGTATGAGTGCCAAAGAATCCGCCCTCTAGTCTCTAATTCTTGCCCCTACTTCAATGAGGGCCAAAGAATCCGCCCTCTAGTCTCTAATTCTTACCCCTACTTCTATGAGGGCCAAAGAATCCGCCATCTAGTCTCTAATTCTTACCCCTACTTCTATGAGGGCCAAAGAATCCGCCCTCTAGTCTCTAATTCTTGCCCCTACTTCTATGAGGGCCAAAGAATCTGCCCTCTAGTATCTAATTCTTGCCCCTACTGCTATGAGTGCCAAAGAATCCGCCCTCTAGTATCTAATTCTTGCCCCTACTTCTATGAGCGCCAAAGAATCCGCCCTCTAGTCTCTAATTCTTGCCCCTACTTCTATGAGGGCCAAAGAATCCGCCCTCTAGTCTCTAATTCTTGCCCCTACTTCTATGAAGGCCAAAGAATCCGCCCTCTAGTCTCTAATTCTTGCACCTACTTCTATGAGTGCCAAAGAATCCGCCCTCTAGTCTCTAATTCTTGCCCCTACTTCTATGAGTGCCAAAGAATCCACCCTCTAGTCTCTAATTCTTACCCCTACTTCTATGAGTGCCAAAGAATCCACCCTCTAGTCTCTAATTCTTACCCCTACTTCTATGAGTGCCAAAGAATCCACCCTCTAGTCTCTAATTCTTACCCCTACTTCTATGAGTGCCAAAGAATCCACCCTCTAGTCTCTAATACTTACCCCTACTTCTATGAGTGCCAAAGAATCCACCCTCTAGTCTCTAATTCTTACCCCTACTTCTATGAGTGCCAAAGAATCCACCCTCTAGTCTCTAATTCTTGCCCCTACTTCTATGAGTGCCAAAGAATCCGCCCTCTAGTCTCTAATTCTTGCCCCTACTTCTATGAGTGCCAAAGAATCCGCCCTCTAGTCTCTAATTCTTGCCCCTACTTCTATGAGTGCCAAAGAATCCGCCCTCTAGTCTCTAATTCTTGCCCCTACTTCTATGAGTGCCAAAGAATCCGCCCTCTAGTCTCTAATTCTTAACCCTACTTCTATGAGCGCCAAAGAATCCGCCCTCTAGTCTCTAATTCTTGCCCCTACTTCTATGAGGGCCAAAGAATCCGCCCTCTAGTCTCTAATTCTTGCCCCTACTTCTATGAGGGCCAAAGAATCCGCCCTCTAGTCTCTAATTCTTGCCCCAACTTCTATGAGGGCCAAAGAATCCGCCCTCTAGTCTCTAATTCTTGCCCCAACTTCTATGAGTGCCAAAGAATCCGCCCTCTAGTCTCTAATTCTTACCCCTACTTCAATGAGGGCCAAAGAATCCGCCCTCTAGTCTCTAATTCTTGCCACTACTTCTATGAGGGCCAAAGAATCCGCCCTCTAGTCTCTAATTCTTGCCCCTACTTCTATGAGGGCCAAAGAATCCGCCCTCTAGTCTCTAATTCTTGCCCCTACTTCTATGAGCGCCAAAGAATCCGCCCTCTAGTCTCTAATTCTTACCCCTACTTCTATGAGCGCCAAAGAATCCGCCCTCTAGTATCTAATTCTTGCCCCTACTTCTATGAGCGCCAAAGAATCCGCCCTCTAGTCTCCAATTCTTGCCCCTACTTCTATGAGCGCCAAAGAATCCACCCTCTAGTCTCCAATTCTTGCCCCTACTTCTATGAGCGCCAAAGAATCCGCCCTCTAGTCTCCAATTCTTGCCCCTACTTCTATGAGCGCCAAAGAATCCGCCCTCTAGTCTCTAATTCTTGCCCCTACTTCTATGAGCGCCAAAGAATCCGCCCTCTAGTCTCTAATTCTTGCCCCTACTTCTATGAGTGCCAAAGAATACGCCCTCTAGTCTCTAATTCTTGCCCCTACTTCTATGAGCGCCAAAGAATCCGCCCTCTAGTCTCTAATTTTTGCCCCTACTTCTATGAGTGCCAAAGAATCCGCCCTCTAGTCTCTAATTCTTGCCCCTACTTCTATGAGCGACAAAGAATCCGCCCTCTAGTCTCTAATTCTTGCCCCTACTTCTATGAGCGCCAAAGAATCCGCCCTCTAGTCTCTAATTCTTGCCCCTACTTCTATGAGCGCCAAAGAATCCGCCCTCTAGTCTCTAATTCTTGCCCCTACTTCTATGAGCGCCAAAGAATCCGCCCTCTAGTCTCTAATTCTTGCCCCTACTTCTATGAGGGCCAAAGAATCCGCCCTCTAGTCTCTAATTCTTGCACTTACTTGTATGAGTGCCAAAGAATCCGCCCTCTAGTCTCTAATTCTTGCCCCTACTTCTATGAGGGCCAAAGAATCCGCCCTCTAGTCTCTAATTCTTACCCCTACTTCTATGAGGGCCAAAGAATCCGCCATCTAGTCTCTAATTCTTACCCCTACTTCTATGAGGGCCAAAGAATCCGCCCTCTAGTCTCTAATTCTTGCCCCTACTTCTATGAGGGCCAAAGAATCTGCCCTCTAGTATCTAATTCTTGCCCCTACTGCTATGAGTGCCAAAGAATCCGCCCTCTAGTATCTAATTCTTGCCCCTACTTCTATGAGCGCCAAAGAATCCGCCCTCTAGTCTCTAATTCTTGCCCCTACTTCTATGAGGGCCAAAGAATCCGCCCTCTAGTCTCTAATTCTTGCCCCTACTTCTATGAAGGCCAAAGAATCCGCCCTCTAGTCTCTAATTCTTGCACCTACTTCTATGAGTGCCAAAGAATCCACCCTCTAGTCTCTAATTCTTGCCCCTACTTCTATGAGGGCCAAAGAATCTGCCCTCTCGTATCTAATTCTTGCCCCTACTTCTATGAGGGCCAAAGAATCTGCCCTCTCGTATCTAATTCTTGCCCCTACTTCTATGAGTGCCAAAGAATCCGCCCTCTAGTATCTAATTCTTGCCCCTACTTCTATGAGTGCCAAAGAATCCGCCCTCTAGTATCTAATTCTTGCCCCTACTTCTATGAGGGCCAAAGAATCCTCCCTCTAGTCTCTAATTCTTACACCTACTTCTATGAGTGCCAAAGAATCCGCCCTCTAGTCTCTAATTCTTGCCCCTACTTCTATGAGTGCCAAAGAATCCGCCCTCTAGTCTCTAATTCTTGCCCCTACTTCTATGAGTGCCAAAGAATCCACACTCTAGTCTCTAATTCTTACCCCTACTTCTATGAGTGCCAAAGAATCCACCCTCTAGTCTCTAATTCTTACCCCTACTTCTATGAGTGCCAAAGAATCCACCCTCTAGTCTCTAATTCTTACCCCTACTTCTATGAGTGCCAAAGAATCCACCCTCTAGTCTCTAATTCTTACCCCTACTTCTATGAGTGCCAAAGAATCCACCCTCTAGTCTCTAATTCTTACCCCTACTTCTATGAGTGCCAAAGAATCCGCCCTCTAGTCTCTAATTCTTGCCCCAACTTCTATGAGTGCCAAAGAATCCGCCCTCTAGTCTCTAATTCTTAACCCTACTTCTATGAGCGCCAAAGAATCCGCCCTCTAGTCTCTAATTCTTAACCCTACTTCTATGAGCGCCAAAGAATCCGCCCTCTAGTCTCTAATTCTTAACCCTACTTCTATGAGGGCCAAATAATCCGCCCTCTAGTCTCTAATTCTTGCCCCTACTTCTATGAGGGCCAAAGAATCCGCCCTCTAGTCTCTAATTCTTGCCCCTACTTCTATGAGGGCCAAAGAATCCGCCCTCTAGTCTCTAATTCTTGCCCCAACTTCTATGAGGGCCAAAGAATCCGCCCTCTAGTCTCTAATTCTTGCCCCAACTTCTATGAGTGCCAAAGAATCCGCCCTCTAGTCTCTAATTCTTGCCCCTACTTCTATGAGTGCCAAAGAATCCGCCCTCTAGTCTCTAATTCTTACCCCTACTTCAATGAGGGCCAAAGAATCCGCCCTCTAGTATCTAATTCTTGCCACTACTTCTATGAGTGCCAAAGAATCCGCCCTCTAGTCTCTAATTCTTGCCCCTACTTCTATGAGCGCCAAAGAATCCGCCCTCTAGTATCTAATTCTTGCCCCTACTTCTATGAGCGCCAAAGAATCCGCCCTCTAGTCTCTAATTCTTGCCCCTACTTCTATGAGCGCCAAAGAATCCGCCCTCTAGTCTCTAATTCTTGCACCTACTTCTATGAGCGCCAAAGAATCCGCCCTCTGGTCTCTAATTCTTGCACCTACTTCTATGAGTGCCAAAGAATCCGCCCTCTGGTCTCTAATTCTTGCCCCTACTTCTATGAGGGCCAAAGAATCCTCCCTCTAGTCTCTAATTCTTACACCTACTTCTATGAGTGCCAAAGAATCCGCCCTCTAGTCTCTAATTCTTGCCCCTACTTCTATGAGTGCCAAAGAATCCGCCCTCTAGTCTCTAATTCTTACCCCTACTTCTATGAGTGCCAAAGAATCCACCCTCTAGTCTCTAATTCTTACCCCTACTTCTATGAGTGCCAAAGAATCCACCCTCTAGTCTCTAATTCTTACCCCTACTTCTATGAGTGCCAAAGAATCCACCCTCTAGTCTCTAATTCTTACCCCTACTTCTATGAGTGCCAAAGAATCCACCCTCTAGTCT
Source organism: Cepaea hortensis (assembly GCA_963921405.1). Classification (NCBI taxonomy): domain Eukaryota; kingdom Metazoa; phylum Mollusca; class Gastropoda; order Stylommatophora; family Helicidae; genus Cepaea; species Cepaea hortensis. Next base: position 61,093,299 of record OY992884.1, read on the forward strand.
CTAATTCTTACCCCTACTTCTATGAGTGCCAAAGAATCCGCCCTCTAGTCTCTAATTCTTACCCCTACTTCTATGAGTGCCAAAGAATCCGCCCTCTAGTCTCTAATTCTTACCCCTACTTCTATGAGTGCCAAAGAATCCGCCCTCTAGTCTCTAATTCTTAACCCTACTTCTATGAGTGCCAAAGAATCCGCCCTCTAGTCTCTAATTCTTAACCCTACTTCTATGAGCGCCAAAGAATCCGCCCTCTAGTCTCTAATTCTTAACCCTACTTCTATGAGGGCCAAAGAATCCGCCCTCTAGTCTCTAATTCTTAACCCTACTTCTATGAGGGCCAAAGAATCCGCCCTCTAGTCTCTAATTCTTGCCCCAACTTCTATGAGGGCCAAAGAATCCGCCCTCTAGTCTCTAATTCTTGCCCCAACTTCTATGAGGGCCAAAGAATCCGCCCTCTAGTCTCTAATTCTTGCCCCAACTTCTATGAGTGCCAAAGAATCCGCCCTCTAGTCTCTAATTCTTACCCCTACTTCAATGAGTGCCAAAGAATCCGCCCTCTAGTCTATAATTCTTGCCCCTACTTCTATGAGCGCCAAAGAATCCGCCCTCTAGTATCTAATTCTTGCCCCTACTTCTATGAGCGCCAAAGAATCCGCCCTCTAGTCTCCAATTCTTGCCCCTACTTCTATGAGCGCAAAAGAATCCACCCTCTAGTCTCCAATTCTTGCCCCTACTTCTATGAGCGCCAAAGAATCCACCCTCTAGTCTCCAATTCTTGCCCCTACTTCTATGAGCGCCAAAGAATCCACCCTCTAGTCTCCAATTCTTGCCCCTACTTCTATGAGCGCCAAAGAATCCGCCCTCTAGTCTCTAATTCTTGCCCCTACTTCTATGAGTGCCAAAGAATCCGCCCTCTAGTTTCTAATTCTTGCCCCTACTTCTATGAGTGCCAAAGAATCCGCCCTCTAGTCTCTAATTCTTGCCCCTACTTCTATGAGCGACAAAGAATCCGCCCTCTAGTATCTAATTCTTGCCCCTACTTCTATGAGCGCCAAAGAATCCGCCCTCTAGTCTCTAATTCTTGCCCCTACTTCTATGAGCGCCAAAGAATCCGCCCTCTAGTCTCTAATTCTTGCCCCTACTTCTATGAGCGCCAAAGAATCCGCCCTCTAGTCTCTAATTCTTGCCCCTACTTCTATGAGGGCCAAAGAATCCGCCCTCTAGTCTCTAATTCTTGCACTTACTTGTATGAGTGCCAAAGAATCCGCCCTCTAGTCTCTAATTCTTGCCCCTACTTCAATGAGGGCCAAAGAATCCGCCCTCTAGTCTCTAATTCTTACCCCTACTTCTATGAGGGCCAAAGAATCCGCCATCTAGTCTCTAATTCTTACCCCTACTTCTATGAGGGCCAAAGAATCCGCCCTCTAGTCTCTAATTCTTGCCCCTACTTCTATGAGGGCCAAAGAATCTGCCCTCTAGTATCTAATTCTTGCCCCTACTGCTATGAGTGCCAAAGAATCCGCCCTCTAGTATCTAATTCTTGCCCCTACTTCTATGAGCGCCAAAGAATCCGCCCTCTAGTCTCTAATTCTTGCCCCTACTTCTATGAGGGCCAAAGAATCCGCCCTCTAGTCTCTAATTCTTGCCCCTACTTCTATGAAGGCCAAAGAATCCGCCCTCTAGTCTCTAATTCTTGCACCTACTTCTATGAGTGCCAAAGAATCCGCCCTCTAGTCTCTAATTCTTGCCCCTACTTCTATGAGGGCCAAAGAATCTGCCCTCTCGTATCTAATTCTTGCCCCTACTTCTATGAGGGCCAAAGAATTTGCCCTCTCGTATCTAATTCTTGCCCCTACTTCTATGAGTGCCAAAGAATCCGCCCTCTAGTATCTAATTCTTGCCCCTACTTCTATGAGGGCCAAAGAATCCTCCCTCTAGTCTCTAATTCTTACACCTACTTCTATGAGTGCCAAAGAATCCGCCCTCTAGTCTCTAATTCTTGCCCCTACTTCTATGAGTGCCAAAGAATCCGCCCTCTAGTCTCTAATTCTTGCCCCTACTTCTATGAGTGCCAAAGAATCCACCCTCTAGTCTCTAATTCTTACCCCTACTTCTATGAGTGCCAAAGAATCCACCCTCTAGTCTCTAATTCTTACCCCTACTTCTATGAGTGCCAAAGAATCCACCCTCTAGTCTCTAATTCTTACCCCTACTTCTATGAGTGCCAAAGAATCCACCCTCTAGTCTCTAATTCTTACCCCTACTTCTATGAGTGCCAAAGAATCCACCCTCTAGTCTCTAATTCTTACCCCTACTTCTATGAGTGCCAAAGAATCCGCCCTCTAGTCTCTAATTCTTGCCCCAACTTCTATGAGTGCCAAAGAATCCGCCCTCTAGTCTCTAATTCTTAACCCTACTTCTATGAGCGCCAAAGAATCCGCCCTCTAGTCTCTAATTCTTAACCCTACTTCTATGAGCGCCAAAGAATCCGCCCTCTAGTCTCTAATTCTTAACCCTACTTCTATGAGGGCCAAATAATCCGCCCTCTAGTCTCTAATTCTTGCCCCTACTTCTATGAGGGCCAAAGAATCCGCCCTCTAGTCTCTAATTCTTGCCCCTACTTCTATGAGGGCCAAAGAATCCGCCCTCTAGTCTCTAATTCTTGCCCCAACTTCTATGAGGGCCAAAGAATCCGCCCTCTAGTCTCTAATTCTTGCCCCAACTTCTATGAGTGCCAAAGAATCCGCCCTCTAGTCTCTAATTCTTGCCCCTACTTCTATGAGTGCCAAAGAATCCGCCCTCTAGTCTCTAATTCTTACCCCTACTTCAATGAGGGCCAAAGAATCCGCCCTCTAGTATCTAATTCTTGCCACTACTTCTATGAGTGCCAAAGAATCCGCCCTCTAGTCTCTAATTCTTGCCCCTACTTCTATGAGCGCCAAAGAATCCGCCCTCTAGTATCTAATTCTTGCCCCTACTTCTATGAGCGCCAAAGAATCCGCCCTCTAGTCTCTAATTCTTGCCCCTACTTCTATGAGCGCCAAAGAATCCGCCCTCTAGTCTCTAATTCTTGCACCTACTTCTATGAGCGCCAAAGAATCCGCCCTCTGGTCTCTAATTCTTGCACCTACTTCTATGAGTGCCAAAGAATCCGCCCTCTGGTCTCTAATTCTTGCCCCTACTTCTATGAGGGCCAAAGAATCCTCCCTCTAGTCTCTAATTCTTACACCTACTTCTATGAGTGCCAAAGAATCCGCCCTCTAGTCTCTAATTCTTGCCCCTACTTCTATGAGTGCCAAAGAATCCGCCCTCTAGTCTCTAATTCTTACCCCTACTTCTATGAGTGCCAAAGAATCCACCCTCTAGTCTCTAATTCTTACCCCTACTTCTATGAGTGCCAAAGAATCCACCCTCTAGTCTCTAATTCTTACCCCTACTTCTATGAGTGCCAAAGAATCCACCCTCTAGTCTCTAATTCTTACCCCTACTTCGATGAGTGCCAAAGAATCCACCCTCTAGTCTCTAATTCTTACCCCTACTTCTATGAGTGCCAAAGAATCCGCCCTCTAGTCTCTAATTCTTACCCCTACTTCTATGAGTGCCAAAGAATCCGCCCTCTAGTCTCTAATTCTTAACCCTACTTCTATGAGTGCCAAAGAATCCGCCCTCTAGTCTCTAATTCTTAACCCTACTTCTATGAGCGCCAAAGAATCCGCCCTCTAGTCTCTAATTCTTAACCCTACTTCTATGAGGGCCAAAGAATCCGCCCTCTAGTCTCTAATTCTTAACCCTACTTCTATGAGGGCCAAAGAATCCGCCCTCTAGTCTCTAATTCTTGCCCCAACTTCTATGAGGGCCAAAGAATCCGCCCTCTAGTCTCTAATTCTTGCCCCAACTTCTATGAGGGCCAAAGAATCCGCCCTCTAGTCTCTAATTCTTGCCCCAACTTCTATGAGTGCCAAAGAATCCGCCCTCTAGTCTCTAATTCTTACCCCTACTTCAATGAGTGCCAAAGAATCCGCCCTCTAGTCTCTAATTCTTGCCACTACTTCTATGAGTGCCAAAGAATCCGCCCTCTAGTCTATAATTCTTGCCCCTACTTCTATGAGCGCCAAAGAATCCGCCATCTAGTATCTAATTCTTGCCCCTACTTCTATGAGCGCCAAAGAATCCGCCCTCTAGTCTCCAATTCTTGCCCCTACTTCTATGAGCGCCAAAGAATTCACCCTCTAGTCTCCAATTCTTGCCCCTACTTCTATGAGCGCCAAAGAATCCACCCTCTAGTCTCCAATTCTTGCCCCTACTTCTATGAGCGCCAAAGAATCCACCCTCTAGTCTCCAATTCTTGCCCCTACTTCTATGAGCGCCAAAGAATCCGCCCTCTAGTCTCTAATTCTTGCCCCTACTTCTATGAGTGCCAAAGAATCCGCCCTCTAGTCTCTAATTCTTGCCCCTACTTCTATGAGTGCCAAAGAATCCGCCCTCTAGTCTCTAATTCTTGCCCCTACTTCTATGAGCGACAAAGAATCCACCCTCTAGTATCTAATTCTTGCCCCTACTTCTATGAGCGACAAAGAATCCGCCCTCTAGTCTCTAATTCTTGCCCCTACTTCTATGAGCGCCAAAGAATCCGCCCTCTAGTCTCTAATTCTTGCCCCTACTTCTATGAGGGCCAAAGAATCCGCCCTCTAGTCTCTAATTCTTGCACCTACTTCTATGAGGGCCAAAGAATCCGCCCTCTAGTCTCTAATTCTTGCCCCTACTTCTATAGGGGCCAAAGAATCTGCCCTCTAGTCTCTAATTCTTGCCCCTACTTCTATGAGGGCCAAAGAATCTGCCCTCTCGTATCTAATTCTTACCCCTACTTCTATGAGTGCCAAAGAATCCGCCCTCTAGTATCTCATTCTTGCCCCTACTTCTATGAGCGCCAAAGAATCCGCCCTCTAGTCTCTAATTCTTGCCCCTACTTCTATGAGCGCCAAAGAATCCGCCCTCTAGTCTCTAATTCTTACCCCTACTTCTATGAGCGCCAAAGAATCCGCCCTCTAGTCTCTAATTCTTGCACCTACTTCTATGAGGGTCAAAGAATCCGCCCTCTGGTCTCTAATTCTTGCCCCTACTTCTATGAGGGCCAAAGAATCCTCCCTCTAGTCTCTAATTCTTACCCCTACTTCTATGAGTGCCAAAGAATCCTCCCTCTAGTCTCTAATTCTTACCCCTACTTCTATGAGTGCCAAAGAATCCGCCCTCTAGTCTCTAATTCTTGCACCTACTTCTATGAGTGCCAAAGAATCCGCCCTCTAGTCTCTAATTCTTGCCCCTACTTCTATGAGTGCCAAAGAATCCGCCCTCTAGTCTCTAATTCTTACCCCTACTTCTATGAGTGCCAAAGAATCCACCCTCTAGTCTCTAATTCTTACCCCTACTTCTATGAGTGCCAAAGAATCCACCCTCTAGTCTCTAATTCTTACCCCTACTTCTATGAGTGCCAAAGAATCCACCCTCTAGTCTCTAATTCTTACCCCTACTTCTATGAGTGCCAAAGAATCCACCCTCTAGTCTCTAATTCTTACCCCTACTTCTATGAGTGCCAAAGAATCCGCCCTCTAGTCTCTAATTCTTACCCCTACTTCTATGAGTGCCAAAGAATCCGCCCTCTAGTCTCTAATTCTTAACCCTACTTCTATGAGCGCCAAAGAATCCGCCCTCTAGTCTCTAATTCTTAACCCTACTTCTATGAGCGCCAAAGAATCCGCACTCTAGTCTCTAATTCTTAACCCTACTTCTATGAGGGCCAAAGAATCCGCCCTCTAGTCTCTAATTCTTAACCCTACTTCTATGAGGGCCAAAGAATCCGCCCTCTAGTCTCTAATTCTTGCCCCTACTTCTATGAGGGCCAAAGAATCCGCCCTCTAGTCTCTAATTCTTGCCCCAACTTCTATGAGGGCCAAAGAATCCGCCCTCTAGTCTCTAATTCTTGCCCCAACTTCTATGAGGGCCAAAGAATCCGCCCTCTAGTCTCTAATTCTTGCCCCAACTTCTATGAGGGCCAAAGAATCCGCCCTCTAGTCTCTAATTCTTGCCCCAACTTCTATGAGGGCCAAAGAATCCGCCCTCTAGTCTCTAATTCTTACCCCTACTTCAATGAGTGCCAAAGAATCCGCCCTCTAGTCTCTAATTCTTGCCACTACTTCTATGAGTGCCAAAGAATCCGCCCTCTAGTCTCTAATTCTTGCCCCTACTTCTATGAGCGCCAAAGAATCCGCCCTCTAGTATCTAATTCTTGCCCCTACTTCTATGAGCGCCAAAGAATCCGCCCTCTAGTCTCCAATTCTTGCCCCTACTTCTATGAGCGCCAAAGAATCCACCCTCTAGTCTCCAATTCTTGCCCCTACTTCTATGAGCGCCAAAGAATCCACCCTCTAGTCTCCAATTCTTGCCCCTACTTCTATGAGCGCCAAAGAATCCGCCCTCTAGTCTCCAATTCTTGCCCCTACTTCTATGAGTGCCAAAGAATCCGCCCTCTAGTCTCCAATTCTTGCCCCTACTTCTATGAGTGCCAAAGAATCCGCCCTCTAGTCTCTAATTCTTGCCCCTACTTCTATGAGTGCCAAAGAATCCGCCCTCTAGTCTCTAATTCTTGCCCCTACTTCTATGAGCGACAAAGAATCCGCCCTCTAGTCTCTAATTCTTGCCCCTACTTCTATGAGCGACAAAGAATCCGCCCTCTAGTCTCTAATTCTTGCCCCTACTTCTATGAGCGCCAAAGAATCCGCCCTCTAGTCTCTAATTCTTGCCCCTACTTCTATGAGGGCCAAAGAATCCGCCCTCTAGTCTCTAATTCTTGCACCTACTTCTATGAGGGCCAAAGAATCCGCCCTCTAGTCTCTAATTCTTGCCCCTACATCTATAGGGGCCAAAGAATCTGCCCTCTCGTATCTAATTCTTACCCCTACTTCTATGAGTGCCAAAGAATCCGCCCTCTAGTATCTCATTCTTGCCCCTACTTCTATGAGCGCCAAAGAATCCGCCCTCTAGTCTCTAATTCTTGCCCCTACTTCTATGAGCGCCAAAGAATCCGCCCTCTAGTCTCTAATTCTTACCCCTACTTCTATGAGCGCCAAAGAATCCGCCCTCTAGTCTCTAATTCTTGCACCTACTTCTATGAGGGTCAAAGAATCCGCCCTCTGGTCTCTAATTCTTGCCCCTACTTCTATGAGGGTCAAAGAATCCGCCCTCTGGTCTCTAATTCTTACCCCTACTTCTATGAGGGCCAAAGAATCCGCCCTCTAGTATCTAATTCTTACCCCTACTTCTATGAGTGCCAAAGAATCCGCCCTCTAGTCTCTAATTCTTGCACCTACTTCTATGAGTGCCAAAGAATCCGCCCTCTAGTCTCTAATTCTTGCCCCTACTTCTATGAGTGCCAAAGAATCCACCCTCTAGTCTCTAATTCTTACCCCTACTTCTATGAGTGCCAAAGAATCCACCCTCTAGTCTCTAATTCTTACCCCTACTTCTATGAGTGCCAAAGAATCCACCCTCTAGTCTCTAATTCTTACCCCTACTTCTATGAGTGCCAAAGAATCCACCCTCTAGTCTCTAATTCTTACCCCTACTTCTATGAGTGCCAAAGAATCCACCCTCTAGTCTCTAATTCTTACACCTACTTCTATGAGTGCCAAAGAATCCACCCTCTAGTCTCTAATTCTTACCCCTACTTCTATGAGTGCCAAAGAATCCGCCCTCTAGTCTCTAATTCTTGCCCCTACTTCTATGAGTGCCAAAGAATCCGCCCTCTAGTCTCTAATTCTTGCCCCTACTTCTATGAGCGCCAAAGAATCCGCCCTCTAGTCTCTAATTCTTTCCCCTACTTCTATGAGCGCCAAAGACTCCGCCCTCTAGTCTCTAATTCTTGCCCCTACTTCTATGAGGGACAAAGAATCCGCCCTCTAGTCTCTAATTCTTGCCCCTACTTCTATGAGGGCCAAAGAATCCGCCCTCTAGTCTCTAATTCTTGCCCCTACTTCTATGAGGGCCAAAGAATCCGCCCTCTAGTCTCTAATTCTTGCCCCAACTTCTATGAGTGCCAAAGAATCCGCCCTCTAGTCTCTAATTCTTGCCCCAACTTCTATGAGTACCAAAGAATCCGCCCTCTAGTCTCTAATTCTTACCCCTACTTCAATGAGGGCCAAAGAAGCCGCCCTCTAGTCTCTAATTCTTGCCACTACTTCTATGAGTGCCAAAGAATCCGCCCTCTAGTATCTAATTCTTGCCCCTACTTCTATGAGTGCCAAAGAATCCGCCCTCTAGTCTCTAATTCTTACCCCTACTTCTATGAGTGCCAAAGAATCCACCCTCTAGTCTCTAATTCTTACCCCTACTTCTATGAGCGACAAAGAATCCGCCCTCTAGTCTCTAATTCTTGCCCCTACTTCTATGAGGGACAAAGAATCCGCCCTCTAGTCTCTAATTCTTGCCCCTACTTCTATGAGGGACAAAGAATCCGCCCTCTAGTCTCTAATTCTTGCCCCTACTTCTATGAGGGCCAAAGAATCCGCCCTCTAGTCTCTAATTCTTGCCCCTACTTCTATGAGGGCCAAAGAATCCGCCCTCTAGTCTCTAATTCTTGCCCCTACTTCTATGAGGGCCAAAGAATCCGCCCTCTAGTCTCTAATTCTTGCCCCTACTTCTATGAGGGCCAAAGAATCCGCCCTCTAGTCTCTAATTCTTACCCCTTCTTCTATGAGTGCCAAAGAATCCGCCCTCTAGTATCTAATTCTTGCCCCTACTTCTATGAGCGCCAAAGAATCCACCCTCTAGTCTCCAATTCTTGCCCCTACTTCTATGAGCGCCAAAGAATCCACCCTCTAGTCTCCAATTCTTACTCCTACTTCTATGAGGGCCAAAGAATCCGCCCTCTAGTCTCTAATTCTTGCCCCAACTTCTATGAGTGCCAAAGAATCCGCCCTCTAGTCTCTAATTCTTGCCCCAACTTCTATGAGTGCCAAAGAATCCGCCCTCTAGTCTCTAATTCTTACCCCTACTTCAATGAGGGCCAAAGAAGCCGCCCTCTAGTCTCTAATTCTTGCCACTACTTCTATGAGTGCCAAAGAATCCGCCCTCTAGTATCTAATTCTTGCCCCTACTTCTATGAGTGCCAAAGAATCCGCCCTCTAGTCTCTAATTCTTGCCCCTACTTCTATGAGTGCCAAAGAATCCACCCTCTAGTCTCTAATTCTTACCCCTACTTCTATGAGCGCCAAAGAATCCGCCCTCTAGTATCTAATTCTTGCCCCTACTTCTATGAGCGCCAAAGAATCCGCCCTCTAGTCTCCAATTCTTGCCCCTACTTCTATGAGCGCCAAAGAATCCACCCTCTAGTCTCCAATTCTTGCCCCTACTTCTATGAGCGCCAAAGAATCCACCCTCTAGTCTCCAATTCTTGCCCCTACTTCTATGAGCGCCAAAGAATCCACCCTCTAGTCTCCAATTCTTGCCCCTACTTCTATGAGCGCCAAAGAATCCGCCCTCTAGTCTCTAATTCTTGCCCCTACTTCTATGAGTGCCAAAGAATCCGCCCTCTAGTCTCTAATTCTTGCCCCTACTTCTATGAGTGCCAAAGAATCCACCCTCTAGTCTCTAATTCTTACCCCTACTTCTATGAGTGCCAAAGAATCCACCCTCTAGTCTCTAATTCTTACACCTACTTCTATGAGTGCCAAAGAATCCACCCTCTAGTCTCTAATTCTTACCCCTACTTCTATGAGTGCCAAAGAATCCGCCCTCTAGTCTCTAATTCTTGCCCCTATTTCTATGAGTGCCAAAGAATCCGCCCTCTAGTCTCTAATTCTTGCCCCTACTTCTATGAGCGCCAAAGAATCCGCCCTCTAGTCTCTAATTCTTTCCCCTACTTCTATGAGCGCCAAAGACTCCGCCCTCTAGTCTCTAATTCTTGCCCCTACTTCTATGAGGGACAAAGAATCCGCCCTCTAGTCTCTAATTCTTGCCCCTACTTCTATGAGGGCCAAAGAATCCGCCCTCTAGTCTCTAATTCTTGCCCCTACTTCTATGAGGGCCAAAGAATCCGCCCTCTAGTCTCTAATTCTTGCCCCAACTTCTATGAGTGCCAAAGAATCCGCCCTCTAGTCTCTAATTCTTGCCCCAACTTCTATGAGTGCCAAAGAATCCGCCCTCTAGTCTCTAATTCTTACCCCTACTTCAATGAGGGCCAAAGAAGCCGCCCTCTAGTCTCTAATTCTTGCCACTACTTCTATGAGTGCCAAAGAATCCGCCCTCTAGTATCTAATTCTTGCCCCTACTTCTATGAGTGCCAAAGAATCCGCCCTCTAGTCTCTAATTCTTACCCCTACTTCTATGAGTGCCAAAGAATCCACCCTCTAGTCTCTAATTCTTACCCCTACTTCTATGAGCGCCAAAGAATCCGCCCTCTAGTCTCTAATTCTTGCCCCTACTTCTATGAGGGACAAAGAATCCGCCCTCTAGTCTCTAATTCTTGCCCCTACTTCTATGAGGGACAAAGAATCCGCCCTCTAGTCTCTAATTCTTGCCCCTACTTCTATGAGGGCCAAAGAATCCGCCCTCTAGTCTCTAATTCTTGCCCCTACTTCTATGAGGGCCAAAGAATCCGCCCTCTAGTCTCTAATTCTTGCCCCTACTTCTATGAGGGCCAAAGAATCCGCCCTCTAGTCTCTAATTCTTGCCCCTACTTCTATGATGGCCAAAGAATCCGCCCTCTAGTCTCTAATTCTTACCCCTTCTTCTATGAGTGCCAAAGAATCCGCCCTCTAGTATCTAATTCTTGCCCCTACTTCTATGAGCGCCAAAGAATCCACCCTCTAGTCTCCAATTCTTGCCCCTACTTCTATGAGCGCCAAAGAATCCACCCTCTAGTCTCCAATTCTTACTCCTACTTCTATGAGGGCCAAAGAATCCGCCCTCTAGTCTCTAATTCTTGCCCCAACTTCTATGAGTGCCAAAGAATCCGCCCTCTAGTCTCTAATTCTTGCCCCAACTTCTATGAGTGCCAAAGAATCCGCCCTCTAGTCTCTAATTCTTACCCCTACTTCAATGAGGGCCAAAGAAGCCGCCCTCTAGTCTCTAATTCTTGCCACTACTTCTATGAGTGCCAAAGAATCCGCCCTCTAGTATCTAATTCTTGCCCCTACTTCTATGAGTGCCAAAGAATCCGCCCTCTAGTCTCTAATTCTTGCCCCTACTTCTATGAGTGCCAAAGAATCCACCCTCTAGTCTCTAATTCTTACCCCTACTTCTATGAGCGCCAAAGAATCCGCCCTCTAGTATCTAATTCTTGCCCCTACTTCTATGAGCGCCAAAGAATCCGCCCTCTAGTCTCCAATTCTTGCCCCTACTTCTATGAGCGCCAAAGAATCCACCCTCTAGTCTCCAATTCTTGCCCCTACTTCTATGAGCGCCAAAGAATCCACCCTCTAGTCTCCAATTCTTGCCCCTACTTCTATGAGCGCCAAAGAATCCACCCTCTAGTCTCCAATTCTTGCCCCTACTTCTATGAGCGCCAAAGAATCCGCCCTCTAGTCTCTAATTCTTGCCCCTACTTCTATGAGTGCCAAAGAATCCGCCCTCTAGTCTCTAATTCGTGCCCCTACTTCTATGAGTGCCAAAGAATCCGCCCTCTAGTCTCTAATTCTTGCCCCTACTTCTATGAGCGACAAAGAATCCGCCCTCTAGTCTCTAATTCTTGCCCCTACTTCTATGAGCGACAAAGAATCCGCCCTCTAGTCTCTAATTCTTGCCCCTACTTCTATGAGCGCCAAAGAATCCGCCCTCTAGTCTCTAATTCTTGCCCCTACTTCTATGAGGGCCAAAGAATCCGCCCTCTAGTCTCTAATTCTTGCACCTACTTCTATGAGGGCCAAAGAATCCGCCCTCTAGTCTCTAATTCTTGCCCCTACTTCTATAGGGGCCAAAGAATCCGCCCTCTAGTCTCTAATTCTTGCCCCTACTTCTATGAGGGCCAAAGAATCTGCCCTCTCGTATCTAATTCTTACCCCTACTTCTATGAGGGCCAAAGAATCCGCCCTCTAGTATCTCATTCTTGCCCCTACTTCTATGAGCGCCAAAGAATCCGCCCTCTAGTCTCTAATTCTTGCCCCTACTTCTATGAGCGCCAAAGAATCTGCCCTCTAGTCTCTAATTCTTACCCCTACTTCTATGAGTGCCAAAGAATCCGCCCTCTAGTCTCTAATTCTTGCACCTACTTCTATGAGGGTCAAAGAATCCGCCCTCTGGTCTCTAATTCTTGCCCCTACTTCTATGAGGGCCAAAGAATCCTCCCTCTAGTCTCTAATTCTTACCCCTATTTCTATGAGTGCCAAAGAATCCGCCCTCTAGTATCTAATTCTTACCCCTACTTCTATGAGTGCCAAAGAATCCGCCCTCTAGTCTCTAATTCTTGCCCGAAGTTCTATGAGTGCCAAAGAATCCGCCCTCTAGTCTCTAATTCTTGCCCCTACTTCTATGAGTGCCAAAGAATCCGCCCTCTAGTCTCTAATTCTTGCCCCTACTTCTATGAGTGCCAAAGAATCCGCCCTCTAGTCTCTAATTCTTGCCCCTACTTCTATGAGTGCCAAAGAATCCGTCCTCTATTCTCTAATTCTTGCCCCTACTTCTATGAGTGCCAAAGAATCCGCCCTCTAGTCTCTAATTCTTGCCCCTACTTCTATGAGCGACAAAGAATCCGCCCTCTAGTTTCTAATTCTTGCCCCTACTTCTATGAGCGCCAAAGAATCCGCCCTCTAGTCTCTAATTCTTGCCCCTACTTCTATGAGCGCCAAAGAATCCGCCCTCTAGTCTCTAATTCTTGCCCCTACTTCTATTAGCGCCAAAGAATCCGCCCTCTAGTCTCTAATTCTTGCCCCTACTTCTATGAGGGCCAAAGAATCCGCCCTCTAGTCTCTAATTCTTGCCCCTACTTCTATGAGGGCCAAAGAATCCGCCCTCTAGTCTCTAATTCTTACCCCTACTTCTATGAGAGCCAAAGAATCCGCCATCTAGTCTCTAAGTCTTACCCCTACTTCTATGAGGGCCAAAGAATCCGCCCTCTAGTCTCTAATTCTTGCCCCTACTTCTATGAGGGCCAAAGAATCCGCCCTCTAGTATCTAATTCTTGCCCCTACTTCTATGAGGGCCAAAGAATCCGCCCTCTAGTCTCTAATTCTTGCCCCTACTTCTATAGGGGCCAAAGAATCTGCCCTCTAGTCTCTAATTCTTACCCCTACTTCTATGAGCGCCAAAGAATCCGACCTCTAGTCTCTAATTCTTGCACCTACTTCTATGAGGGTCAAAGAATCCGCCCTCTAGTCTCTAATTCTTGCCCCTACTTCTATGAGGGCCAAAGAATCCTCCCTCTAGTCTCTAATTCTTACCCCTACTCCCATGAGTGCCAAAGAATCCGCCCTCTAGTCTCTAATTCTTGCCCCTACTCCCATGAGTGCCAAAGAATCCGCCCTCTAGTCTCTAATTCTTGCCCCTACTTCTATGAGTGCCAAAGAATCCGCCCTCTAGTATCTAATTCTTGCCCATACTTCTATGAGTACCAAAGAATCCGCCCTCTAGTATCTAATTCTTACCCCTACTTCTATGAGTGCCAAAGAATCCGCCCTCTAGTCTCTAATTCTTATCCCTACTTCTATGAGTGCCAAAGAATCCGCCCTCTAGTCTCTAATTCTTGCACCTACTTCTATGAGGGCCAAAGAATCCGCCCTCTAGTCTCTAATTCTTGCACCTACTTCTATGAGGGCCAAAGAATCCGCCCTCTAGTCTCTAATTCTTGCCCCTACTTCTATGAGTGCCAAAGAATCAACCCTCTAGTCTCTAATTCTTGCCCCTACTTCTATGAGTGCCAAAGAATCCGCCCTCTAGTATCTAATTCTTGCCCCTACTTCTATGAGTACCAAAGAATCCGCCCACTAATATCTAATTCTTACCCCTACTTCTATGAGTGCCAAAGAATCCGCCCTCTAGTCTCTAATTCTTGCCCCTACTTCTATGAGCGACAAAGAATCCGCCCTCTAGTTTCTAATTCTTGCCCCTACTTCTATGAGCGCCAAAGAATCCGCCCTCTAGTCTCTAATTCTTGCCCATACTTCTATGAGCGCCAAAGAATCCACCCTCTAGTCTCTAATTCTTGCCCCTACTTCTATGAGCGCCAAAGAATCCGCCCTCTAGTCTCTAATTCTTGCCCCTACTTCTATGAGGGCCAAAGAATCCGCCCTCTAGTCTCTAATTCTTGCACCTACTTCTATAAGTGCCAAAGAATCCGCCCTCTAGTCTCTAATTTTTGCCCCTACTTCTATGAGGGCCAAAGAATCCGCCCTCTAGTCTTTAATTCTTACCCCTACTTCTATGAGCGCCAAAGAATCCGCCATCTAGTCTCTAATTCTTACCCCTACTTCTATGAGGGCCAAAGAATCCGCCCTCTAGTCTCTAATTCTTGCCCCTACTTTTATGAGGGCCAAAGAACCCGCCCTCTAGTATCTAATTCTTGCCCCTACTTCTATGAGTGCCAAAGAATCCGCCCTCTAGTATCTAATTCTTGCCCCTACTTCTATGAGCACCAAAGAATCCGCCCTCTAGTCTCTAATTCTTACCCCTACTTCTATGAGCGCCAAAGAATCCGCCCTCTAGTCTCTAATTCTTGCCCCTACTTCTATGAGGGCCAAAGAATCCGCCCTCTAGTCTCTAATTCTTGCCCCTACTTCTATGAGGGCCAAAGAATCCGCCCTCTAGTCTCTAATTCTTGCCCCTACTTCTATGAAGGCCAAAGAATCCGCCCTCTAGTCTCTAATTCTTGCACCTACTTCTATGAGTGCCAAAGAATCCGACCTCTAGTCTCTAATTCTTGCCCCTACTTCTATGAGGGCCAAAGAATCTGCCCTCTAGTCTCTAATTCTTACCCCTACTTCTATGAGGGCCAAAGAATCTGCCCTCTCGTATCTAATTCTTACCCCTACTTCTATGAGTGCCAAAGAATCCGCCCTCTAGTATCTAATTCTTGCCCCTACTTCTATGAGCGCCAAAGAATCCGCTCTCTAGTCTCTAATTCTTGCCCCTACTTCTATGAGCGCCAAAGAATCTGCCATCTAGTCTCTAATTCTTACCCCTACTTCTATGAGTGCCAAAGAATCCGCCCTCTAGTCTCCAATTCTTGCTCCTACTTCTATGAGCGCCAAAGAATCCGCCCTCTAGTCTCTAATTCTTGCCCGAAGTTCTATGAGTGCCAAAGAATCCGCCCTCTAGTCTCTAATTCTTGCCCCTACTTCTATGAGTGCCAAAGAATCCGCCCTCTAGTCTCTAATTCTTGCCCCTACTTCTATGAGTGCCAAAGAATCCGCCCTCTAGTCTCTAATTCTTGCCCCTACTTCTATGAGTGCCAAAGAATCCGTCCTCTATTCTCTAATTCTTGCCCCTACTTCTATGAGTGCCAAAGAATCCGCCCTCTAGTCTCTAATTCTTGCCCCTACTTCTATGAGCGACAAAGAATCCGCCCTCTAGTTTCTAATTCTTGCCCCTACTTCTATGAGCGCCAAAGAATCCGCCCTCTAGTCTCTAATTCTTGCCCCTACTTCTATGAGCGCCAAAGAATCCGCCCTCTAGTCTCTAATTCTTGCCCCTACTTCTATGAGCGCCAAAGAATCCGCCCTCTAGTCTCTAATTCTTGCCCCTACTTCTATGAGGGCCAAAGAATCCGCCCTCTAGTCTCTAATTCTTGCACCTACTTCTATGAGTGCCAAAGAATCCGCCCTCTAGTCTCTAATTCTTGCCCCTACTTCTATGAGGGCCAAAGAATCCGCCCTCTAGTCTCTAATTCTTACCCCTACTTCTATGAGAGCCAAAGAATCCGCCATCTAGTCTCTAAGTCTTACCCCTACTTCTATGAGGGCCAAAGAATCCGCCCTCTAGTCTCTAATTCTTGCCCCTACTTCTATGAGGGCCAAAGAATCCGCCCTCTAGTATCTAATTCTTGCCCCTACTTCTATGAGCGCCAAAGAATCCGCTCTCTAGTCTCTAATTCTTGCCCCTACTTCTATGAGCGCCAAAGAATCTGCCCTCTAGTCTCTAATTCTTACCCCTACTTCTATGAGCGCCAAAGAATCCGCCCTCTAGTCTCTAATTCTTGCACCTACTTCTATGAGGGTCAAAGAATCCGCCCTCTAGTCTCTAATTCTTGCCCCTACTTCTATGAGGGCCAAAGAATCTTCCCTCTAGTCTCTAATTCTTACCCCTACTCCCATGAGTGCCAAAGAATCCGCCCTCTAGTCTCTAATTCTTGCCCCTACTCCCATGAGTGCCAAAGAATCCGCCCTCTAGTCTCTAATTCTTGCCCCTACTTCTATGAGTGCCAAAGAATCCGCCCTCT
Source organism: Cepaea hortensis (assembly GCA_963921405.1). Classification (NCBI taxonomy): domain Eukaryota; kingdom Metazoa; phylum Mollusca; class Gastropoda; order Stylommatophora; family Helicidae; genus Cepaea; species Cepaea hortensis. The sequence continues at coordinate 61,109,716 of OY992884.1, forward strand.
AGTATCTAATTCTTGCCCATACTTCTATGAGTACCAAAGAATCCGCCCTCTAGTATCTAATTCTTACCCCTACTTCTATGAGTGCCAAAGAATCCGCCCTCTAGTCTCTAATTCTTATCCCTACTTCTATGAGTGCCAAAGAATCCGCCCTCTAGTCTCTAATTCTTGCACCTACTTCTATGAGGGCCAAAGAATACGCCCTCTAGTCTCTAATTCTTGCACCTACTTCTATGAGGGCCAAAGAATCCGCCCTCTAGTCTCTAATTCTTGCCCCTACTTCTATGAGTGCCAAAGAATCAACCCTCTAGTCTCTAATTCTTGCCCCTACTTCTATGAGTGCCAAAGAATCCGCCCTCTAGTATCTAATTCTTGCCCCTACTTCTATGAGTACCAAAGAATCCGCCCACTAATATCTAATTCTTACCCCTACTTCTATGAGTGCCAAAGAATCCGCCCTCTAGTCTCTAATTCTTGCCCCTACTTCTATGAGCGACAAAGAATCCGCCCTCTAGTTTCTAATTCTTGCCCCTACTTCTATGAGCGCCAAAGAATCCGCCCTCTAGTCTCTAATTCTTGCCCATACTTCTATGAGCGCCAAAGAATCCGCCCTCTAGTCTCTAATTCTTGCCCCTACTTCTATGAGCGCCAAAGAATCCGCCCTCTAGTCTCTAATTCTTGCCCCTACTTCTATGAGGGCCAAAGAATCCGCCCTCTAGTCTCTAATTCTTGCACCTACTTCTATAAGTGCCAAAGAATCCGCCCTCTAGTCTCTAATTTTTGCCCCTACTTCTATGAGGGCCAAAGAATCCGCCCTCTAGTCTTTAATTCTTACCCCTACTTCTATGAGCGCCAAAGAATCCGCCATCTAGTCTCTAATTCTTACCCCTACTTCTATGAGGGCCAAAGAATCCGCCCTCTAGTCTCTAATTCTTGCCCCTACTTTTATGAGGGCCAAAGAACCCGCCCTCTAGTATCTAATTCTTGCCCCTACTTCTATGAGTGCCAAAGAATCCGCCCTCTAGTATCTAATTCTTGCCCCTACTTCTATGAGCACCAAAGAATCCGCCCTCTAGTCTCTAATTCTTACCCCTACTTCTATGAGCGCCAAAGAATCCGCCCTCTAGTCTCTAATTCTTGCCCCTACTTCTATGAGGGCCAAAGAATCCGCCCTCTAGTCTCTAATTCTTGCCCCTACTTCTATGAGGGCCAAAGAATCCGCCCTCTAGTCTCTAATTCTTGCCCCTACTTCTATGAAGGCCAAAGAATCCGCCCTCTAGTCTCTAATTCTTGCACCTACTTCTATGAGTGCCAAAGAATCCGACCTCTAGTCTCTAATTCTTGCCCCTACTTCTATGAGGGCCAAAGAATCTGCCCTCTAGTCTCTAATTCTTACCCCTACTTCTATGAGGGCCAAAGAATCTGCCCTCTCGTATCTAATTCTTACCCCTACTTCTATGAGTGCCAAAGAATCCGCCCTCTAGTATCTAATTCTTGCCCCTACTTCTATGAGCGCCAAAGAATCCGCTCTCTAGTCTCTAATTCTTGCCCCTACTTCTATGAGCGCCAAAGAATCTGCCATCTAGTCTCTAATTCTTACCCCTACTTCTATGAGTGCCAAAGAATCCGCCCTCTAGTCTCTAATTCTTGCACCTACTTCTATGAGGGTCAAAGAATCCGCCCTCTAGTCTCTAATTCTTACCCCTACTTCTATGAGGGCCAAAGAATCCTCCCTCTAGTCTCTAATTCTTACCCCTACTTCTATGAGGACCAAAGAATCCTTCCTCTAGTCTCTAATTCTTACCCCTACTCCTATGAGTGCCAAAGAATCCTTCCTCTAGTCTCTAATTCTTACCCCTACTTCTATGAGGGCCAAAGAATCCTCCCTCTAGTCTCTAATTCTTACCCCTACTCCTATGAGTGCCAAAGAATCCTTCCTCTAGTCTCTAATTCTTGCCCCTACTTCTATGAGTGCCAAAGAATCCGCCCTCTAGTATCTAATTCTTGCCCCTACTTCTATGAGTACCAAAGAATCCGCCCTCTAGTATCTAATTCTTACCCCTACTTCTATGAGTACCAAAGAATCCGCCCTCTAGTATCTAATTCTTACCCCTACTTCTATGAGTGCCAAAGAATCCGCCCTCTAGTCTCTAATTCTTATCCCTACTTCTATGAGTGCCAAAGAATCCGCCCTCTAGTCTCTAATTCTTGCCCCTACTTCTATTAGGGCCAAAGAATCCGCCCTCTAGTCTCTAATTCTTGCACCTACTTCTATGAGGGCCAAAGAATCCGCCCTCTAGTCTCTAATTCTTGCCCCTACTTCTATGAGGGCCAAAGATTCCTCCCTCTAGTCTCTAATTCTTGCACCTACTTCTATGAGTGCCAAAGAATCCGCCCTCTAGTCTCTAATTCTTACCCCTACTTCTATGAGTGCCAAAGAATCCACCCTCTAGTCTCTAATTCTTACCCCTACTTCTATGAGTGCCAAAGAACCCACCCTCTAGTCTCTAATTCTTGCCCCTACTTCTATGAGTGCCAAAGAATCCGCCCTCTAGTCTCTAACTCTTGCCCCTACTTCTATGAGTGCCAAAGAATCCGCCCTCTAGTCTCTAATTCTTGCCCCTACTTCTATGAGTGCCAAAGAATCCGCCCTCTAGTCTCTAATTCTTGCCCCTACTTCTATGAGTGCCAAAGAATCCGCCCTCTAGTCTCTAATTCTTGCCCCTACTTCTATGAGTGCCAAAGAATCCGCCCTCTAGTCTCTAATTCTTGCCCCTACTTCTATGAGCGCCAAAGAATCCGCCCTCTAGTCTCTAATTCTTGCCCCTACTTCTATGAGCGCCAAAGAATCCGCCCTCTAGTCTCTAATTCTTGCCCCTACTTCTATGAGTGCCAAAGAATCCGCCCTCTAGTCTCTAATTCTTGCCCCTACTTCTATGAGTGCCAAAGAATCCGCCCTCTAGTCTCTAATTCTTGCCCCTACTTCTATGAGCGCCAAAGAATCCGCCCTCTAGTCTCTAATTCTTACCCCTACTTCTATGAGCGCCAAAGAATCTGCCCTCTAGTCTCTAATTCTTACCCCTACTTCTATGAGGGCCAAAGAATCCGCCCTCTAGTCTCTAATTCTTGCCCCTACTTCTATGAGTGCCAAAGTATCCGCCCTCTAGTCTCTAATTCTTGCACCTACTTCTATGAGCGCCAAAGAATCCGCCATCTAGTCTCTAATTCTTGCCCCTACTTCTATGAGGGCCAAAGAATCTGCCCTTTAGTCTCTAATTCTTACCCTTACTTTCATGAGCGCCAAAGAATCTGCCCTCTAGTCTCTAATTCTTACCCCTACTTTCATGAGCGCCAAAGAATCCGCCATCTAGTCTCTAATTCTTGCCTCTACTTTCATGAGCGCCAAAGAATCTTCCCTCTAGTCTCTAATTCTTACCCCTACTTCTATGAGTGCCAAAGAATCCGCCATCTTGTATCTAATTCTTGCCCCTACTTCTATGAGCGCTAAAGAATCTGCCATATAGTCTCTAATTCTTACCCCTACTTCCATGAGTGCCAAAGAATCCGCCATCTTGTATCTAATTCTTACCCCTACTTCTATGAGCGCTAAAGAATCTGCCCTCTAGTCTCTAATTCTTGCCCCTACTTCCATGAGTGCCAAAGAATCCGCCCTCTAGTCTCTAATTCTTGCCCCTACTTCGATGAGTGCCAAAGAATCCGCCCTCTAGTATCTAATTCTTACCCCTACTTCTATGAGTGCCAAAGAATCCGCCCTCTAGTATCTAATTCTTACCCCTACTTCTATGAGTGCCAAAGAATCCGCCCTCTAGTCTCTAATTCTTACCCCTACTTCTATGAGCGCCAAAGAATCCACCCTCTAGTCTCTAATTCTTACCCCTACTTCTATGAGCGCCAAAGAATCCGCCATCTAGTCTCTAATTCTTACCCCTACTTCTATGAGTGCCAAAGAATCCACCCTCTAGTCTCTAATTCTTACCCCTACTTCTATGAGTGTCAATGAATCCGTCCTCTAGTCTCTAATTCTTACCCCTACTTCTATGAGCGCCAAAGAATCCGCCTTCTAGTCTCTAATTCTTGCCCCTACTTCCATGAGCGTCAAAGAATCCGCCCTCTAGTCTCTAATTCTTGCCCCTACTTCCATGAGCGTCAAAGAATCCGCCATCTAGTCTCTAATTCTTGCCCCTACTTCTATGAGCGCCAACCAATACGTGTCTGTTTATTTATAGAGGTTAGTTTACTTGTCTGGCAAGAGAGTGGTCCTGATTCAAACTTCAACAGAAGCAAGGGTTTATTTTTCTGACCAGTACAGCTTTGGGGGTCGACCCAACATTGTACGTATGGGTTGTATGTTCTTTATTGCATTCAACTCCAGCATTTATTGGCTGTTTGTAATTCACTGTGCAATTTTACGTTCAGCTGTTGCCATACATTTTCGTAATTTTCAGGGGAAGTTTTTGGAAAGGAAAAGCGGCGAAGAATAACACTAGCCACCCACCTCTGTATATCGTGACCTGGACTATGTGAAGGCCTAACGTTTCACACCTCACAAACAGTGTATGCCATGGGACTACCAGAATCTTAAAATGTTTTGCGTATCCTTTTACAGGACTTAGCTGTCAACAGCAGCATCTTTCAGCTGTCTGTTGATCTCTTGGCAAGATTACGCTCAGTAGTTTGCCATTGCTTTCTGAGCGGCCGGCTCAGTATCCGCAAGTCACGAGCGGGGGTCGAACCACCTCAGTTCTCGCTCCGCTGCGAGACTCTGCGTGATAAACGGGATTACAGAGAGAAAGTGTTATAACCCCACAGCCAGAGAGACCGGCACCAGAATCTTACGTTAGAAAATAACGGTAACTTGTGTGTACGTCAACCATCACAAAACATGACGGAGATAACTATCCGTGTATTGATTGATTCGCTCGTACCGGGACACGTTCACTAAATTGTTATTCCAAGTTGTTAATGGCATTATCTTGTGGTTTCCCCGAAGTTCACATTAACACATTAGATGGTCATTTAGGGTGTCTAGCAGGAACTATATTAAATATATATATACACCCACACACACACGCGCGCATATATATATATATATATATATATATATATATATATATATATATATATATATATATATATATATATATATATATATATATAACATTTTAATAACAAAATTATATAAGTTCTTATTATTATGTTGGTCTACAGCGTTTGGCGTGACGTATACAGATAGACGTTAGATGCAACGTTCTGTTTTTCGCCTGTCTTATTGCTTGTGCAAATGTCATATTTAATTTCTGCAATATTTCTTTTACTCCATTTAGTAGTCCCTTCTTGGATCGTCCTCTCGTCTGGTATCCCGATGTTCTCACGTAGGACGCTCTTCTAGCTGTTGTATGATCTTGTTCTTTCATTCTTTGGTGTTCTATAAAGTCAGTAATCGGTGGTATCCATGCACTTGTTCATAAGTTTCAAATTTATCTCTCTATCTCTTCTTGTTTATCCAGCAGCGTTTCATATGCATTTCATCTCATATGCCTATGTGTTTCTAGGACTGTCTATGTCCGACATTGATAACATAAGGTTGGGGCGAATAAAGCATGTACCTGCTTCTTCTTTTGTATGTCTTTGAGCCCGAGGAATCAAGACAACATGATTAGTTCAGTCACCGCGAACTGTGTCGATTAGGATTTTTTTTTTGTCCCCGACAGAATAAAAATCTATCACCTTTCAGAGAATTCGAACCTCTATCTCCCAAATGAATGACCGGCGTACTAACCACTCGGTCACGGTGCTGAGTGATCTCGAGGTATGGTGTCCGCCTCGAGTGCTGGAGGTCATGGGTTCAAGCCCCGGTGAGGGCTGGTAATTTTACACGTGGACTTCTAACAAATTTCCCCTGGTGGCTGGGTAGTGAGATCGGACGCCCGTGTGTATTGTTGCGCACGTAAAAATTACCTTGGTAGTTGGAAATCGGAAAAGAGTAGCCTAACGGCGCTGCCCGGGCAAAGTTAAAAGTTTTTTGAGTTAAAAATCTACCCAAAGTATTTCAGGATCCTCGCCGGTGCTACGGAGTTCGTGCAGTGAGTTGAGATTCTCAGGACTCAGGCTTGAGTTAGGAATATAACGGAGCACCTATGGTTACACCCGTGTGCCTTGATGTTGATCCGACGACTAAACTAAACTAAAAACTAAAACTATCTGGATGATTGGGGATAGAATTATATAACACTTGTAGACTCGGGTACATTATCGTCTCTGCGTTCACATACACACATAGAGACCCATGGAAGAATTGTCTAGGTGATCTAAAGGTTAGCAATATCCGACACCGAAAGGTTAAAAGAGCACGCTCTTCCGGTATGCTGGTGGAAAGTTAGTGGGTTCTCTCCCTACACCGGTCAGATGGATTTAAACGTTGACTTCTCGCCCTTGACTTGGGGACCTAAATTACACGTACCTCAGAAGTTGCAATGGGTTCGCCTGATGGCGATGGACACTGGTACTAGAGAAAGCTGGCGCGCACGCACACACACACACACACACACACACACACACACACACACACACACACACACACACAAATCAATCCAGTGTGGACTATGCTCGAGTTCAAAGAAAGTTGTGTTAGTTGCATGCCCTTTACAGGGCGTTGCAGTCAACCCTACCATGTTTTTGCTGTTTGTGATTCCTGGGCAAGTTTACGTTCAGTAGTTTGCTATTGTTTTCTGAACGACCAGCACTTATACCATTATATGGAAACCAACGCAAGACGGCCTGCTTCCATATCGCCCGCTGCTGTGTTTCGACCGCGGTATGCGGGATTACGAATTGCATTCGTAACCCCTTTCGCTCAAAGAAAGCGAACTAATAAAAGCAACACGCCAAACAAACTACCAGGCTGTCCAAATATTTCATTGGCTATGTGATTTCTACAATATGCAAATACAGAAGCCTATCTTTGGAAACGAGGATGTCTTATACGGGGCATGTCCCACGCTGGGCGAGCGGGTTTGTCAATATGTGTGAGCTGGTTTTGAGTCGTGCCTTAATTGGGCCGATCAATTTGCATTCAGAACACCCTTTTGTAGTGACACTAATATGGTGAAGTGCTACGGGTTTGTCAGATTTGAAAATAAAATTTCCCTGGAGTCTGTCTGCGTTGTCAGGGCAAATTTTTGGTTTTGCAAACGATACATGTGGGAGAGGGTGAAAGAGAGAGAGGAGAGAGAGAGAGAGAGAGAGAGAGAGAGAGAGAGAGAGAGAGAGAGATAGAGATGAGGGGGTGGAGATTATGAAAGACAGAGACAAAGTGTGTTTGTGTGTGTGTGTGTAAGAGAGACACACAGACAAACAAACTGACAGACACCCAGAGACAGTAGTAGTAGTAGTAGTAGTAGTAGTAGTAGTAGTAGTAGTAGTAGTAGTAGTAGTAGTAGTAGTAGTAGTAGTAGTAGTAGTAGTAGTAGTAGTAGTAGTAGTAGTAGTAGTAGTAGTAGGCACCACGTAGCTATCCATTCTCTTACGCGATGCCAGAAGACTGCTCTTGCTTCCCGTAATGGCTTTTCCACACCCACACCCACACCTAAGACTAGCTGAGAGAAACAGTGCACTCTGGGTGCAGGTGTACTTGCTGATCTCTAGGCTGACGTGTACTACAGAAGTAGACTGACTAGCTGTTAGCTGACCGTGTCTTTGAATGTACTACCCAACATTAGTGTCAACGAACAAACGTGTCTTTGTCGTCCAACGCCTTCAAGAGTTCAGCGGGTACTTGTGGGTGGAATTGGTAGGAGGGACAAAAATTAACACGCAGGGTTAGAGGATTGGATCAATTGGTGTCGATGCAATAGGCAGAAGGAAAGACAGAAGGAGACTAAATTTACAGACAGATGAACAGTAGATTCATACACAGATAGACGGACAAGAAAATACAGAGGGCTAGGCAGACAGAAAGTCGCAAAAGCAGGCAGGTCGGTAGGTAGGAAACTGAATAAATTGATGATAGGATGAATTGGTGAACGGATACGGAAAAGAAAAAGACAGGCAGACAAACTGTGGTAGACAATTATCGATGGAAGGGACGACTTATATACAGGTGGATGGATGGGTGAGTGGATAGATGGATGGATGGATGGAAACGTGAGTGGGTGAATGTGTGAATAGATAAGTGAGTGAGTTATGTTGTTATGATGGTCGGTTGGTAAAGAAACAGATTGTTATAATCTAAATCAATATGTTGTTATGATGGTCGGTTGGTAAAGAAACAGATTGTAATAATCTAAATCAACCTATACATCTGCGAAGGGAAAAAGAGTAATCTCGTTTCTACGTCCTACCTTTCAAATAAGCAAATATTATATACGCATAAACAACCGATCGCCCACCAGCGAGGAAAATATGATATATACATATATATCCTACCTTCACACCAGCCAGGCAAATATTATATACACACATACATCCTACCTTCCCACCAGCCAGCACATATTATATACACATACATCCTACCTTCCCACCAGCCTGCAAATATTATCTTATATATACATACATCCTACCTTCCCATAAGACAACAAATATTATATACACATACATCCTAACTTCCCATCAGCCAGCAAATATTATATATATATACATACATCCTACCTTCCCATAAGACAATAAATATTATATATACATACATCCTACCTTCCCATAAGACAACAAATATTAAGATCAATATAATATTTATATATCCAACTAGATAGAAAATGCAGACATGAAAATCCGGCTGCTGTTGGGGCTGAAGTACAAGCGTTGATTTTCGAGAATTCGCTAGACGGTGACGCGGTCATCTACACAGATGGGTCGGTCGTCCGACATGTGAGAAGCTCATGGGCCTTTACAGCTCGGGCCGGAGGGAGAATTGTGAAGGAGGACTCTGGTGCTTTCACTGAAACCCCAAGTAGCCTGACCATGGAAGTCATGGCAGTAAGTAAAGCAATAACATGGCTCGAGACACAGACATTCACTAGGGCTTGTTTCCTTAGCGACTCAATGAACATGATCAAGAGGATAGAGGAGGGGTCGATCCGAAGAGAATGGTTGCTGCCTTTGGAGCGGTCTCGACTGGCAAAGATTAGTTTCATCTTCATGCCAGGGCATGCGGGAGTACAAGGAAATGAGCGGGCTGACAAGCTCGCAGGTGAGGCTACTGTGGAGGGCGGATGCGCCATGGACCAGGCTGACATTCTGAATGCTCTACGAGAAGAGAGACTTTTGCAAGAACCAAGTGATGACTGTGAATCTACAACAATGGCCAGACTGCGAGAGCAGCAAATTAAAAGAGGGGTGGCCAAACAAGAACACTACGCAGGAAGCCAAAGAAGATTGATAAACCAACACAGAACTGGCGTCGTTAGCCGCTACACGTTGCGGGATTTGCTGAGGAGGGGATCCGAGCACTTATGGACTGAATGGTTCGATGTGCAATGAGGATGATCTGTCGACTAACTAACTAACTAACTAACTAACATCCTAACTTCCCACCAGCCTGCAAATATTACCTTATATATACATGCATACATCCTACCTTCCCACCAGCCAGCACATATTATATAAACATACATCCTACCTTCCCACCAGCCAACAAATATTATGTAAACACATATCCTACATTCCTACCAGCCAACAAATATATAAACATACATCCTTCCTTCCCACCAGCCAACAAATCTTATATATAAAAAAGGATCTCCGTCTGTCTGTATGTCCTTTATGCGCTCGCGAACGGCCCATCTGATTAAGTTGAAATTTTCTACACGTCTTCCTTTCATTCCAGCGCAGCCCACTGTCATATTTTTTTAGTGTGAAATCGGCTGCTTACCCAATATTATTTAATTTTCCATTTTTCATTATAATTTCATATATCTCAGGGGACCTAACTCTGTAAAAGTTATTTCAAGGGGAATAACTTTTCTGTATACCTTATAGTCATATTGTGGCATCGTTTTCAAAGATTTATAAACTCTTTGTCCATAGTTATGTACCGGCATATGAGTTATAATAAATAATGATACAATCTTTAAGGCATTTTCAAAGTTTTCATAAGAATAATGCATAATGCATAACATTGTAACTCATCTTTTTATGCTTAAAGAATAAATAAATAATAGTTACCTTATCTCTATCAAGTTTGAAGATTTTATATTTCTTTACACTGTCGCCAACTCTAAGAAGACATGGAACAACTTCAGCCATTATTACATCTACAGGCATATGCGTTATATTCCTCCTCCTCCTACTCTCCCCTCCTCCACCTCCTACCCTCTTCCTCTTCCCCTCCCCCTCTCCCTCCTCCATCCTCCTCTTCCCTCTTTCTCCTCCTCCTCCCTCTTCCTCCTCTTTCCTCCTCCTTCCTCCTCCTCCCTCTTCCTCCTCCTGCCTCCTCCTAATCACTCCTCTTCCTTCCTCCTCCCTTCTCCTCCTCCCTCCTCCTACGTCCTCCCCCTCCTCCCTCCTCCTCCTTCTCCTCCCTCTTCCTCACTCCTCCTCCTTCTCCTCCCTCCTCCTCCCCCTCTTCCTCATCCCTCCTCCTCCCTTCTTCTCCTCGCTCCTCATCCTCTCTCCTCCTCCCTCTACCTCCTTCCTCCTCCTCCCTCCTCCTCCCTCCACATCCCTCCTCCTCCCTCCTCCTCCTCCCTCCTCCTTCTCCCTCTTCCTTCTCCCTCTTCCTCCTCCCTCCTCCTTCTCCCTCCGCCTCCTCCTCTCTCCTCCTCCCACCTCCTCCTCCATCTCCCTCCTCCTCCCTCTCCTCCTCCCCCTCCTCCTCCCCCTCCTCCTCCTGCGTTCTTCTCCTCCCTCCTCCTCCTCCCTCCTCCCTCTTCCTCCTCCCCTCCTCCCCCTCCATCCTCCTCCTGCCGCCTCCTCCTCCTTCCTCCTCCTCCCTCCTCCTCCTCTCTCCTCCTCCTAATCCCTCCTACTCCCTACTACTCCTCCTCCCTCCTCTTCCCTCCTCTCTCCGCCTATCTCTTACTCCCTCCTACTCCTCCCTCCTCCACCTCCCTCTTCCTCCTCCCAGCTCCTACTCCTCCTTTTTCTTCTTCTTCTGCTGCTGCTGCCGCTGCTCCATTTACCCATGTTAATTGTTGGGGAAGATGTAAAGATCTTTCAAGTGCTCTTTCTAATGCTTTTTGTAAGTTGGTCTTCGTTTATCTAAGGTTGTTCTAACTGCAACCAATAAATGATTAGACAGACAGACAGACAGACAGACAGACAGATAGACAGACAGACAGACAGTCGGGAACGGGAACTTATATGACTACTTATATGAATTAAATGAGATGCTCCCCATCAGGGGCTGGGCGAAGCCGGGCCGGATCAGACAGACAGACAGACAGACAGACAGACAGACAGACAGTCGGTAACAGGAACTTATATGACTACTTATATGAATTAAATGAGATGCTCCCCACCAAGGCCTGGGCGAAGCCGGGCCGGGTCAGCTAGTATTATATAAACATACATCCTACCTTCCCACCAGCCAACAAATATTATATAAACATACATCCTACCTTCCCACCAGCCAACAAATATTATATAAACATACATCCTACCTTCCCACCAGCCAACAAATATTATATAAACATACATCCTACATTCCTACCAGCCAACACATTTTATGTATACATACATCCTACCTTCCCACCAGCCAACAAATATATAAACATACATCCTTCCTTCCCACCAGCCAACAAATATATAAACATACATCCTACCTTCCCACCAGCCAACAAATATATAAACATACATCCTTCCTTCCCACCAGCCAGCACATATTATATAAACATACATCCTACCTTACCACCAGCCAACAAATATTATGTACACATACATCCTACCTTCCCACCAGTCAAGCAAATATTATATAAACATACATCCTACCTTCCCACCAGCCAACAAATATTATATAAACATACATCCTACCTTCCCACCAGCCAACAAATATTATATAAACATACATCCTACATTCCTACCAGCCAACACATTTTATATAAACATACATCCTACCTTCCCACCAGCCAACAAATATATAAACATACATCCTTCCTTCCCACCAGCCAACAAATATATAAACATACATCCTACCTTCCCACCAGCCAACAAATATATAAACATACATCCTTCCTTCCCACCAGCCAGCACATATTATATAAACATACATCCTACCTTACCACCAGCCAACAAATATTATGTACACATACATCCTACCTTCCCACCAGTCAAGCAAATATTATATACACATACATCCTACCTTCCCACCAGCCAGCGAATATTATATGCACATACATCCTACCTTCCCACCAGCCAGCGAATATTATATGCACATACATCCTACCTTCCCACCAGTCAGAGAATATTATACGCACATACATCATTCCTTCCCACCAGCCAGCAAATATTATGTACACACATACCTTCCCACCAGAAAGATTGAACTAAAATACATCTATGCTGTCTCTCTTCCCACCAGATAGGTACAAGTTATATACAGTAAAACATTTATTAACCGTCACTCGTTTAACCGACAATCTCTGTTATCCGTCATCGTCTTTAAAAAAAAAAAAATGCGTGAGTATCAACAAACAGACATCTTTAAAATTGTCCACGGATTACTATGAAAGTGTGATCGATGAAGACATTGTTTCTAGTGAGACTACCATTCACGAAAAAGAAACTGATGACGATGAAGGATCAGTTCGTAACCAAACCGCTACAACTAGCCACTCAGAAGCAGAAACAATGTTGTCAAAGTGCATCGACTGATTTGAAATGCAAGAGGAGGTAAATGTAACACAAATCCTACTTCTGCGGAAGATACGGAACATCGCAGCGCAGAAAGCTCGAGCCTCAAAGACACAGAAGGAGATGACAGATTATTTTTAAGTACCGAAAGTGTATAATATTACAATACATGTCTGTACTTTACTATTCTTATAGTGAAGTTTTTATTGATGTCTTTGTAAATTAAATACAATATGTATGTATTATTCAGTCTTAAAGGGTTTTATTTTCATTTTCGTCCAAAGCCCGCAGTGAAATAACGTTAATGTACATATGTATTAACATATTTCTGTTATCCGTCTATTCGGTTATCCGTCACAGCCCTGATCCGGTTGGTGACGGTAATCGAAGTTGTGCTGTACATCTATGCGTCTACCTCCCTGTTTAAGTCACCCTATTGATAAACTCAATAGATAGCATTTAAACAATCCCTTACAGTCGAAGATACCCTTGCATTATCGACTTCTCGAAGGAAAAGTACGATAGCTGGACATAAAGTAAGATGCACTCAACATTAGGACCGAATTGATCAAGATTGCGTCATCTGAAACTGTTTCCCTCATGTCATACGCGAGGTGTCCCACAGGAACCATAAGTTAGCAGGCAACAAGGCGGCCGATGATCGATTTACAGATTTCATTTGTGTCCAACATTGTGAGTCATCTTGCGCTATTCAGCCACATTTACGCATACAGTCTTGCTGAAATGATAAAGTGGGCATAACTGCCAATGGTCTAGTGGCTAGGATTCCGCAAGTTCAATACAATACGAGAGTAAGTTAATAAGTAAGTCACAAATGGCGTAGAACAATAACGAAATATGGTAACAACTTGAAACCATTTTATTTTTGCACATACATTGTCCCTTTATTTCTCAACATAATTTCCACCAACATTGATGCACTTATCCCATCATTTTATCATTCCTCCGAAACCGGCTGCATAGAACTGCGTGCTCTGTTTTCAAAACCACGTTTTCACTTCACGTTCAACTTCGGCGTCATTCGCGAAATGTCTCCCGCCAAGGTGAATTGTTAGTGTTTATGCTGACACATGTTTGTCCCGTAAAGCGGTGCATAGCTGGATAGAAAAAGTTACGAGGGTGAGACAATAAGTAAGTCACACAGTTCTGTGGTATGACCAGTAAATGAAAACAAAGCACGCAGTTCTATGCAGCCGGTTTGGGATGTCTGATAAAACGATGGGATAAGTGCATAAATGTTGGTGAAAATTATGTTGAGAAATAAAGGAACAATGTATGTATATACTGCTCGTAGAAAAACTAAGAAGTATAAACGGATCAGAAAACAGCAAGTCAAATGGTTTGGCCATGCAAGTAGGTTACCAGTCAACAGCATACCACAACAAGCAATGATGTACAGACCAGATGGAATCAGAGGAAGAGGCCGACCACGTAAACGTTGGACGGAGGGAATAGCAGAGTCCATGGGAATATCGATATATGAAGCCCATACTCGGGCACTCTCACGAAGTTTATACTTCACCTCGACACCGCAAGGTACAAGAGGAACATGATGAGATGAGATGAGATGAGATGAGAATGTATGTATAAAAATAAACTGGTTTCAAGTTGTTATCATGTGTAGTTATTTTTCTGCAACCATTTGTGACTTACTTATTAACTTACCCTCGTACATTGTGGGAGCGTTAACAGAACGGTTAGGGAGTGGCGTTGACCATGGCAACGGTCATTGTCGGTGTTACGAAAGGGAAAGACTGACATCCCCCCCCCCCCCCATTTATGCTTGCACCTAGGCTCAAAAGGGACTCAATGCACTTAAAACTATGGCTGCAATGGACACAGAGCAGAGAATGCTCTTCACACTATACCAGCACATGATCCTTTCAGTGATTGATTGTGAACTAGGACTGCTCACTGTCTCAAAGAGTCAGCTGGTGAAATTAGAGCGCATACAGTACGAA
>OY992884.1:61129498-61144498 GCA_963921405.1 Cepaea hortensis
CCCGGATGAAAGGGCCTGACCGTTACTCGCCCACAGACGCACGGAGGTAAGGTGCTGAGCCGGCAGCACATGTAGCCTACCTCGTGAGTGAGAACAAAAGGTGGAAAAACACCTCGGTCGCACGTCTCGCAGACGTCCGATAGTCTGTAACCACACTCATGGAGTGAGTGTAGTCAAAGGTGGAAAATTGTCTCGTTGACACGAAATGGAACGCCTGTCTTGGGAATCCATTACGTGGCAGCCGGAAGCGAAAGCTTGCTGTGTGGAAGCCGAAACAAAAGTCTCGAAACCCGAGGAAGGCTAACCTCATTAAAAAATGCCCGCCGGAAGCCGGAAGTGTCGTCCTACGGGTGGCAAACTAAAAATTGACACTACGCATTTACGTCCGAGTGAAATGTCTCGTCCGAATGTCTCTCGTGCTAGGAACAGCTCTGACTACCTAGTTTCCGAATGCCGCTCTTGTTCGGAACAGCTCTGACTAGGTAGTTTTCCGAATGTCTGTCGTGCCTGGAACAGCTCTGACGGGCGCGACGACAAGCACATGTCCGAAAACTCGCTGAGTGGATACCGTCTGCAAACCTGTCTGGTTTGTGCGGGAATGGCCCGGGGCAAACGAAATGACCAATATATTGAAGTGAGGATTTAAAGCAGCCATGAGCAGGACGTGACGATTCCCTCGGCTAGCCCAGAACCAGGGCGTTATGTGTCGGCCCTGCAACTATGGAAGCAACCTTGGATGGCGGAAAATGCTATGAACTGTCCCTGCCTTCCTTTGAGGGATGACCGTTGTCTTCGACCGTTCTAACTTGGCCAGCATGGTTGTAGATGGCACCACAAAAGTGAGAGTCTCCCAGGAATGCTACCTGGTCAAAAAAAGCACGCTAAAGTCGACGTGTTGGCCTACGGGTTTCGGCCCAAGGGCGCATAACAGACACATCGCAATCACATCTGAAAAAACACTCCGGATGAACGAAAAGAAGAAGAAGCTAAATGTTCTTGTCTCGACCATACAACGTGGCCAAGCCATCCAGGTATTTACTTCTCTGCCTTCCTCTTGTTCTCTTTCCCTCTATCTTGCCAATTGTCGCCAAGTTCTCCAATTTATGTCTTCCCATTTAAAAAAAAAATTAGTTGCATGTCCTTCACAGGACGTAGCAGTCAGCCCCAGAATTGTGGCTTTTCGTGATTCCTGGGCAAGTGTTACGTTCAGTAGTTTGCCATTGCTTTCTGAACAACAGGCACTTATACCTTTTTCGAAAAAACCAGCTCCGATGTATTTCTAACCCGCTATACGGGATTACGAATCGCGTTCGTAAAATCTTCGCCAGGGAGAACGGTGTCTTTCCATAACGTGACCCCAAAAATTGTGAGTGTATACGTCTAATTTCTCTAATCAGTTTACGATTTTCATTTGTTTCTTGTAGGACTTTGTTATTTGTTTTTCTGATTGTCCATGGTAATCTTTGCATTTTCCTCAGAAACCACATTTCCACAGCCATCAGATGTTTTTCAGCCTGTTTGCTCATTGTCCACGCTTCACATCCATACAAAAGTACAGGTTCTATGTAGCATCTCAACACTCTTTTTCTCGTTGCAAATGACATCTTTTTGTTGGTCAATAGGTTTTTCATCTTGCAAAAGGCTACCTTTGCCAAGGTGATTCTTGTCTATTCTCTTCAAGGCATCTTCCATCAGATGTTATGACTGTTCCGAGATAATTGTACCGATCCACTTGTTTAACAATATTCCCATTTACTTGTATATTACACTGGGGTATTTCCTTTTTCCTTGTGACAACCATAATCTGTGTCTTTTTACAATTCAATTCTAACCCTATTTGTTCACTGTGTTCAACAACCGCATCTACTAAATGTTTCAGATCCTGCTCATTGTCTGCAATTAATACTGTAACATCTCCCCCTTTTTTTTTTTTTTTTTTGCATATCCTTTACAGGACATCGCTGTCAACACCAGCATCTTTCAGCTGTATGTTAATTTCTTGGCAAGATTACGCTCAGTAGTTTGCCATTGCTTTCTGAGTGGCCGGCTCACATACCCCGTAAGTTACCGATGCGATTCGAACCACTGCTGATTCTCACCGTCATCACGTTACCGACGAGAATATACGAGATTACGTAGAAAAGTCATAACCTCTAAGCCACGAAGCCGGCAACATCTGCCTATCTAATGTTATTGATGTTTCTTCCTCCAATGATGATTCCTTTCATTTCTTCTACATTTCTGAAAATATTTTCACTTCAACAAACGTGACCAGATTAACTCATTCAACATACTTGACCAGATGAACTCACTCAACATACGTGGCCAGATTAATTCATTCAAGATACGTGACCAGATTAACTCTTTCAACATACGTGACCAGTTGAACTCACTCAACATACGTGACCAGATTAACTAATTCAAGATACGTGACCAGATTAACTCATTCAACATATGTGACCAGATTAACTAATTCAATATACGTGGCCAGATTAACTCATTCAACATATGTGACCAGATTAACTAATTCAATATACGTGGCCAGATTAACTCAATCAACATACGTGGCTAGATTAACCCATTTATCATACGTGACCAGATTAACTCATTCAAAGCTAAATCAGTTGTTGCATGTCTTTTTTCAGGACATTGCCATCAACCCCAGGTTAATTCTCTAGACCGGTGTTTCCCAACGTGGGGCCCATGCCCCACAGGGGAGCAATTTGATTGTTAAGGGGGGCAATTTGAAAATGGAAGAAATCGGCAGGATGTAACAAAACGGGGAGACTTGAGACTGAAGTTAACTAAATTGGAACCTGACATAAAATCTCTTTGCAGAAAGCATCAAGCGCAAGGATCTCACTAAATTTAAATATTATAATTACTAATAATTAAAATAAAATAGAAAAAATCTTTCATTAAAATTATTTTGTTCTTGAATTTCAGTTCTCCATTATATGTTTTGAAAATTTACTTCCTGTGTTTATCAATAATTTCCTAGTGATTTCTTCCTAAAACCTATCGGTCCTTTGGCTAGGATCGGGTGCATTTGCTGCTTTCCCTCCAGTAGTGCGCCTGGTCTGGCCGGAGGCCGGGAATCAAATAAAAACCCATCACATATATTCACATTAGATGTGGGCCTGGTGGACCCCTGTGGGCAATAGCTTACAGTGAGACTAGGGGTCCACACACAAAAGGGGGAGGCGGGGGAACCAGCTTGTCTGGGGTAACCGCCAAACCAAAAAAAAAAAATAAAATAAAATTCACCCAACACAACCGACACACAGAGACACTGGACACCGGGGGGGGGGGGGGGAGGGGGGGGGGCTCTGGCCCCTCTGGGAAGGGCCATTCTAAAAAAAAATTCAAGTTTCTTTAGTGAACATTTCGATGTTTGAATATTAAAAATGAAGCGTATTTGGGGGGGGGGGGGGGGGGGGGGCGGGCAATTACAATTTTAGAAAGGCTTAGGTGGGGCATAGCACAAACAAGGTTGGGAAACACTGTTCTAGACACTTTTACGTTCAGTAGTTTGAGATTGCTTTATGAACGAGAAATCAACGTTGAGGTCTAAATGACCGGTGTATGGGGTGAACCTACTGCCCCGACGTTAGCACACAGAATGTTTAAGCGAACTCGATAGACCTCTCGGCTACGATAACATTCAAATCAGTGGCAGGTGTGTTTATTTACTAGAAAAAATATGTTAAAGAGATCACTAATATATTACACGTGTCTTACATAAACAAACAGAAACCGCACATATAGTTTGCCAGATTTTAAAATATAATGTATTCTAACCGAAAATTGGTCAATCAACATTGCGTGCGTTTGTTGGTCAAGTGAGGATAGCTTCCAAAAGTAAGGTCTTGTGCTATGAGTTTACTACACATTTTGTCCTGCATTTTCACAGGGCTCGCATACAATCCTAGTACAGTAAGGCAAGTTGACTGACAATTATTAACAAATATGAACTGCCATTTGTTAACTGGGGTTATCCAGACGGCGAGGAGACATATCTCGTCATGAGAAGACAACAACACGTAGGAAGTATTAGCAACACTGGGGTTGGTGGTCAGCATGCTCGAATGGATAAGAGTGCTCGCTTTTAAACTTCCGGTGTGCTAATGCCGAGGTAGCGGGTTCAACCCCTACAACGGTCAGCTGAAAGAGATGTGGAGAGGGAGAGAAAATGTTGAATGCGTCTGGAGAATGATGTGGAAGACGATCGGTTGTTGAGAGAGACAGAAAAGAGGGGGAATTGGGGCGGATGAGGAGAGAATTGGGGAGAAAGAAAGAAAGACAGACAGACAGACAGACAGACAGACAGACAGACAGACAAACAGACAGACAGACAGACAGACAGACAGACAGACAGACAGACAGCAGGCAGGCAGGCAGGCAGGCAGGCAGAAAGAAAGAAAGAAAGAAAGAAAGAAAGAAAGAAAGAAAGAAAGAAAGAAAGAAAGAAAGAAAGAAAGAAAGAATTGGTTTCCACTGATAGGTTGGGAGACACTGATACTGGAAGCGATCTGCGGCTGGGCAGGAAACAAAATCCACAAATCAGATGGCTGAGGAGAAACATAAACAAGATTGTTTTAGCACATGAAACAACCTAACACTATCAGAGTGGTCGGGCCATGGAGCTTAACAGTCTGTGAGTCAAGGGCTTGTGATGGCACAATGATTTAAACGAATATTGATTGGCACTTCCTCACGGAAAAAATAATATCGGGACAGCGCATCTGCCTTTGACTTGAAAAGCTTTCGTTTTATTATTAATCAAAAACTGACACTATTTTTTGGCGCTCACAGATGTAAAGAAAAGAAGCAGAGATTAGAGGACGTACTAGACAATATACACATTGAAAACTATAGCTACCGACCGGGATTCGAATCTGTCACCTCCAAATGACGACCTGGCCTGGAAGTTGGTCATGCGCTGAGGTACACTTGTTTCTACAAGTGTCCTTATTAGGGTGTGACACGTTCTAATCCCGGTCGGTAACTATAGCTTTCAATGTTTATGTTGTCTAATGCGTCCACTAATCCCTGCCCTTTTTTTTTACTTCTATGAGTCAAATATTACAAGTGTGTTTATTTATGAACTGTCTTAGTGGCCTCAAAGGTTTCCCCAATTGATATTTCTTGTTATTACGTGATCGATACCATTGCCGGTGTGTATCATGGCATTTTTCTCTTCTGTGTGAGGAATGTGATCTGCAGAAAATATGTTAAGTGTCCTGGTTGGTTGACATAATATAAATAAGTTAATTTATTCTGACAAGTCCGAAGGAAGAACTACTGGATATGATAGACACAGTGGTTTTAGGAAGAAAACAAATGGGCCTTAGCTTGAATAATAGAAAGACAGAAGTCATGGTAACATCAAAAAAAAATAAAAAACATCTTGTTCTAAAGCGTGCAATTAAAGTAAATGACGTTAGTTCGGGGCAAGTGCAGACATTCAGATATCTAGGCACATGGATAATATCAGATGGAAGATGGATCACTGAGATAAAGAACAGAATAAGACATGCAAAAACTGCATTCTGTCAAATGAAGAACATTTTGTGCAATAAGGCCTTGTTCTTGAACGTTAAAAATATAGTTCTTGTATGTTACATAGAACAAATTTTAACATAGGGCAGCAAATCCTGGACAATTTATAAAAAGACGAAATAAATCCCGGGAAGCCTTGGAGATGCGGTTTTATACAAGAATGCTGAAAATTAACTGGACAGCCAAAATGAGCATTCTGGACATTTTGAGGGAAGCTAAGTCGCAAAGACAACTTATCACAAACATCAGAAATAAGCAGTCGTCATTTTTGGTCACGTTATGATAAGAAACAAATGGGAGTACTTGGTGACCACTGGCAAAATCGAGGGGAAGAGAACAAGGGGACGACAGAGAAATAGATTCCAGGATGGCATGACCGCGTGGTGTGGTAGAGACAAGAAGACTGAGCTCATCCGTGACTCTGGTGATAGCGTGAGATGGCGAAACATGACCGCCTACGCTTATCTGCATGGCACATGATGATGATATGAGAAGACAAAAACTGGAACCTGTTGTGACAACCGGAAGGGTTTATGGAAAGAGAGAAAGACGCTGTGAGAAAATTCATGACGGTCTTGCGTCAGGATACGGGGGGGGGGGGGGGCGAGAGAGAGAGAGAGAGAGAGAGAGAGAGAGAGAGAGAGAGAGTCACCACACACAACTGATTCATGCAGTAGGAGATCCAATTTGTGGAGAGGCATGATGGCCCACACCAGCCGGCAAGGCACTGGATGATGATGATAATACGGAATGAACTAGGGATAGAAATAATTTATTTAAAACAAAAAATAAAAACAAAAAACAAAAACCAGAGATTATGGTTTTCTCCAAAAATAAAGATATACCATAATGTAACATCCAAGTAAACGGATAAATTCTTAAGCAAGTAAATTGGTTCAACTGTCTTAATGAAATGCCCAGACGCAGTTTCTTGCCATAGGGCTGTGATTGTGACAAAGTCATCATCACATTTCTTCTTCTTCTTCTTCTTCTTCTTCTTCTTCTTCTTCTTCTTCTTCTTCTTCTTCTTCTTATTATTATTATTATTATTATTATTATTATTATTATTATTATTATTATTATTATTATTATTATTCTCCTCCTCCTCCTCCTCCTCCGCCCCCGCATCCTCCTCGTCCTCCTCCTCCTCCTTGGTTCAACTGTCTTAATGAAATGCCCAGAAGCAGTTTATGGCCTTGGTGCTCGGAGAGTAAGGACGTGTTTTAGTATCTCTTACTTCTCGGATTATTATTACTGCCAGGTGAATTAAACTATCATGATTTTTTTTTATATCAATGTGCTCGTTGAGATTCTATGGATGTGGTTAAATAGTTTTTAGATTAATACAAGTGTTGATTATTGCAAAAATGCGTGTTATATATAATATTCATTTCAAGTGATAGTTGAACACTATCTAAACCAATCAAGTGCACGAGGCGTGTCAGAAACAACCAGCCACTACACGGGGCCTCAAATTGCCCGCGGCGTGGCTATATAACAATGCGATTGCTGCATTCTACAAGTTTAGTTATTCGTAACATTATGCAATAATGTCAGGGGAAGGAGAGGGCTCCTATAACAGATCACGGAGAGTCTGAACATAACGGAATGCAACTGCATATATGAAGTCAAGGCTCCGGCCAAAGTGTAAACGTGTCGGTTTATTGGTCAAGGTATAAAAGCATGTACAGCAAATTGAAAACACCTCTTGTAAGTTTGCAGGGCGAGTTGGAACTGAACTATGTTTATCTTCTACGTCACGCGTGAGCGTCCCTAACAACTAGTCCAATCGTGCTCACGCGAGCATCATTCACCACCTATTCATTTCCCAAACCCTTTTCTATTGCACACCATCTATCTCCTAAACTACTAACAGAGATGGTGCTCTGTTATACTCCGTATTGGAAGTGAATGGTGAACGGACTCGTTCTGGTTTACGATCGGCTGTTAATAAAACTTACACACTAAACAAAGAGAGGGTCGTGAAGAACAAGCGATCCAAGTGTATGAATCCCACCGGTTTAGTCGTCAAACACACCAACTCAGGACAGTGTGTTACGGTTTCCTTCAACAACACACTCCATTATGAGGCATTCCGAACTTGTCTACTCAACTACTACAAGCTTGAACTAATTGAACCCAGACAAAATAAGAGCAGGGCCCACGTTGAAGACCTGATTACGACGCTAGAGAATACGATACATTTGTACCACACGAAAAATACACTAATGACACATGGAAATATTGAAAACATTAATTCTTGGCTAAAAGTAGAGTTTGTTGAGCTTGAAAACTCGATACAGACATTCACCAACTTTACGCAGCCCGCAACAACAGCTGTAGACAGCACACCAGCTAACAATGTTCGTCATTTAACTCATACGACGAGTGTACAGGACAAAATCAACACGAGACCTGCCAACCCATCAATGCTCTTGGCAATTGAATACCCAATGGAGCGCATCCATAACAACATAGAACCCAACGTGGACATTGTTAAAGAAGTACCTGCCTCAGATAACAATAGCATCTTAACTATCAATGGACATTCGTGCGACTGTAAACAGCGCATTGAGGAAGTAGAACAATCACTAAAAGCTCTCATTGTCACTGTTTCAAGCAGTGATTACAATGCTCTCAAGTAAGAAGTTGCGCTCCTGCGAGATGAAAATTTTCTGCTGAGAAAAACAATTCAAACCTTACAGAATGTGTCCTCCACCGACCAAACCGAAGAAGCATGTAATTCCCAAGCAACTTCTCCATCCCTGGGAAATCTTGAAGAAGCTCAGTCCCACCCAGAACTGATAACTACTATGAAAACACCTCAACGCGCAGCGGTAGATAAACAACAACAAACACATCAACGCGCAGAGGAAGCTAAACAACAACAAGCTGTCTTCGCCATTGCCGTAAAAATAACCAAGAGGTTCGAAATGCTTCAAGAAAAATCACCAGAAAACGTACAGTGCTTTAACATGCTGCCAACGGGCAACACATGCCTACAAGATACATCGGGAGAACCACATGGAGACATAACGACTGCTGATAATCGGAAATGGATGAAACAGCAGGCGAGACGTGCTGAAAACCAACATGTACAGACAGCACGACCCGCCTGTACACACATTAGACTAGGCGGTTCTTTAATGAAAGGTGTATACAGCGACCGGATGGCCACCTCAGACAAATACATTGTTTCCATAATCCTACTGCCTGGGGCTGGTGTTGACCGGCTAACATACAAGATAAGCAGGTTGGCTGTAAATCATAACGTTAGATAGGCAAGCGTACATATTGGTATTAACGACATCATGAACAATCAACAAATCACAGGGTCTTAACTGCTGGCACTCTTGAACGGATCACTTTTCCTAACTCGTCCATTTCTTCTCCTCCATCATATCACCGACATAAATAACAACATTTTGCAGAAGTTCTGTTCTCAACTCAAGATACAGTTCATCAACAACACACCGTCATTCTCTTCACAGACTGGTGCACCAAAAAAAAAGAGTCTTTATACGGATCATTTACATTTGTCTACATTGGGCACCAAATTGCTCGCCAAAAATATCAAATATCCAGAGCTGACGCACCATACATCCAATACAGGATCGCGTCGGACACTGTTAGTTACTCCACCTGAAACTCAAGCCAGACGACCCAATCCCGTCACATCAAGTACCAATAGGCTAGAAGTGTGCAGACCACACATAACCACTGCACACGAAATCCAAGCCAGACGGGACACTTCCACCAAAACAAGTCCGTAATATACGTCGTCTTTCACACAGGATAATAATAATTATGAAGATATGTTTCCTATTCTCCGCAGAAAGGAACCAACTTTCAACAACAACAACGTGCCACTACAACCCCCTGTTAGCCACAACCCAGAGGCTGTAGTTGGTAGTCATTACATATACCCATGAGACATCAACACTACCCAATTCATTGTAACCCAGAATGATTGCACCTCACACGTTATAGCCCAGCTATACTTTGTCAAGCACTTATGATGTCGCTGTACCTACAACCAACACAACCTGGAATTTACTATCAACTTAGCACAAAGCTACACCGGATCTCGATACAAGAAAGAGCCTCTCCTAGAATGTTTATCTGCATATTTGATTATTACTAGAGCTAGTAACGTATTAGGTTATATGTAGCTATAAACATTGACATGATTTGACTTTATATTAATTGATAGTACTTAGCTGTATTTCTTTTATAATATTTTTCTTAATAGTGTTTTTACTGTGAATGAGGGGATCTTCACTGCTCTTCCTTACAGATCTGTGTATGTATTTTTATATATTGACAGAGATATTACTGTTTCTCTGTACTTTAGAGTGTGTATTGTAATAAGGGACGTAAGTTGTATTCACTTTGTGTGTGTTTTTTCTTCTTTATTTTTAAACTTATGATTACGCATTGTTGAAATGTCTATTAAGTATGTTTAAAGATGGACTCAGAGTTGGGCATCTAAATATATGCCAACTATTAAGGAAGCTGCCCGAACTATCACTTATACTTAATCAAAACTTCCACATCTTCGGCGTTAGTGAAAGTCGATTAACTGGTAGCATCTCAGACGATGACATCGCTATCATAGGTTTTAAAGTTATTAGAAGGGATCATTATCAGACACAAGAGACGGGTATTGCAGTTTATATTTCTAATTCGCTTAGCGTCCACCGCAGGTTACACTTTGAAACCAGTGAGATTGAGTGTGTATGGCTTGAGGTTAACCTTCAAAATCGCATACTCTTAGTAGTTGGCTATATTTATCGAAACCACAGAGCAGGAAACATCTGGTATGAAAAATTCATCACTATGATGGATGTAGTTTTTAGTAATGCAAGAGAAATCATACTGCTCGTAGACTTCAACATAGACACTAAAACACCAAACAAAACATGGGAAAACATAATAGAGTCATATAACTTCCAAGAGTTAGTCAAATAAGCCACTAGAATAACAAAATCATCTGCAGCACTTATAGATCACATTTATCACAACATCACAGAATGTACTGTACATATTAATGGAATGAGCGATCACTACCCAGTATGTTGCACGTGGTCGAAAAGAGGTACCAAAACTCCGAAACACAAACACATATGTATAAAATATAGGAATTATAAAAATTTCAATCAAGATGTCTTTTTTACAAGATTTGATAAACTCATCTCTGGACTATGTTTACCAGCTCCCTGACCCAGATGATGCACTGGACCACTGGCTGAAGACCTTTCTAAGTGTATTCGATAAGCATGTTCTATTTAAGGAAGTTCGAGTTAAACATTACACTAAGCCCCCATGGATCACCCAGGAGGTAATTGAAATTATGAGAGACCGGGACAGGCCACATAAAAATAGAGATCTAACCACGTACCGTAGTCTGAGAAACAAAGTTCAATATATGATTCAAAAGGAAAAGAAAAACTATTCCAAGAACTTAATAATAGATAAAACCAACACTAAAGATATATGGAAAGCAATTAATACCTTGATAAACAAACACATGTCATCACAATCATTACCATCAAATCAGGTTACATGTGATCAATTCAGTAATTTCTTTCAATCTGACATAAACCAATCGAAGGCTGCAATACCAGATTATCCCCATAACATATCTTTACTATCATCATTTTGTGAGAACAAATGCTATAGAGACATTCCCTCTATCATACCGCTAATGACGACCACTGAAGTATTTATTCATCTGAGTAATCTAAAAAAAACAATAACTCATCAGGACTAGATGGAATCAGCAATCGGATCCTTCGCTATGCTGCACCGGCGATATGTGAGTCTCTAACTGTTATATATAATCAATGTCTCACTAAAGGTCACTTCCAATCAGCCAAAGTGTATCCTCATCTAAAAGCTGGTTCATTAGACAATCGTCTCATGAGTAACTATAGGCCACTTTCAATATTATCCTCACTATCCAAACCACTAGAAATGCACATTCACAAAACAACACTAAAACACTTAGTTCGCCACAAACTAATAGTTGACAGTCAGTCAGGGTTTCGGCCAAAATATTCTTGTCATATGGCCCTAACAAACATAATAGAAATCTTGCATCAAAATATTAAAAACAATACTCTATGTGGAGCGGTGTTTATAGACTTTAGAAAAGCAATAGTATGATAGATCATACTATTCTAATTAAAAAACTAGAAACAATGAAAGTAAGCTTTAATATTACATTGTGTTGCGTATCCCTTATGGGACGTTGCCGTCAACACCAGCATTTTCAGCTGCTGTTGATGTACTAGGCAAGTGTTACGTTCAGTAGTTTGCCATTGCTTTCTGAACGACCGGCCCCTATACCTTTTTCGAAAAAACCAGCATCGCCGTGTTTCGAACCCGGGTATACGGGCTCACAAACCTCGTTCGCAAGCCCTTAGCCACAGAGACCAGCTTTAATATAGTTACATTAATAAAATAATTTTTATTAGACAGAAAACAAGTAATATCACACAATAAATCTTTATCCCAAGCCATTACCATTAATATTGGAGTACCGCGGGAGTCTATACTTGGCCCTCTGTTATTTTTCCATGTATATATACGATCTTGCCTTATATCTTTCTTCGACCTATTTGCAGACGACTGCACAGTATATACAAACGCTATTGATTGTAATATGCTAGAATCATCCTTGCAACTGGAAATAAATAGTGTAGTTAACTAGGGTCATGCAAACCGCATGCAAATTAACATTTCTAAAACAAAATCTATGTTAATTGCAACCAGGCAAAAATTCACACTCTAAACTCGCAGAGATCTCTTCAGCTACACATTGGCAGCACGATTATAGAAAGTGTAACCGTGCACATGGCACTGGGTTTCATCTTTGATCAAAATCTAACCTTTAAATCCCATGTTCATGCTCTCGTTAAACAAATAGCCAAAAAAGTATACCAACTTGCCAAAATTAAAAATTTCCTTGACGAAAATACAAGAAAGATATTCTATACTTCCCACATACAAACACACATTGATTATTGCTATCACAGTCAGAGATGGATGCTCCAACTCTTTAACAAAACGCCTTTATTCACTCCAGAAAAGGGCAGTGAGTTTAATTAATGGTGACAAATTTACTGACAATTCTAACCTACATAAACGTCTTCAGATACTGCCACTCCACAAACGACTACTTTTTAATAAGGCTAAATTAATTCACAAAATCCTATTACAAAATGCTCCAAGCTACCTTTGGTCATTGTTTAAATATAACGCAAGACATAGCGAACGACTAAATATATTTCATGTACCTAAACTTAGGATAGACTTATATAAAACAAGCTTAGCATACTCTGCCGCTCAATTGTGGAACAATATTCCACTTGAAATCAAGGACACCACTAATTATTATACATACAGTCACAACCTGTTTGAACACTATCTCAGTACAGACTACATCCCCCCATAAACAAAAAACAACAACAAAACAATAATAATGGTAAATTATATCAAACGACAACTAGCCAATAAACATTCCCATATGTGGGCACGCTACATCTTCCTTTGGTAATTATAATGCCCTTGTTAAACATTGCCTCAGTGAGTCATGTATTATTGATTATTTTTCATGCGTTTTAATGCTTATTGTTCTTTTGTTGTCAATGATTAGCTTCATAAGTGATATTAAATGAAAGAATGTAGTATGAGAGGAAATAGAGAAGAAGGGCAGAATGTCAAATTCTTAACCCTTTGAATATAAAGATTGTTCGTTCGTTCGTTGTTGTTGTTGTTGTTGTTGTTGTTGTTGTTGTTGTTGTTGTTCTTGTTCTTGTTGTTGTTTTTCTTGTTGTTGTTGTTATTGTTGTTATTGTTGTTGTTGTTGTTCTTGTTCTTGTTGTTGTTTTTCTTGTTGTTGTTGTTATTGTTGTTATTGTTGTTGTTGTTGTTCTTGTTCTTGTTGTTGTTGTTCTTGTTGTTGGTATTGTTGATATTGGTGTTCGTGTTGTTCTTGTTGTTGTTGTTCTTGTTGTTGTTTTTCTTGTTGTTCTTGTTGTTGTTTTACTTGTTGTTCTTGTTCATCTTGTTGTTATTTTCTTGTTGTTCTTGTTGTTGTTGTTGTTGTTGTTGTTGTTCTTGTTCTTGTTGTTGTTCTTGTTCTTGCTGTTCTTGTTCTTGTTGTTAATGTTCTTGTTGTTAATGTTCTTGTTCTTGCTGTTCTTGTTCTTGTTGTTGTTGTTGTTGTTGTTGTTGTTCTTCTTCTTCTTCTTCTTCTTCTTCTTCTTCTTCTTCTTCTTCTTCTTCTTCTTCTTCTTCTTCTTCTTCTTCTTCTTCTTCTTCTTCTTCTTCTTCTTCTTCTTCTTCTTCTTGCGTTCATCCGGAGTGTTTTTTCCAGACGTAATTGCGTTGTGCCCGGTTATGCGCCGTAGGCCGACACATACGACTTCAGCGGGCGTTTGTTGACCGGGTTAGCATTCTCTAGTATCATCACATTTTGTAGGCCTAAGTGTATGGAGGAATAGGCTGCCAATCTTTTCCTCACTCAGCAGCGAGGATTACAGGTGTCGAACCGTCTCCCGACCGCGATGGTATAATTATCAGCGCAGACCCATGTCAACCTCGCTAACGCTTCCGCTATAACTACATAGGAACAGTTATAATATCTGCTCGGTGGTGAACTGTGGAGACTAGAACATGAACCGCCAAGGCAACAGTTGCATTTTGCCAGATAGAAAATAATATTCCCCAATTAAAGACTTACAAATGCAGTGAAGGAAAGTGCTATTGTGCTATATGGTGCCTATAGTTAGTTAGTTAGTTAGTTAGTTAGTTAGTTGGTTGGTTGGTTGGTTGGTTGGTTGGTTACTTAGTTAGTTAGTTAGTTAGTTGGTTGGTTGGTTGGTTACTTAGTTAGTTAGTTAGTTACTTAGTTAGTTAGTTAGTTAGTTAGTTAGTTAGTTGGTTGGTTGGTTGGTTGGTTGGTTGGTTACTTAGTTAGTTAGTTAGTTAGTTAGTTGGTTGGTTGGTTGGTTGGTTACTTAGTTAGTTAGTTAGTTAGTTAGTTAGTTAGTTAGTTAGTTAGTCAGTTAGTTAGTTAGTCAGTCAGTCAGTCAGTCATTCAGTCAGTCAGTCAGTCAGTCAGTCAGTCAATCAGTTAGTTAGTTAGTTAGTTAGTTAGTTAGTTAGTTAGTTAGTTAGTTAGTTAGTTAGTTAGTTAGTTAGTTAGTTAGTCGAGATTCCAACTTCACAGCAACAGGTCGTCCCCATTATGTTAAGTTCCTGTGCCAGTGAATATCACACAAAACTCTCCCCACTGTCCAATGTGAAAAGTGGAACAGACAGGAGTCTCGGCAATCCAACAGCCCGCACAGTTACACTGTGCATAATGCCGCCGCCAGAATGCCAACACAAAAGTCATCCACGAAAACCACTGTTCATCGTCGATGGAAT